>WBMV01001675.1:0-65442 GCA_013396655.1 Campylorhamphus procurvoides | reverse complement strand
CCCGCCGGAGGAGTTACGCGCGGCACCTCCATGGCGGGTGCGGCGGTGCGGGAAAGGTGCGTGGAGAGCGGGCCGGGGGGAGCCCGAGGGGACCGGCTGGGGGGAATCCTGAGGGGGCCCGACAGGATCATGGGGGTCAGCAGGACCGAGGGGAATCCGGCCGGGCCTGGTGTTCTGCGGGGCTGTGTCCGCCCCCCTCGCCCCTCTCCACCCGCTGCCGAGGCCCCAGTGCCGCCCGCCCCGGTCGGTGTCGCCTTCTCCGAGCCCCGCGTGTCCCCAGGGAGGAGCGAGAGCGGGGCGGGCAGGGAGGGTCGCGGGGCTTCCCCCGAGGGGGCCGGGGGTCACCTCACTGCGCTCGCCCTTTTCGCTCCCCGGGAGAGAAGGGTTATCCTGAACCGCGACCGGGGTCACCTGCAAGCAGTTTTAGTGCTGAAATGGAAGAAAGAAAAATCATTTTTCTTTTTTCTAGCAAGTAAAAAAAAATGGCAAAACATAAGCGCGCTTTTCCCTATTGGCAGTGGTATTTCTTATCAGAAAGCTCATGATAAATCAGCTGCTCCAACCTTGGGATTCCAGTGGACTTAAGAATCTGCTGGAAGCTCGAACGTTGCCATGCTGCTACTGGCATTTAATTCTCCTGTTTATTTTTTTCTTTCTGGATCATTAACTTGATGATAGACAGCCACAATTAAAACTCACACTAGTTAGGTTTTATTTCATGACCTGTGCTAAGTTCTTATGTTCCGCGTCATTTTTTTTTCTGTTTTTATATGCTGTTTTATTTTAACAGTAATAAAGTTCAAGTCTTCTTACTCAGCAGCATGATGGAGTTGTCCATGCTATGAATGTCATTGTGTGAAAACCAAGATGTACCTTTTCGTCTTCTTGCACGTGTCTCATTCACAAGCGGACGAAATGTCACACTTTTATGCACTTCAATATTTAATTTATTAGTATATATCATTCAGATAAGTACAGTACTGCTTCAAAAACAGAAGTCTGTGTTTTAAAAAGTATCTGTGTAACATGTGTATCTGTAACCTGGGTAGCTTCAAAATGGTTCATTTTATGTGCAAAAGGGTTTTTAAGGAAGTATGGATTATTTCTGAAGCATGACATACTGAGGAACTTGGACAGGAGACACTTAAATGGCTTCATGGAATGAAATGGCTGTGTGAATTAAACTGTTTTTTGCACAATAGTGTTCATGTAGGGGTGTAAGTGTCTTAAGAGCAACAATCTGTTTCATCATCCTGTAGTTTGCCACACATCCTTGTTTTTGTTTTTTGTGTTTCAAACTGTAATTCTGTTTATTTGGTTTTCTTCCACAGTGCTAAGGAAGCAGCTTCAAAGCCAGGCAGGAATGGCCCTTGGGAGGCTGGGACAGAAGGACTGGTACGAGGTGCTGGGTGCTGAGCCATCCGACAGCCCCGCGGAGCTGAAACGCAAGTACCAGAAGCTCGCCTTGTTGGTAAGTGTGTGTTGGTTATTTACCATGTGCCAAAACGGTTTTTATAAACCAGTGAGAGGATAGGTGCTGCTTTGTTTTTTACATTTTTTGTATAGACATGATTGATCAGGGTATGTTTATAATATCAGTTCCCTGAAGCTGGTCTAAGTTTGAAATAAACATCTGAAATTTGTGAGTTACCAGTGTATTTTTCAAAAAGCGGTTGTGATGTTCTGATTCCGAAACACTAATGTGTCTCCCAGCTTTGTTAAGCATTCATAAGGAAACTGAGGCAAATACTTCTTTCTCAGGTGCTGGGTAATCAGGCACACAAGTGAAAAAAGTCATTGCAGCAGTACTGGTCATGAAATTTGCTGATTGGTGCTTGTGGTATTTACTATCCTGTGTGCTGAATGCAACCCTTGAGTGCATAAAGACCATTTGCAAAGAACAAAAAGAAGTTTTATCCTGATAGTCTGCAGTAATGGAACAGAAAATGTATAGGAGGAAATTATGTTAATTTTATTTGAAAGTTTCTGGTGAATTTTTGTGGAGTTGAGTTCTTGGTCGTGCATCAAGACTTTGTGTTCTGCAAATTCCCTTAATTTTTTTATACTACTGCTACTCAGTGCATAAGAACCTCAGAGCTTTACCACGTTACTTTGTGTGATTCTTGGTTATTCTGTTTTACTCCATCCCCTGAATTCAGGCAGTTTGTTCAAAAGGTGCTTTAGCCTGGATTTCTGAGGAAAATGGAATGTGGTTTTTGATACTGTTGACTGTTTTCAACTGAATTTGATGGTCAAATGGAATTCCCAAGGTAACTAAATTCGTAAGTTTCTTGAAAATTGGTGACCTTGTAGAGAATTAAAAATAAGGTGACCAGAACCCACTTTTATAGGAAACAGTTTTTTAGGAAGCTGCTAGCCAGACTGTCAGGATTGGCAGGTGTTAGAGCATGTGCATGGCAGATCTTGCTTGGTTTGAGTATCAGGACAAATGTGGGAAGAAGTTGGGATTTATGTGACGTAAAGAGAATGCCAGTGCAGTGATCATGAGACTGAGTTTTGTTAGAGTTGAAATAAATTCATGGGTCTGAGGAGGTCTTGTTTGTTTATCTTTTATGTTGGTGTGTGTTTTTTTCAAAATTATTTTATTTCTTATCACTGTAAAAACAGTCTTAAAGTTTGGTCCTTTCACCAAAATGTTCCAATTTTACACATTTTGATATTCTGCGGTTCAATTTGGTAGGCAGCCCTGCTGTACATCTGCTCCTTCCCAGTGCTCCCTGTGAACTCATTTCTTTGTCTGAAACTGATCTGTGTAGTCTTAAGATTCAACACCTGACTGGATGTTTGGGTGCAGATACAGGACATAAATTCTTTGGTTCTCACTGTTAAACATTAGAATAATCAATGAAGGGGAGGGCTTTGGAAACCAAGCTTCTTAGTTCCACTTCTAATAGAAATAGTTTTCTTGGACCTCCTACTGGTTTTGTTCTATTGAATTACTGGCAAAATGTGAATACAAGAGTAATAATGATCTGTTTGTGCACAATGAAGATGATGAGGGAGACCACTGTGTAAAATACCTTTTCTGTTCAGACAGGGAGCTAATTTAAACTGAATACTGTAATGGAATTAATGTATTTCTTTCCCTATGAAGCAATATATAATAATGGCATTAAAATCATATGTAAAGTATTGTTCGGAGCTGAAACTGCATAGTCCCTTTCCTGTATGATTTTTTTTTAATGAAAGTGACCCATGTGTTATAGAGCTGTACTTTCATGTAATTATTTTGAAGTGCATGAAGTGAGAATTGTCAAAGTTTACAACTGTCTGCTTGTACCTCTAACTGTAGTTTTATTTGAATATACAAGCTTTTCTTTAACACCTGTGTATTTCCAACCTATTTGGTTTGTGCTCTTTATTTGAAAAGTCAGTAAGAAGTGTTAGAGAAAATGAATACACTTTTTTTTTTCCTTTGGTGTCTGTGATGGATCTTTGTGACTAAAAAGCCACACTGATGTTTACTTGTAGGTGTTGTCCAGGGCAGATCTGCTGCTTGTCTGTTGTTGTTACCACATGTCCCATCTCTCTTCATCTTTTTCTTTTAGCTTAACTGTTACACACTCTACTTGATTGTCTGTTTACTGCTGCAGCATCTAGTACAGCCATTCCAAAGTCTTTAAAAGCATGGTGGTAATGAAACCATCATTATTTTTATGCACCTTAAAAGCCCACTGGCTCTAGGAGTGGCTGGAGGCTGTGGTCAGTATCTTCCTTAACAGCAGCTCCTACATCACAGTGTTCCAGAGGGAAAGTTAGGGCCACAGATGTGGAGTGTGAAGGGTTCCATGGTTGAAAAAGTTGGGAGACTTTGATAAAAGAGGAGTCTGCCAGGCCATGTTAACACAAAAAACATTCTCTGTGATTCGGAGACTCATAAGCTGATATTGGTGAGATCTGTAAGGAAGGTGGTGGATGTTTGTCTTATTCTGATGCTATTCCCTAGGCATCCAGTGCTCATTGTTAGTAGAAAGGATGGCACTGGATGGGCCTCTGTCTTACCTTTTGTGTCCTGTTCAGGTGAAGTCACTCCCTTGCTCCCCACACTTGTGCTTGGAGTTCTTGATGACTTCACAGCTCCACCAGCCCAGGAGCTCCTTCTCCTTTGGTTTTCTAAAGCTCTTGCTGGAGGTGGTGATGGTACAAGCAGAGCTACCATTGGCATGGGCAGGGAACAGGTCTGCCTGCAGGTGTTTTTAGGTGCTCTGGTCGTAGCTCCAGTGGAGAGACTGGAACAGCAGAGGAGCACAACCTTTTAAAAGATTTCATGTCCAATTTTATGGTCAGCACAGTAGGCTTTCTGGCTTATGTGTAGCAGCAGAAGTTAAATCTCCTGAAGAATTACACTGTGCTGATAATCTTAAAATCCAAAACTTTGTAAAGCGACTTGCATCTTGGGTACCAGTTGCAATTAATATGATATTTAATCTGAAATCATGAATATTCTGATGGTACATGTTCATTGGCATCAAGCAGAATACATGGTGGAATTTATTTTTAAACACAGTTCTGCTGTTAAAAATGGCAAATGTCTGAGCCCAAGCCTTTTTCCAGTGATCCCCAATGCTTCATGTTGAGCATTTGCTTTCTGCCATCTGCTATTTTCTGTATTTGTCAACACAAGTATGCTTAGCATCTTGAATGAACAGGCAGATGCAAATTTCCAAAGCTAAAAAGAGTTGGAGATTTTGCCATATGCCGTCCAAAAGATAACTACATTTGCAGTTAAATCTCGGGATTGACCTTAATAATACAAAGTAGTACACATGGTTGAATGGTAACTTTGTAAGAATGACTTCATAAGGGCACATTAGCTTAAAATGGATGAGTTTTTAAAACAGTACCTGTTTTTGTTAATTCTAACAAATTGATGATTGAAAAGGTTAGTAACCAAACCAAGACTGTACATAGACACTCTACTAGAGTGAATATATTTGCTTACCTTTTTGCCATATTTTGTATTGTTGGACTTTGTTTTCTCCTGTGGTTGGTCACAGCATACATTTAAGTGAACTATTTTACTACAGATAATGTCAAATTCATCTTGTCAATTCTGTCCTTAAGAATAGTATTAACTTGACACAGAAAACAGGTTTGGTCTAAAAGTAGGTGGGGGTGGTTTCCCCACACTATAAGTACTTAAACATCTTTATAAAATTTCCTCACAACTTAATGAAACATAAACTTATATTTTAAAACATTTTTGTGTACTTATGTGACTCTGATACCTGGATCATCTTGATATTCATTATTGTGCCAAGCAGTAGCAGCTAAAGATGACAGACTTCTGGGCACAAGATCATGTGCCGCTGTCAATTCAATAAGTTTATTTATGCAACAAAATAAAACTTTTGTGTATGCAGGCTCATCCTTCTGTATCTCCTCTGGCACAGAGCTTCAGCCAGTAATTCAGAGAGGAAAAAGAATTCCAGATAAGTTCTTTGGAACCAGCATAGCTAAGTGCGAAGATTCCTTGGGATAGATACAGCCTTTTATCCACAGTTAGATGCACAGTCGTTTCAACAAGATTGGTAAACAGGTTTTATGCTCTATACTTGATTTTTTAAGGAATCCAGGCAGCTTTTAGGAAGGACAGTGCTTATGTTCCATTTCTGAATGTGCATAAAATTCATTGAGGGTAAAATTAGGTTAACAAAAATAGGATATTGGGGAGAAAAAAAGTTACACCATCTTATTATTGGCACAATTTTTCCATCTCCTTTTGGTCTAGCACTTTGTGGTCAAAGAATGAGTTGCTGGATTGTTTTTGAATTTTCATGTAACTGCACTGTATCTGAAAACTGCTTTTTACTGGGAATAAAGTCACCAAACACATAAGCTTTGTCTACCTGAAAATCAGGTGTCTGTTCCTGTTGATGCTGGTGATATTATAGGATACCTTTCAACTGGAAAAAAATTATTGTGCAGGAAAATTATATGCTGCTGTTACAATGTATGCCCTAATCTTAAAGAAAATCAGGTAATTTGAGCAGGCAGTATGCAAGAAGCTCTTATTTTTAATACACTAAGGAAATAAAATGTGCCATTTAACACACAGTGTTAAAAAGATTATCCCTCTTATCAGAAGGGGTGGTATGTGTGTATAAATACAAAGTGTTAAGGTGCTCACTTAATATATTTGAAAGAGTAGAAAATTAGAAAACAGAGCATGAGGCATAGGTGAGAATGACTCTCAGCAACAACAAATAAAGATATTAATAGAAATTTCATGTAATGAAGCCAAATAACTTCAGGAAGGGATCGCTCTATGGAGCATGTTTAGAGGAAGGGCATATGACTTTCTGAAGAGAAAAAAATCTCTTATATCTTATCAGATTTATGTACATCTAAATTCTGCAATCCCAAGAAATGCCAAGGATGTCGTACATGTCAAGGTAAAGGTCTGCTTACATGGTGGTTGTTTTAAAGTTTGTTGCAAAAGAAATTCAGTATTGCTTCTGAAAGGACCTGCCTCCTGAGGGACTTCATGTTGAGTTTAAACTGAGAATTCGAACCTTGGAAATGAAAGCACGTGGAGTTTTGCATTGGAAGTCACATAAAAATGCTTTTTACAGTGAAAATCAGGCAGGGTATGTATTCCTTTTTTAACAGAGGGGTTTTATTTTTTGTTTGAATAGCACCATACTTTTTAGAGGTATTGAATAGATCATTATCCTTAGTTAGCCCTGGCTTCACCCAACTGGTAGAAAATGGATTTGTAATTTGACAGTATAAACAGAACAACTTCAGTGCAGCCTGGTTGGAGCTGGACCAAAGTTCATTTAATTGCTATAGAATGATAAATCACCAAGTTTAATGCAAAGGACTATTGTTTTAATGCTCAGGGTGTGTTTTTTTGGTCTTTACTAATCGTGACCTTAAAAAAACATTTTCAATTTGTGACTTGAAAAATTAGTTATTAACTTGTGTAGTGCAAAACAACCTCAATGTTACAGAAGTCACTAATTTGAAGAGCTTTATTAGCCAGGCCACGATCATGCTGATGTTCCTGCTGCTGTTGAAGCTGTGAGAGTTGTTTGATTTAATCACCTGACTTTGGTGGTGTCTTTTGTTTGGTTTTTTCCTTACACCAGAAGAGTTCATCATGAATAGTCAGTAGGAAGCCTGAAGAACAGATACTTACACCTGCAATGATCATGTTGCAGATGCTGGAGTAACAAGAACTTTTACCAGTCAGAAGAGCATCACAAATTTATTGTGTGTGTCATTCTCACTTATTACCTTGTGATGTGTAATGTTTTCTAAAAGATGTAGGTGAATTTTAACAAGTGGATGGAGTGTGAGTATCCCTGCAGCAGAAAGTTTTGCTTTTACCTGCTATATAGAATATAAGAAATCCCAGAGCATCACAAAATAAGCCAGCAAGTAAGTAATATATGACTTTTCTGGGTAGTTCAGCCACTTGTGAAAATACTGTTAGTTTGGAAATGATTTCTAAATGTAATCTGTTTACTTACTGGATTATTGTCCTTATTGTGCTTGTTATAATGAGCAGCTTCTGATAACTCATCCTCTGAAGATTTAAGGTACAGACATAACAGAATGGACACCAGGAACTGAAATGTGGGATTTGGCTAATATGGGTTTGGCCTTTGATATCATTTATGCTCTGCAAAGGAATCTGATGCCTCTCTTGAGCATTTTGTGCACACATTATAGATGTTACTAATTGTAACAATATGACTTTTGTGAAAGGTGTCCACTACTCACAAATATTCACTGTATCCTGAGGTAGTATAAAATTAGAATTCTTGTTAAAAATAAAATCTTAAGTACTAGCTTATTAAATGCCATAGAGATGCAAGTGTTCTTTTAGCACTTTTGAAGGAATATTTAAATAGTTTTATATTGTGCAGTGTGCTTTTTGTCTCATTTCTAATGTGAGACATTGGAAATAAAAATCATGCAGGAAAGCACAGAGAAGGAAGCTACATAGACCAACATAATGCTTTCACATAAGTAAATGTTCTGATTATTCTGACGTTGAAGCAGCCACAGTCAAGAGTACCTTGAGCTTGTCAACATTTTCAAATCAGAAATGACTGAGCAGAAATCACTATGTATTCAAGCACCTACTTCAGAAATTTTAACCACTAGCTCAATTATTTAGAGAAGTTACAACTCCAGAACATGAGTTTGAAGGATAACAAAAGTAAAGAGTAGAATCAATCATCCAGCAATAGCAATGTTTGTGTAAGATCTCGTATTGCTGTTAAATAAAATTGAGCATGTTTGTGTTGAATCTGAAATGGTTATTAGATTTTAAAAATATTGTTATGTAGTGACCTGTGAAACTCAGTGTTTTGGGGGACTTGTATTAATTAATTTTTTAGATACATTTTCTGGTTTCAATTTTGCCTTATGTTTGAAATACATAATGTGATTATTACAGAAAATAATTAAAGCAGCACATTCTCACATCCCTTCTTTCCTTCATCTTCAAACACTTTAGAGTCAGAAAATCACAGTCTGAATGACATAACTGTCCCACCCTCCATCTCCTCCTTGCCTCAGTGCACCAGGAAAGCTTTCCCATGTCCCATTGAGCTCAAATGCTCAGCAGAGATGAGCTCATTTGAACTGATTTAAGGAAGAAGAGAATTCTTATGCTTGATGGGTTGGCTTGTGGGACACTTTGTAGGTAGCTTGTGTCATTATAGAAAGGAAATTTACCTTTCTATTGTAGTCTGCCAGTCATTTGGATAAACACTGTCATTTAAGGCTGAAAAGTGAGTAGTCAGACTATTGTGAAAAACTTGACCCTTCACTGTTATGCCTAATAAATTAACAGTAATGAAAAAATTCAGTCTGTGCTGCTTGGATTTATAACCTAAGGATGTCAGTGGTCAAAGAAGGTGCAGTTGTCTGAGCAGCATCTTAGCTAAACACTTTAGTGTTCTTGACATAATGTTAGTAACCAATGAGGTGTTTGAGGGGAGGCTGAACAAGAGCTGCTCTTTTCAGAGGTACTTACTTACCTTCTGTCAGAGCAATCCAGTATTGGCTCCTGCTCTTACAGAAGAGCAGTGCCAAGTATGGGCTTGGTATGGATTCTCCTAGTTGTAACTGTTGCTATTGAAACTCAAGGAATGAAAACCTTGGATTATTCGTCTACAGTTGCTGTCCTGTCCTAGGTTATGACTTTACCTTTCCATCTCCTTCTCTTGACTATTCCTTTCTAAAATGGGGCAGTTCTGTAAAGGCTAAGACTGCCTAGATAGGGAGTTGTTAATTATCAACAGCTCAGTAATGAAATCTGTAAGTAGGACATTCTACTGTCACATGATTTCATGAGTCACATGGAAGGGTGTCCCTTTGGAGCTGTGAGGACACGCTGCCAAAGTTGTTTCCTTACTGTGAATGGGGCAATTTGCCAACCCCATCCAACCTCAAATTGGAAGTTAAATTAACACCGAACTAGTGATCAGTTCAGGTGGGAATGCATCCTTCAAGCGTCAGTCTGAGTAAATCCAATCCAAACTGGTTTATAAGTTTATGTGATTCCATGGATTATGTTTGGAATAGTTTTACCACTATGGATATGAATTTTTTTAATAATGCTGACATGGGGCTTTGTTTTTCTCAATACCGGTGTGATATCCATGAAATGGAGTCTTTGTGCCAGTCAGTCACAGTGTGCTTCATGGCCCCTGATTTTAAGGGTTGAAACTCCTGAAGCTGCTTTAGGCTTATTTGGTATTGCCAAAGATAGAAAAGTGCTGTCTGCAAAAGGGGCTGTGGTGCTTAGGTTTTTATTTGGATATAGTTAAATTCTCTAATACAATAGGAGATTCAGGGGATTGATTTCACACGATGAAAGTAACATTTGCCTAAACTAGTTCCCTAACCACTTCTCTATCTAGCATTACTGTATGACGAAGGCCACATTAACCTGTGCCTGAACAACAGAACATTCTTTAATGTGACATTTAATACTAGATTGTGAGCACAGGAGCCAGAAATTTTAAAGGAATTTTATAGATTCCTTTTATATTTATTTTTTACCTTTGTATTCCTGTAAATTTTAAAATGTTTGGGTTTTTTCTTTTCTTTGCTAGTTTTTGGTGGGTTTTCTATTGCTTTCTCTTCATCTGCTGTGTCGTGTAGTTTCCAAAGGGCTTTTTAAAGTACCTTTTCAGGCTCTTGGGTGACTCATCATAGGAAAATACGCTATGGAAGAGAAGCTGTTTCTAAATATGTACTTTTTGGTAACCATAGCTTCAGTTTTTTCTCATATTCATACCTTCATCAGCCTAATAACTCTTTTCTTCTATTTATACAACAGTCGATATTCTTTTGTATCAATAGAAATTAAAAGTTTTGCATTTAATTTCAGCATTAAATTTATTCAAGAGCTGAAAAGGGTGAGAGATGTGAATGTTTAATATGAGAGTTGCATGAGGTAATTACTTGCTGTTGATCAGACTCTTCTCAGTCTAATGGGGTTGGATCTTTCCAGAGACTGGGGAATAGGGGGTGAAATGACTAAGAGTTCATTCCTTTGGTTTCTGTAGGATGGACTAGTTATTGCTGCTGCAGGAGCATAATCCATTTCTCTTGCCAGTGCAATAGGTTGTGTGTCTCATCTTGTGAAAGCTTCCAAACAAGAGTCTGCAATTACTCATTTTTGCAAGTGCCTTAAAGGAGCAGATTCATGGAGTGTTATCTTGGACAAAGAAGAGCAGCAGACATTTAAGTGCTGAGGAGGAAAAGCAGATCTCTCTTCAGATTTTTCAGAGGGCTCTCAGCCCAGATTCATGCCCAACCTCACAAAATACCTCAAATTTTCCAGTGAATAATAGAACCATTCAAAACCCTGGATGGAAATCAAGATTATCAAAGTTGTGATTTAAGTGTGTAAGAAGATGTTCTGGTGAAATTCTTGACTTAATCAGAGAGAAGACTGAGGAAGTTTAGAGTCTGTTTGAGCAAGATAGCTTTTTAAAAAATAACCCAAACATGCTAATTAATGAGTTTATGACAGTATAATTTAATCTGCGTGCTATTTTAATTGCACTTCAGAGGACTCAGTAATGTTAAGGAATTTGCTGCACTGGATTGATAGTCCCATTCTCTGCGTTTTCACTGCAAGTGCCAGTGAATGCCAGTCATGTGGTGTGTGTAACTGTTGCACATTGCTGTGTACCTTTCATCCTTTATTTTTTTGTTCTGGCTCTTTTTGAAAGAACAATTTGAGTTGTCTGGGAGTGCTTTCTTTTAAAATTATCCATTGGTAATGAATAAGTTAAATGTTAGGAAAAAATTCATTTTCCCTCCAGTGTGCTGTCTTGAGGATGCATTGCTGCAAATACCTTGGGTCACACCAAATACTTCCTTGTAGTAACTGCTGTGGCACCAATAATGTCCTCTGAACGTTTCTATTCTGATGGATTTTATTTATTTCAAGCGAATTTGTAGGTCTGCTGTGCTGAATGTTGTGTGTAACAGTGGTTATTTCTGGCCAGAATATTCTGGGAAAAAATAATAATGTGTGTTACACACGCTAACAGTTGAATCTTGTGTGGGAACCTCAGACTGATATGTGCATAACAGTTTCTGATCATGGCAGATTATAAGGAGGAAAAAGAACTGGACTGGCTAGTTGATCACTGAGCAATGTTACAAAGAAATCATAGAATGGAGGAGTTCTAAGAGATTAGAAGGAAAATGAAATGTCATCTTTTATTTTTCCTCAAATGAGGAACATTTCCTATGAGTAAGAATCATCTTGGAGATGGACAGTGGAGGCTGTAATCAGTGTCAAAGCAGATAACAAGATCAGGTAGGGGAAGGCTAAGGTTGTTAAAAAGCTTAAAGATTGATTGTGCTTAGGGAAAAAAGGAAGAAGAGGTGGATGGAAGTAATGAATCAAGAAGATAAATTCCTTGCTCTGTTGTCCAGCTGTCTTTGGATAGACATCCTTTGGGGAAGTTTAAATGTCTATATGGAAAGATTCAATGTCACAAGGAACTCTTCACGTTCTGTTTCTGCGCTTTGCAAGTGAAAAAAGCAGGCTCGTTCCATGTTCCCTGCTAACTTCTGCCAATTGAGTGAGCATGTTGAAAAGACTGATTGTGGGCTAGGAGGGCAAGTTTAAGAACTGGAATCATTCTTTTCATGGAAGTGAACAAGTTTCACATTTCAGAGAGAGTGTTTTGCAAAATCAGTGAAGCACCTTCAAAGTAATCTTGTTTTGTGCTGTTTTAACTTAAGACCATTCCTCTCTTTTCTTTTTTTCTTTTTTTTTTTCCCTTTCCAAGCACTTGTCACATGAATCTTTTCACTACTGAATTGTGCTTGTTACTGGAGAGGGGAGAGCTTACAAAAGCATACACGAGTGTGGAACCTGACCTAGTGAATGTCTCACTTCTACTGTTTGTTCTACTGAAGTACACATGCTACATCTCTGATATTTCTGCAGATGAAATCTCAGTCCCATGTTTAGTCCACTGAACACATATCTTCCCTATTACTATCTTTGTGCTCAAGAAAGGATGTGATCACAGCAGTTCAGTTTAGAAAGACTGTAGGGGGACAAATGGGAAGCAAATATTTACAAACAATACTAAACTTTTTTCCTCACTCGGGTCTCCGTTTTTGGTGTGGTGCAGGGGAACAATGACACGGTTTCCTGTAACCTGGTAAGCATTAGGTGGCAGTAGTGCGTTGTATTTGGCAGCTGCTTTGTCGTTTGGGTTTTATCTCCTGGTGTCTTTAGTGCAGTGTCATAAATGGAGAAAACATGTATTTTATTTCTTTTAGTTTCTATAAAATGCTGATTTGACTGTGTGTGACTGTAAAGGCAGATGTTTGGGCTCGTGTGTGTGTAGGTGGCATTAGGATGCTGTAGTATCTGCACAGTATTCATGACTTATATTCTGGTCCATAGTATCTAACAGTGATAACATTAACTGCAGATATTCTGATGATAAATATGCTGTTAATGGCCAAGCGAGTTTAGTTTTGCAGCCTTCACTTTTACATAAGCTGTTAACATTTCTGAATTTAATATAGCCTGTTAGATGAAGTAGGCTTTGATTTTTTTGCTTGTGTTTACTCTTTATTATTAGATAAAAAACAAGCTTAGGCTCTAGAGAATGTTGGTAGGAACATAATTAACCTTTCAGCACAGTGGTGTTATTGTCACTCCAGATCTTGGACAAGTGCAGTTACCTTGTGACCCTTTTGGAGGGTGTTTTTCCCCTTCATCCTTTTTTCTCACAGGTAAAGGATCTCAAGGATTTCGGAACTGGTGTGGCACTGTATTAATTGGGCAGGATGATCAGTTAATAGAAGAAGAGCAAGAAAGTGTTGACAGAACATGCTATCTAATTAGTACCTGATGGACCATGTAGGCCACAGAGCCCAGAGTGTGATGTCGCTTCAGGGTGGCAACTAGACAAGACCTTTATATGCAAAACAGGCCTGTGGAAAAGCCAGGGATGGAAGTGTGCACTGCTGGAATATTTCACTTTCCACTGGAAGCCTGGGGAAAGCTGGGCATGCTTAATACTTCATAGAAGGAGCACATATTAAATTATCAACCCCGTGTTTTTTACCAGTCCTGCTCTTAAGTCATTTAGCCTTTTGTTTGTTTAGGTCTTTTTTAATGTAAGAGATGATCTACAAATAGTTGTTGTTTCTTTAAATAAACTATTTTTTTTCCTCATGTTTTTTTGAGTAGTAAGGGAGAAATAGTATAACAGTGACATTTCCTGGTGGCTCATGTGGTATATTGGCAAGGAAAATCATTCTAAGCTAAAAAATTATTCTAAGTTAAGAGCAGCACCACAGTGCTCTGGGGTTCCACCCTGACTGGTTTCCGATTACATTGTAGTGTTTAAGAGTTTTTCAAGACTTTCCAAACTGAGAAGCACTTTGAATCTAGCAAGGTAATATGCCAGGATTATTTAGCTGCTGGTAATTAGTGGGGTTTTCCCCCAATCATTTGTATAAACATATTGGTAATTAATTAATTCATACTCTTTATTCAGAAATTTTCCTTCCTCCAGTGTTAGTTTTAATGTTTACAGGTTTAAAACAAAGATTTTTTTTTTATATAAACTCATTTTCTCCTGCAGTTTAAGCTTCTTTGTGTGACTGAAATAAACCCTTCCTGTTTCAGAATACTTTTATTGAATAAATAACCTTCTTTTGTTGGTTGCATTTTAGTTTTGTTGGTTTTTGTTTGGTTTTGCTTTTTGTTTGCTTTTGGTTTTGTTGTTGATTGTTTTGCTGGGGTTTTTTTTTGTAAAATAGTGTACTTTTTATGAGTTCAGCTGCTCTAGTTTTATCAGTTCAGCTGGTGAAGTTGGAAAAAGGCTTTTTTCTGTGACCTTTCAGTGAGTGCCACAGGGTGGGGGCCAAGTGCATGTTTGTCACCTTTTTGCTTGATCATCACAGGTGGCTAAAACGTGCTTTACTCAAATTCCACTTTAATAAATGAATTTATAATTTGGCCTGTGTTCTGATTGAAAACCCACCGGAGAATGGATTCTGCAAGGAGTTCAGCCCTAAAGCACAGCAGCCAGGCTGGATGGATTCTGATCTGTATTTCATGCCCATAACCAGAATAAATGATCATTGGAGGCGTTGTGCTTGATTGCTCAGATATAGCTGACATATACATGGCATGGGTAATACCAAAGATGTGTGTTAATGCTATTACATGCTGATAGGGATTTGTGGCCTAAAGTATTCAGTGTGACAATTCATGTAAAATTAGCCAAAGTGTTAACTTTAAATGTAATTATATAGCTCTTAGAGTGTTGTATATAATTGCATTATATGATTCCTTTCTCGTGCTGTGTCCAGCAGGGAGACTGCTCAGCTTTATATTTTGGTGCTTTATCAGCTGATCTGGAACTTTCAATATGTACTGCAGAATTTGATTGAAGATGTTGTTACAAGCCTCCTAATGACAGCTTAGAACTGGAAATGTGCAGTTTTGCTGGGACGTGGGGTGATGAGGGAAACCCACTCTCCTGCACCGTGTGGTATTTCAAATGGAACTTTAGAAAGCGGAGGAATGCCCCACTAAGCTTAATTGTCCACACTTGATTCCAAAGCTATGGGAAGACAAAGACTGAACACTGTCTTTTTGTGGAGAGAGGGAAAACTTGAGTACAAATACAGAGAATTTCAGCCTACTGTACTATTCTGACTTTTGAGATTATTTAGAATAGTTTTTGATTTCTTAGACATTTAAAGATGTGGCTTAAACACTGTGGTCATATGGCCAATTTAAGGAATTTTGTTGTAGGAATTGTAATTGCTTTCTTACAAAAATGTGTCCGCATGGTCTGTAAATAGCTAGAGAAATAGATGCAATTATATGACCCAGTCCAGCCCTTGTTTAGCAGTTAATTTCTCCAGATTTCTATGAGCATTTGTTCCGATCTACACAGATTTGGTTGTTGGTTTAAATCTAGCCAAGGCTGGTGGTGTCTTAATTGCTACCACAGAGCAACCATTTGGCCTGTGTGAGATGAATGTTGTCAAGGTACCTTCTGCAAGGCGGACATGCATCCACTGGGAATGTATCAAGAAAGTTTTCATTAATTGGTCCCTTTGTTGGCATTTGTGGCAGAGCAGCCAAAAACTGAGTATGAACAGACACTATGTCAAGGGGTGAGATTTATTGGCAAGTCCCACTAAAAACTGGCATTTACTACATATATTGTAAGCAGGGGCAAAGGAGTTTCCTCCTAAGAACTGACTGGCATTAAATTTACTCAGATTTCTTTTTGTTTGTTTGTTTATTTATTTAAAGGTAGGGAAATGTATTGAGTATTCAGAATCAATTGGAAGTTAAATAGGAAATGGCTGGTTAACATTTTTCTTCTTAATTTTGACTGTCTTGCAGCTTCACTTTAATATGATGTGAAGTGTTATGATGAGCTCTGTGGTCTACAGAGAGATTTGCATGGACCTATGAATACTCTGTCTGATGAGAACACTTGACAGATTCTGTCCTGACTTCATAAACTTAACCTGTAGATAACAACAGTTACAGTCGATGATGTATAAATGTTGAGTAAAGTATGAGAAATGTTTTTAAACATAGTTTTCAATTTTGATACTTTGATGTGCGCATTAACTTCTGCATTTTGATCTTTTTGCTTTGTTAAAAGGATGAACTTCATTATATTGCAGAGGACATACTGGTAATGGTTGGTGTATTTTGTCCTAGTGCAGCACAGCAGTTTGTTGCTAAACTGTATAGACCAGGACTGTTTACATTAGGCTTTCTGTTCTGCTTGCTTAGGCCAATTTTGTCTTCAAAAGAATTTTAATGTTTTTTGTATCATAGTGTGTTACAAATGAGATAACAGTTTAGACTTATTAACCAAATTGTCATATGTTGAATCTGAGGGAGAGTTCTGCTTGTGAAATTTGAATATATTGTCTGTTCAATATTGAGCTTCGATACAAGAATGAATAGATTGAACCCCCAAACACTGATAACATGATTTATATAAGTGCTTGGTATAAATCTCTGTGGTTCCCAAAAGGAGTCAAAGTTTCATTCTGTTGGATTCCCAGCCCTGAGTTTGGCCATGTGGTTGGAAAACAATGGCTTGGGTTTCTCTCTTCACCCAGCTGCTTCCAGTGCTTCCCTTCTCCTCGTTCTTTGCCTCCTCTGAATGGCAGAGTCTCCTGCTGGTGGGGATGTGTCGGTGTGTCCTGCTCTTACCTCGCACTGTCCGTGCGTAGCCTTGGCCATTTCTGCAGTGTTCCTCCAGCCAAGCCTTTCACATCACTGTCATGCCTTGTGCCTCTTCTGTTTGCAGTTTTAATTTCGTTCTTGCCAAAAATGATACCTTCTCCAGATGAAGCAGTGAAGTTTGGCTTGAATGTCTCTTCCCTGACCATTACTGTGTTTCATCACTGCTTATTTTTAATATAAATACACCTTTTTACAATTTCCTCAATCTTTTTAGAAATTTCAGGAGATGTTGTAGTGTAGTGAACACTGCGGCTTCCAGTTACTCTTCCAATTTAAAAAAAGAAAAAGGTAATTAATACTTGGCTGGAAATCATACATGTAGTGGTGTTACGTAGATGAAATACTGTCAAGATATAAACCCACTGTAGCTACTCCTGTACACCTAATGTGGAAAAAGGGAGATACTATGTTAATTTGAGGTGTTAATATTCTATCATTTACTCTTTTTCAAAGCTTAGATGTAGTCCTTAAATGTAGTTCCTTCAAAAGCACAACTACTTGGATGCATCTGAGTAATCCTCTGGTACAATCCTACTAACTTGTTTTACTCAGGAAGATAGGGCACATGTCCAGCTTTAAATATATCCTTATTCAAATATAGGCACACATTCCCTTTGGAAACAAAGCAGGAATTCAAAACTTGTTTGAACTTGACAGTTCAATTTAGCAGGGTGATGATTCTGTGAGACTGTAGATGATTTCAGAGTTTAAAACCTTTAATAAATCAGATAGTTTAGAAATTTCCTATGCTGTAACTGTTGGTAGTACTGATTACTTAATGGTTACTTTGACTCATGATAGTAAGTCCAGAATAAGTCTAACTTTAGAATTTTTGAGCTCTGATGGTTTCATCATCATTGTTCTATGCCTTTACTTTTGCATTTGAGAATCTTAGTGGTTTCCCTTGTGAAGGTGTGAAGGGGGGCAGAATCTAAAAGGTGTATCATAAAAATTTAGAAATCTGAAAATATTTCTCCAAGACAATTGCGTCAGGAGAGAAGATCAAGGATTTAATGCAGCCACATCTGGTTCATACTTTTTATATTACTTTTTATTTTCTGCTGAAGGTTTCTGCAAACACTTGAGAGCTTTACATAAAATATTGGAAAGTAGGAAAGACAAAGCTGCAGAAATTGGAGAGTACTCCTTAAGTTCAATCCTGGAAAAAAATTAGAGCTGTTCTCCCTATACTTTCCTCAGTCAGAAAAATTAGAAACTTTACATTTTAAATACTTCCTTAAAAGCCATGTAATTTCAGCAGGGAAAAGTTTTTTACAGTTATCTGTGAAATACATAGTAGTGGATTAAAGTATTATTATTTAACTTTTTCATAAGTAAAAATTTGGGAGCAGTAGCTTTTGTAGAAAATAAAGCCCCCTGGTTTGATGTATGGAATTAGGGACATGGTGCATCTTTGGTTTTTCAAGTGAATATCCTTTATACACCAGGCAAAATAGCCATGGCAATGTGCTAAGTAATATTTGAGAAGGGGTAGTATTTTTTAATCCTTTTCTAAATAATCAGTCTTTTCAGCTTGGCATGTGGGAAAGTAGTTCTGAGTTAAAGTTTGGCTATAATAAGCTGTGTAGTTACTGTGTATTTCACAGTTTAGCGAGAAATTACAGATTTAGTGTCAAACCTGAGCCTGGGTGCTTCACCTCTCCTCTCCCAATAAGCCATGTTAAGTTGATTCTCACTGGGTGCTGGAAGTGACTTTTGAAAAATAAATTCATGAGCACCAGTAAGAAATGTACATTAAATTGATTTAACTGGAGGGTTTCTGCTTGCTAATTTGAATGTGATTAAAATCAGTCAACCCTGTTAGATTTATTACGTGAAGAATAAGGAACTCACATAAGTGTCAGGAGGACCTTTGTGTGTCACTGCGGGGCTGGATCTGCTCAGCCAGCTCGGGGGGTTTCTCATCCTGTGGCATGAGAGTCCTTAAGGTTTGCTGGTGTGTCACTGACATGTAACACCATTACAGATATTGACTAAATTGTCATATTAACTACCAGGGATTGATTTTGCAATTCCTAAAGTGCAGAAGGGTCCAAACTTCAAGGAGTATAAAGTGGGAAGAAAAGTGGAGCAGTTGAATGTGCTGTAGTGTGTTCCAAGTTTTTATACAAATCCTGTGGATGAAATCCTGATTGTGTGGTTCAGTGTACAAATAAGAATATCATAAAGGAAATTCAGGGAATTTTCATAGAGTCTACACTTAATTATTTGGTGAATGTAACAACAATAACACCTTTTTTTCTGAGACAGGAATGTTTGTTTACTTGCTTGTTCTTTATTCAGTATCAAAGGCAATTGATGAGCATAATGAAATACAATTAATTTACCTAAAAAAGTTTCCATGAAAAAATTTTAAATTTTCGGATACTTGTAGAACTGCTTTTTAGAGTGTGTTTGCCAGGTGATGTGTTGTTTCTCACTGTACCCAACCTGCTGAAAAGGACAGTCTGATGTATATTAAGACAGCTGAATACCGTTATTTTATAAAGCTACAGTAATGATGCTGTAATTGAAAAGGGCAGGAATTAAGCTTGTGTCAGCCTGCTTTCCTGTTTCCCTGAAGTGCTAAACATGTCACCAAGTCTCAACAGATACTGTTTAAAGTGTTTTTCATTTGAGCTCTGGACTTCAAGGTTCCTGTGTTTTCAAGTTTTTTAGCTATTTCAGAAACTAAAGCAATTGAAAACCCTAAAAAATTGGGGTTTAATTAACTCTTGGACCAAGAACCAGAGTCCTCAAATACTATGACAGTGTGACATTTAAGATAATCAGAGGAGTGAGCAGTAGTATTGTGTGCATGTGTAGTGTAATTTTTTTATAGTTAACAGATGAACTAATATATTTCCATTATCAACTGGTTTATTTTTTAACATTCACAGTAACTGCAAAGCATCATGTGCTGTAAAGTGATATAAATTCCAGACAGTCTTCAGTAATAGAAGACAGCAAATTACTTCTAGTACAGGTATAATAAAGGAAAAATAGGTTGGGTACGTATCTCCAACCTTCTAGCTTTTCGCTTCTCTCTGCTGGACTTGGGAAAAAAACCTTTATTGTTTTCATAAAGTCCTAATAAATAATAATATGTTAGTAAAAATTATTTTTGAACACAGTGATGAGGATGAGTACTCAGCAAAAAGCTATTTTTATAAAAGTATTGATGCTTTAAATTGTTACACATACACAGCTGGAAAGATTTAAATATATCCAGGCTGAGAACAGTGCTGAGGTGGCGGGTATGGGTGACATGAAGATCATTTGCACAGATTTTGAGCAGTGATATTGCAGGAGATGTGGAGGGACTCTAACATTTTGAGTAAAAACTTAAAACTGGATGCAGGGAGGCAGAGATGAGCGGGAGTTCAGTGGGAATAGAAGGAGGCAGGTCGAGTAGAAAACAGGCTTGTCTCTTTTCATTACGGAGCCTGTACGTGGCTGCAGCTGAGATTAACCCAGAAATAAGGCTGAATGGGAAAAGAGGAGGAGACCTGGAGCATCCATCATATTTCACCTCCCACAGAACAAAACCAAACCCCTGGCTCTGGTGAGGCAGCTGCTCTGAGGGTGACATTGCAGAGGGAGCAGCAGCAGAAGCAAGAACATGGTGATGACCAGGAGTGAAGGAAGATACTGATTCCTGTCTGAAGTGTTGATGGAGGACATTTGAGCACTCCCACTGAACTTCAGCTGCTTTGGGAAGGGGTGTCTGGGTCTGAGCTGGCTGAACAGGGTGTAAAATAGCTGGAGGGAGGACACCTCATTTGTTGTCTTGGAGAGGAAAGGAGGGCCTGGCCAGTTGAATCAAGACTGGATTTTTGCTGGAGAGAAGCATTCTTGGCTTATGATCAGCAAGCTGGAGAGTAGGAAAAGAGAGTCAGTAAGAACAGGTACACAAATTCAGATGAAACAGGTCACTGGGATTTAAAATAAAAGAGGAGGATTAGAGTGAAACAGCTGAGGTTTGGGGATTTTTCTTAGTGTAGATGTATCTGCTAAAGGTATTAGGTGGTAATAGAGGAAAAAGACCGACAGAGGAAGGAGCAAATAAGTTCAGAAAGCATGGAGACCAAAATGGAGAGAAATACATAGATATAGGTAGATGTTTTAATTAGTAGGTCCCTTACAATTAATACTAGTTACATGAAATTGTAGTCTTTTTAATATAAAACTTGCATATCTACTGATTTTAAATCTATAGGAAAGGAGTTAAAAGCAAAACCAGTCAGATAAAGTTCTGGTGCAACAAAGGAAAAGAGTGACCAATTTTGTGGGAGTGTTTTCTCAACATTCTGGGCAGGAGAGAAGCCAGTATTCTTGGTTCTGCCTTGGGCAATTGGCCAGTAATGTCTCCATGTATTTGTAAGAAACTGATCTGAGAAGGTGTGGTCTTAATGGCCAGTCCAAACATCTAAGAATTCTCTATTTGGAATACAGTGAGTAAATGCAATTATCAAAAAATGTTTCGGTTTTGTTTGCACCTCAGCCTTTTGTCATCTTCAGCTGGGGACATAGAAGAGGGGTCTCTAAGGGATGAACCTTTACAGATCACAACTGTGCCTCTGCTATATTTCCAGCCAGTGTGAGGTAGTTCTCAGTCTTGAATGCAGAGGGGCCTTCAAGTGTGTTTACTTATATGTGGGAACAACAATACACATTTGTGTCCAGATGTGGTACTTGAGGTTGCAGATGCATCCAAGTGTGTGTGTATAGAAAATTATGGGGAAATACCTGTGAGAAAACTTGGGTCACAACTTAATATATTGCACATACACCACATTCTGTTGTTGTACAGAAGATTTATCTGGGTAACACCAGACAGATACAACAGTGAGCAAACAGACTCCAGGAGAAGTGGTCCTTTGGCATTTTGGATTTTATTAAGCACAATTCCAAAATTAATTATAAACTGAAACAGAGAAATTCACTTACTCAGAAATCTGCTTTAACACTTGGAGAACAAGTGTTCTGAGTCTTAGAATCTGCTGCACGTTTCAGTGCCCAACTGGTATTATTGTAAAGGGCCGTTACAGCTCCAGAGCAGGGGATATCTTGATTTATAACACAGTTATCAGCTGATAGGCCTGACTATATTGCAGCTTTCTCATTTCAAATGCTGTTTCCTGTTGGTCCATCACATATCCTGAGCAATTTAAAATATCAAAAAAACCCCAGATTATTGGAGATGAATTAAAGCTACAGGAAGATGGAGCTTTGAGGGTTTCTTTTCAGTAGGCATTTGAACCACAAGTCAAAATGCTCAGCTCAGAACAAATGGTAAAGAAAACGTGTTACCATTTTAATTATTATTGCCTATTTAATGTGGGATTTCTTGCAGCCATGTCCTTGAATAACCATTTCTTAACTAAAATGACACAATTCTGTAACCAGTGATCCATGACTTTAAATATTTGGAAGGGCTATTGATTCACTGAACTGGAAGAAATTAAAGACGTTGGAGCATATTTTCAAAAGTAAAATTACATGTAATATAAATCATATTGGATCATGTATATTTTATTTGCCATTTAAATCATAAAGAACCTAGGCACATGTAATACAGCATTCAGTTGAATGCCTGAACTAAACATTGGTGGGTTTGTTTAAACGCAGCACCTACAGCATCTCCTCTTGTTCCCGTGTCGTGCTCCTCTGCAGGTACCTACTTCTGTTTGTGGTAGTCACTTTCTGTAGGTAAATTGCCCATAAGACCAATGATTCCATCAGCAAATTATCCAGAAAATGCCGTCAGTGCCGTGGTGACATTTGTGCCACTGGTGGTTCTGTTGCCATTTCAGTGGGCTAATTACATTGGCAGTTTTCTCTTGTGCCCAGCGCCGGCGTCCCCCTTCCTTTGGCACCTCAGCTCAGACCTTCTCCTTTTCTCTGTCCTTTCAACTGAGTATCAAGTGCATTATTGATTGCTCCTCTCCCACCATCCTCTCTTCCACTCCCTTCAACTTTATCTTTTTTCCCCCCTTTTTTTTTTGATTGGCAGTATCACCCAGACAAGCAGGAGGCAGATGTGCCAGCAGGAGAAGTGGAGGAGCGTGTGCAGCGGTTCATCGAAGTTGATCAAGCGTGGAAAATTCTAGGGAACGAAGAGACAAAAAAAGAGTATGACCTGCAGCAGCATGGTAGGTTCCTGCCAGGGAGGGCTGCAGTGGCAGCAGCTCTTGAAATAAGCAGGGTCTGGGAGTGGTAGATGGTATTTTCAAATGCTGTTTAGTGCTGAACCAAATGTTTCTTTCACTCTTGTCCTACTTTCAAACATGGATCCATTATTTATAGCTCTTGCTACACATACATTAGCTACTGAAACCACTGAATTGCTTCCAACAAAACGTTAGGGGGCATTATTCCTAATGGCTTGAATTATTATGAAATTTATACTAATTGCAGAGCTTAGCCCTTTTTATTTTATTAAGGTAGCTTCGTTAATTGTTCTTACTTTTAAGTCTTATACTCCATTTTGATGCAGTATCTTGGAGATGTATGAATCCATTTATACCAAGTGTTCATCGTGTGTGGGTTTATAACCACTTCAGAATCATTAGGACTCATTCTTTACCAGCGTGTGTGTGTTACGGTAGCTTTCGTAATTCATTTGTAGTCTAAACTAGTCTTTTTAAAGCAGGTTTATAAATAATATTCCAATATAACACATTAACTCTGCAGCTCTAGCATGCATTTCTTTTTATACCTCTCAGAAAATAGCTTCTTAAAACAGTGACAGGCTGTTGTGAGAAAGAAAGGGGGGAAATGTAGGTCAGGTCTGTCACACATGGGCTACCATTACATGAAGTGATAGGCTGTCTTTCTGCTCTGGCCTCAGGATAGGAGTCCCTCAGCCTTCCATTAGAACCTTCAATAAATGTATATCCACCCTACATGTTAATGGGGGGAGTCAATAATAGCGGATTGCCTGTGGGGAAAACACTCGGTCTCACTCTGCAGTAACACACTCTGGTCCAGCATTGACGTGGAGCCACCACCACTGCTGAATGTGTCTGATAAAAGCCCACTGTCTCTGCAGCTTGTTATTGAATTCTCTGCCATTGTACATTGGCACACCATCAGACCTTTCTCTCTTGTGCTGGTTTTTAACTCCCCTGCCGCTGCGCGGACCAGAACTTTGAGAGACAAAGACATAGTCATTCTGGCAGATATGCATCACTGCAGGATAAAGAGAGTGATATGTAATTGTATATACACAGGGTGGATTCTCGAGTTAAATAATCTTGTGTTTCAGACTTTGTGTGGGTTTGGGAAGAGAGGGGGGAGGGGTGAAACCAGAGCTGTTGAAGACATATTTTAGAAGAAAGGAAAAAATTGGATCTTGTGCTGATTTGTTATGTAAACAGTCTTAAGATCAGACTTGGATAAATATATCATCTCAGTTATTTTTTAAATGCCTGAATGTGATGCCAGAACAAGAATTTCTGCTGCCCAGCGCTCTCATCCTATTGTACTCTTAGCATTGTTATATTGGCTGTGTCTTCTATTTTCACAAATTGTACATGCACAAGAAAAATTAGAGATTAAGTTAGGAGTCTTTTTCGTATCTATTGAGTTTTACCTAAAGTTTAAATCCAAACTATGAAGTTCCATTTTGCTTGGGTCGGGTTGTAGAGAGCCTACATCAAGATTTAATTAGTTGGTTTGTTTTCCCTTGGAATTTAAGGACATTGCTATAAATTAGTGTTGACAAAACTCATTCTACAGTAACTTGAAGATTACCTATATTGTCTGAGATTCTTTTGCATCCAAATGAGCCCTTCAAAAGCTGCCTCAAGATTCTGCATAAGAGATTAGCAAATAGTCTCCTATAGAAATAAACAAATTGCGCTTTTATTTTTGCCAGTATTTGGTAATGGGATAGATGTGCTTTAATACAGAGGGACCCAGTGTTTCAAACTGAGCCACACATAACATACATGTGCAGTGTCACTGCATTCTTTCCAGCATGTTCCCTGGCAGCAAAATGATGGTGAAATAAATTCTAGTTCTTTGAATGCCTGTCAACCTGCTTCTGAAGTCATGATTCTAGACAAATTCGTAGACACTGCCATAAAAGCTCACAGAAACAAAGGAACTGAGACAGCAACTAAGGGGAATAGTGATGAGAGAGATAATACAGCAAGTTAGGAGGGTGCAAAGAAAGCCTAGGAAGCAGGATCTGAGGGATGCCAGTGTGTGTGTGTGTGGGGGCTGCCCATCAGCAGGAAGCCCTTTGCACTGTAGTCTTTTCCCCAGTTCACAGATAGTTTATTTGTATGTACCTTCTTTTGCTACTCTAACTAAATCTTAATTACTTGGCTCAGAAATTCAGTAGCCAGAGAAGTTCCAAAAAGCTGAAATTCTGTGGGACTCTCTGGTTTTAATTTTCTTTTTCTTTGAATTGTTGAGAATAACAAGTGAATGTGCTTTTATATCTTAATACTGCTTTTCTCTGAAGGTTTCCCAATAATCTCCTATTTTTTTGTGCCTTCAGGCCACAGTATTAGAGGGGAAGGGACAAACCACAAACAGTTTAGAGGTTTGGCTCAAACACTTATCCAGGCTTTTCTGATCTGGAAATCTTACAAAAACTGCCTTTTTATATGTTTTGTGAAAATTTTTCCAATTCATTCTTTTGTCATAGAAGAATACCTTTTGCTAATCGGAAAACTTTGCTTGCAGTCCCTGTGAAAAATTTGGAGGATGGAAGGAAAGCTGCATAATAATTTACCTATTAAGAATGGACTTGTTTTTTCAACAGATTTTCTTCTGAGAATTTTTCCATTCCTTGTTCCGTATCCCACTTAAAAATGATGAAGATGTAGTTAAAATCAAGCTTGACACTAACAATTACCAAAAGTTTAGCTTGGAAAGAACATGTTTTAGAGTTTTCATGTTAGAAGTCATCTGAACTCTAAAAGTTCATGCTTTTGGGACAAAATTGGAAAGAAGAAAACCTCAGAGAATCACATAGGCTGGAAGAGACCTTCCTAGGTCATCTAGATCAACCTGCTGTTTGAAGCAAGTCCACACAGGTCAGTGGCTCAGACCTTCTCCAGCCTAGTTTTCAATGTCTCCAAGGATGGAGGTTCTGGAGCTGCTCTGGGCAGCCTCTTCCAGTGTTTGAACACCCTCAAAGTAGGAAAGCCAAACACCAAACCAACCAAACCCTGTTCTTCTTCTGTCAAGGCAGAGACAAGGACTCTTTTGGCAACTTGTGCCTTTCAGTTCTCATCCTCCTTCTGAGCACCTCTGAGAAGTCTCCTCTACACCTTTCTGTTTAGCAGCTGTAGGGAATGACTGTTCTTTTGGCCTGTCCTTGTATGACATGTCCCAGCTCTTGACCATGCTGGCAGTCCAGTGAAGTGAGGGCTTTGTACTGGGGACACCAAACCTGGACACAGGAATTTAGATGCAACTTCCTTAGTGGAGTAGAGAGGAACAAAATCCCTTCCTTGACCTGCTGGCTCTGCTCTTGCTCATACAGCCCCATGTGGGGTTGCCCTGCTGACCCATGGTGAGCCTGCGGTCCATCAGGGCCCTCTGGTCCTCGTCTGGAAAGCTGCTTTCCAGCCAGATGTGTCCCAGCCTATACTGGTGCATTAGGTTATTCCATCCCAAAAGCAGGACTTAATCTTGGTGGAACCTTTTGATGTCCCAGCCAGCCCATTTCTGTGTCCTATTGAGGTCCCTTTGAAGAGCAGCCCTGCAACTTTTGTGGATTTTTTTTTACTTATATACAAAGGAACTGTATTCAAACAATCATGTTACAGAGATAATAATATGAATTAATTTTATGCCTTAATTATTAATGATTGATTAACAGAAAGGTCACAAAATTAAATCAATAAATTGGTCACTTGATTAATTTCTGGTGATAAATGTAGCAAATAATTCAAAGCTAGTAACAGGATTGACACTGAAACCAGTTGATTTGTATATGATTTTAGGTGGAAAAATGTAAGAACCTAGGGGCTTTCTCCATATATGGCTCTAATGAGGTTCTGTCAGGGATATGTTTTCATGTGATGATGGACAAAATGTCCATAAATCATAGAATCATAGAACAGTTTGTGTTGGAAGGGACCTTAAAGATCATCCAGTTCCAATGCCCCTGCCATGGGCAGGGACACCTTCCACTGAACCAGGATGCTCAGAGCTCCATCCAGCCTGGCCTTGACCCCTTCAGGGGTGGGGCACCCACAGCTTCCCTGAGCAAGCAGTTGCAGTGCCTCACCACCCTCGTAGTGAAGAATGTTTTCCTGATATCTAATGTAAACCTGCCCTCTCTCAGTTGGAACCATTCCCCCTTGTGCTGTCACTACAGGCCCTTGGAAAAGGTCCCCCTCCATCTTCCCTGTAGGCTCCAAGGGTTTATAGGACTGGGGGTGTAATCACCAGGACAGGTTTTCATATCTCAGCATGTACCTTCTTTGGATTTTCAATTTTTAAATTGCACTTTTAGAAAAATACAATTTTCATCCACGAGTAACATTCCAGCTTAATTTTCCTTTTGTTCTTGTGTCATTTCTTAGGCATAAGGAATTACAGGCTCTAACTGGAATGGTCAGTGTTCCAGCTTGTGCCAGTTGGCTCTGAGAAGGGAGCTGGTTCTGTCCTCTCTATCTTTCTGTTAGTGAGGCACAACAAAAAATTTGTAGTTAGCCTTAAATAGCTCGTTTCACAGTATCTGGTCATGAATGCAGCTCTTGCTGACAACACCACTGGTTTTCCAGTGTGCCAGGTTATCCTCAGTAAGTGACAGAAGTGTGTATTCCTTCTCCAGCCATGGATCTCACAGCCCCAGACCCTCAGTTGGAGCACAACTCTGGAGTTAAATCTCATCTGCTACAAGTGAAGCAATATTTTTTTGGTATTTTTTTAATGAAAAGTCTTAGCTCATGACTTTAATTTCAAATTAAAGTGTGATTATTTTCAATTAAGTCAAAAGACTCACATAATTGTTTAAAAACTGAAAAGCCTATTAGAAAAAGTTAACTTATGAAAACATCTAGGTTTTGAGTAGTGTGGTGATTTTGATGCTGAGCAAATACTAGCAACAGTATCTAACTGGCTACCAATCTTAAACTTTTTTTAATTATGTGTTTGGATTGAAAAAAAAATCAATCCTAAGAATACGTGCTTGATAAAGAGCTAGAAAAATCTTTCAAGTATTATGACTATTTTTACTATTACCATAAACTGTTAAAAGGCTTAAATTTCCATTTAGTGCTTGCAACCCTTTCCCTAAAACTCAGCCTCAAATAGCCCAAGAAATATTTATTGTATCCTCAAGTGAAACTTAAATACCTTTCCTCTTTTACAATTTCTGAATGACCCAGCAAGGGCTCTAGTAAAGCTTTACTGAACCAAGCCGCTAATAGTTATTTAATGTTGTTCTGTAGCCTGAAAGAATCTCAGTAGATTTTTCCTTTTAATCTCTTTGAATTGCAGGCTCATAAACCTCTCTGATGAGCCTGCCAGTGTTTTCTTAGATCCTGCAGTTGAGACAATGGAGCTGCAGAATCCTTTCACCTCTTGTTGTCAGACAAATCCAATGGATGGCAAAGCCGGGCCGGCTGTACTGCTGGTGAATTAAAATCTGTTTTATGACTTATGGTAGATGATCAGGTCATCTTTTCCCTGCATGTTCAGGGCTGTGTTTCAGAAAGTACAACTCTGCACAGAGTTCCACAGCCTGAGCTGATGTCATGTGTAAGTCAACCCCATAACTCAGCACCAGTGCCAGTCTCAAATAACCTTCTCTGGCAAGGGAGTGAAAATGGGACACCAGTTAACTTCAGAGAAACACCTACGAGGGAGTCGTGGTTGTAATAGCAGTGATGTACATGAAATAAGGAAGGGCACATGAAACACGAGGCACTGTGAGAGCCATTAGCTTGGAGGTTCTGCTTGTAAGCTCCCCAAACTCACACTGGGCTGTGCCTCGGGTTTAAAATAAGTGGCCACATCTGCTTTGCCATCTTAAGGTGTATTAAATTGCATAATGTATTTAGTAGGAAAACTAGAAAGTAGAAAAGCTTTGTCCAGCTCTGGGAAATATGTTTCTCCTGCTTGAACCAGACAGGCAACTAAATGCAGCATGTAAAACTACCTGACAAGAGCAGCTGCTGGGTTATGTGTGAAGTCAAGTCAGGAGTACTTAATGAAAATTTACATCTTTTGAGATAACCAATAAGACTTTAGCCTTCTTAGAATCAGAGAGTTGCTGAGTTGGAAGGGATGCATCAGGATTACTGAGTCCAACTCCTGGCCCTGCACAGGACCATCCCCAAGAGTCACACCCTGTACCTGAGAGGATCATCCAAATGCTTCTTTAACTGGTGCCTTGGTGCCTTGGTGCTGTGCCCACTGCCCTGGGGAGCCTGTTCAGTGCCCAACCACCCTCTGGGGGAAGAAACTTTTTCTAATATCCAACCTAAACCGCCCCTGACACAACTTCAGGCCATTCCCTTGGGTCCTGTCCCTGGTCACCACAGAGCAGAGATCAGTGCCTGCCCCTCCTCTGTCCTTCACAAGTTCTATCTGCAGTGAGGTCTCCCCTCAGTCTCCTCTTCTCCAGCTGAACACACCAAGTGCCCTCAGCTGCTCCTCACACACTTCCCCTCAAGGCCCTTCACCATCTTTGTTGCCCCTTCTTTGGACACTCTCCAATAGCTTAATGTCTTTCCTATATTGTGGCACCCAAACCTGCACACAATATTGCTGGTGAGGCTGCCCCAGTGCAGAGCAGAACGGGACAATCCCCTCCCTCTCCTGGCTGGGATGCTTTGCCTGATGCCCCTCAGGACCTGAGCATCAGGTGAGGAATGACAATATCTCTTCAGGCTGGCAATTATGAGTGGGATTAATTTTGCTTCTTGGTTGATTTGGTTTATTTTCAAAATTACAATTGCAGTGATGAATTAGAAAAGCTTTGTTGAAATTTTTTTTCCCTGGGCTTCATATTTTCCCGTGTTTGGAACAGAAGAGAGACTTTTCCTCAGCTGCATTCTTCATTACTTTAATGGTGGGATTCAGTGATCTTAAAGGTCTTTTCCAACATAAATGATTCTGTGGTTCTGTGATTCACAAGTTACTTTACCTGAAGTATGTCATTATTTCCAGTGTGTCTCATTTGTTTTAATCACCTTCATTAAAACTAATTTAGATGAGGCTCATTCTCAAGGATATATAATGTGCATTTCAGTAGAAAATAGAAGTTAGTTGCAAAATAAAGACTGGGATTTAATAGTTGGTGGCTGGTTTTGTGATAAAGGAGACATTCCATTCTGATCAGAAGGTTGGAGATGGGCAGGTTTATGTGCTGTTACTGGAGGAGGGGGCTGTAATGATTAGGTAGGACAATCCCTTGGGAATTAAAATAACATAATCTGGCTCTCTGCCTTTTTCAGCAAGTGCTCAATAAGTAGTTCTGAAATAAATTATTTCACCACCAACTTTTCACAGAAAGCCATAGAAAACCCTGTATTGCCCTTGAAAGCTTGATGATATTAACTATAAATGGGCTTAAAAACTCCCCAGTCCAAGGGAAGGAAAACCTACCTCCTCAGAACCAGCCTTTCTTAAACCTTAAATAAGCACTAAGTTCCTGAGACGTAAGGCATTTCTGTGTCTGTGCTGAAAATCATTAGGGCATTTCTCATTCTTTAAAACACAGCATTTGGGGAGTTGGAGCTTTTTTCGTGTAGGAAGTTGTATGGGGTTTATGTTGTCTTTTACTTTTTAAATGTTAACCTTTTATGGCTTCACTTGTAACTTTGCTGACAAGATCTCACATTATCAAACTAAAGAACTTGGTGTGAACTTTGTAGTTCAAATATGAGTGTGCTGCTAAATGGAAAAACCCCAATTTGTATTGCACACTTTGCATTTCATGCTGTCATTTGCGTTGTACACTTTTCATTTGATGCTGCACTCAATGCTGGAAGAATCTAGGGGACCAAATGGCAGCAGATCTCACAGGTGCAGGCCAGAACTGACCTTCTCTCCGTGCTGAGAGACTCTTACCCTAAAAGAACACTTGGACTAGTCTTCTTCCCCTACAAGTGTTTTTCATTTATCTTTTCATAAGGAGTATCTTTTTGCAGGAATCTCAGTGGTGTTCTCATACACAACAATCACTTGGTGCTTATTGGAGGTTTTTATTTGGCTTCTCCTTTCTAAGGAAGAGTGGGTGGTCTAAGAGAGATTGTGGGCTCTCCATCTGTGTGTACATGTTTAAAAGCTGACTGGGTGTGGCCCATCCTGGACAACTTGTTCCAGCTGCCCCTGCCTGTGCCAGGAGGGTCTGAGTAGGTGATCTTGAGAGGTCCCTTCTGACCTCAGCCATTCCATGAATTTGTGAAAACTACAGGTAAGCAGACATTCAGTATTTCAGCTTGTAGGAGGGTAGTTACAGCCAGGCTTTTGAAGGACATTGACATCAGAGCAGAAGTTTGCCCTTAATTTCATGTAATTGGGATGTGCAAGAGTACTGGTTTGTGCCTTAGTTCAGTAATACATCAGCACCATTTACTTCTCCTGGCTCCAAGAGGACATCTTCCAGCCTATGCAGAAACTCAAAGTTTAGAGAACTGTATTTGTAACTGATACTGCTGTCTGGGTGTGACTCTTAGTAGGGACCACATTGACTCCCAGGTATACAAAACTATTAATTTATAAGAAAGAAATAGGGACCTGTGTGTTGGCAGGACTGAATGTTGTCATGTTTGCTTTACAGCAGATAACCTGACAAACAAATGGCCAGTTCATGAACAGATTTACCTCGAGGATATGTCCTGGAATGAAGGTAGGAGTGCCTTACTGCTGGCTCCTAATGCCTTCCATTGTCACTGTGAATGTTTTCTCTTTTTCTGCATCTTACACCATTGTTGTCCTACTGTAAGTTCTACTTTTTCTGTATTTCCTCAGGTAAAGCTGTTTTGCTCTCTGAGATACCTGAACTGGAAGTTTCTGTGACAATTGTTTTACATTCCTGCTTTAACTCTTCCCCTGACCCTCACCTGCAGTACCACTTCTCACCCAGATCTCCTCTTGCAGTATAATTGTGTAATGAGATTTTTCCCAGATCTCTGGTGCATTCTCTTGCTCTTTCTGTGATGGTAGAATGCAAGTGTTTTCATACAGGGTTTTTTTTTTAATCTGGCAATGTGTTATTTCCCTTCTTATTATTACTCTGGCTTTTTTCAATTACTTGCTTTTGGAATGAATGGCATTTTTTGTTTGTTCTTTACTTTCTTTTTTAAGCTGTGAGGGGAAAAAATCTGCTCTACTTTCCTTCCCTCTGTGTTGTGTCTGGGGTTAGCAGTCTGTTTTGGAAGCATCCTTGATCTGTCACATGTATGACACCCCTTAGTTTTTCTTTTTAATACCTGTCTGTTTCACTGATGCGCATCTTGTTATTACTTAGGGGTTGAGAGACTACGCTGACCCTCGTGGTTTGGTGTGACATTTTAAGAGTATTTAAGAGTAATTTTTTGAGCTAAAAATAGTAGCACAGGTACTGATATTTACAACCCAGTAGTGGGAAGCTATTTGTCACTAAGAGCAGCTCTGTGAAGAAAATCCAAACTAAATTCTTCTCAAGCACTAAAGGCTTTTTTTTTTCTATTTTTTTTTTTGGCAGATGAACAAGTCTATACTCTCTCATGTCGATGTGGTGGGAATTACAGTGTCTTCAAGAGTGAGATCAAAGATGTGTCTGTGGTTTGCTGTGACACGTGTTCACTTGTTATCGAGATCCTCCGATGATTGTTTCAATGAAGCACATTAAGTGTTACAAACTTCTCAAAAGACTGGACAAACAAGTGACAGCATCTGCTCAAGAAATGTATGTTAAAGAAAAGGGGGGCACTACGGGAGCAAGTATATTCAGGCTGAAAAATGAAAAGTGCCCCTTTGCTGACATGAGGATTGGGTTTTTTCCTTCTGCAGCCAAAGAGCTCGTTACTAAAAACCTCTAAACCAGAACACTGAGTTCTCTACAACTGGAATGTATCTTGTGATCTAAACGTTTCTTTTCCAGCAAACAGAGTGGCTTCTTTTTATTTCACTCCATAGCAGCTGCACCTTGGGCCCCTCCTCTGAGGTCACATCCTTTATCAGCTCAGACAACAAAATGCAATCAGGAGGCATAAATGTGAGAATGCTTTGACGATAATGAAGAGCAAGGTGCAGTAATGGGAAACAGGAACAATTTTCTGACTATAAGCTAAATATTTAACTTCATTAAATCCCCTCAAGGGCTTGAGCCCAGGGAAGAGAGGACAAAGGCTTCCAGAATGGAACTGGCTGGTTGTCTCAGTGCTGAGGAGCAGGTCCAGTGGCTGTGCACCCACATTACTTGTCAGCTTGGAGCAGGAGCACGTTTTGGGTTGAGTCTCCATCATCTGAACAAATGGACACTTCCATGTTAGATGTAATCTCAGAAAGGGGCATCTTTGTCAAATAACACTTGTGTTTATTCTAAACAAAAATAGTTCCATTAATTTTAGTAGAAAATATTATGAAAACTGGCAATAGTAACTGAAATCTTTTAATCGTCAAGAAATCTATGGCCATTGGGGCTTGCACGTAGAAATCCAAAGTCATTCAGAGGCCATATCTGTAAAACAAAATACAAGAGAATTTAATCAAACTCAAAAGTTCAGTATTTTCATTTGTTATTATTGTAACTGTTTCATAAGCAGCATAACTTTTTATCTCTTTGATTGACAGGGTAGAGGACTTTCCTCACCTGTGTGTTTCTCCTACGAGGAGTAATAAATACTGTATATCACAAGGAATCATTCCCCAGTGTCTGGAGACAACACTAAGTTATACAGGGCATGCTTTGCTATGGAGAACCTCACAAACTTCATCACACTTTCAGCCTTGGAAATAAATATGTTCCTAAAAAATATATTTCTAGCCCGTAAACTTCTTCATGACTTAAAAGACAAGGTAGGTATTTTTTGATCCCTCTGGGCAAAAAAAGAATGCCATGCACACGGACCTCCCTTCTGTATTTTCCAAGAGGAGCCCTTGAACTGCAAACACCAAACTTTGAAAAGAAAGATCTATAGGCAGGTTTGTACCATGCAAATAGGTATGGAGGGGTGGAGAGCCTGCCCCCATCAGGGCTTGTCTGAGAAGGGGACAGTTATGTACAAAAGAGCCCAACTTGTGACCAAGCACAGGTGTGAGAGGATGATGCTGATCAATAACAAAAATAACTTCCTACAAAAATTAACTGTCCATACTGGTGGATGCTCCCAGATGTACTTTGCTCTGGACATTCACTAATTACATGTAGGATGGTCTTGGATGCAAAAATTGTAATAGGAAACCAAGGACATTGTTCTACACTTTGTGTCCCTTGACTGCCTATGTCACTTCACACCACCGTTCTAAGATGGCATGAGTGGATGAGCAGGAAGAAGGGAAAGATGATGCTGAAGAATGAATGCCCTCTGTGGCTCTAATCCCAGAAAAATTTCACAGTCCTGCCCCAGATGCAGCAGAGAAAGATGCAGCACTACCTTGTTCCCCCAGCATCTGTCAGTATAATGTTTATCTTGCTCATTTTTCTTTAGAATTTGATCTTAAGGAAGGTATCCAGTCACTGTCCAGGAGCAGCAGTCTACTCTCTAACTGAGTTCATGGAACAGCTACAGCAGAGTCTTTGCTGCTTTCTGTGTGGCGTGAAGAAGGAATTTGCTCATTTCAAGGAGGCAGCACAGTGCCAGGGGTCAGTTACTTCTAACCCTGTGCTGTGTCCCCAGCCCTGGAGGCCATGAGAGAAGGGGCACAGAGAGAGGGAAGGATGGGCACAGCAGGACACAGCCTCAGCGTGCTGCTGCCTGGCCTGGGCACTGCTGGGAGCTCCTGGACTCGCCCACTCGGGCCCCTCGGAGCACTGTGCTGAGCTGCCATCAGCTGGATCCTGCCTTCACCCTCGGGAAGGCACAAGGATGAGTCACTCTCAGGACCTCAAGTTCTGTGGCTGAGAAAAAGGCTCAAAGCATTCTGGCACAAGGATCTTTGGGAATATTTGTGTTTTGGGCATGTGCAGTTATTGAAGAGCATGAGGAACATCTGCTGATACACAAAACCACAGAGGTAAAGTCTTCTCTCTGTGCAGATCAGCTGGGGAGCTGTTTTAAGTTCCACACAAATACAGAGGGATACAAACCAACAGAAGGAGATTTGTGATCTTGGTTAGAAGCAAAGCTATGGAATTCAGTGCTGTCCAGAGGGCCTGTGCTGGCTGCAGGCTGGGTGTCAAGTCTTTGTTTGGCCTTGAAGGCAAACAGAAGGAAATAGAAATATTCCATATTAGAAATCTAAGCTGATCTGAGTAAAGGCCTGGAGAAGGAAGTTTCTTAGGCCGTTCACTACAGCACAAATCTCAGGCTGCTCAAATCACACCTATTGCAACTTGACTTTACGTGAAAGTCATCAAATTTGCATTAAATGTTACTTTGACAATTTAGTTTCACATTCATCACAGTAATCTTAGGGGAAGAGCAAGAATGAAAATGAAGTCTGCATGCAGGGAGAACCTGAGATAAAATACTCATGGTTAGAAACAAGATGGAAAGCCTTCCTCTGTGAAACAAAGACATGCCACTCTGTGTCATAATTCCCAAGTCCTTTAAAGTTATGACAGAAGTTGACTGTGGCTTGTTCATTCAGACTGGCTATTCCAATTAGCAGCTCTTTGCCCTCTTTGATTTGGCCTACACAGATCTGATCTGATGGATGGGGGATAAATGGGGCTAACTAGCTCTTTTGAAGATACACTACAGGTCTGGTTTTGACATGGATCCTAAAGCCAGGGAATGCACAGGATATCCTACCTAGGACAGGAGGAAGCATGAGTTCTGTCAAAGGGGACTCCCACTGCTCTTACTGAATTTGTAGCTGCTTTGATTTCAGTGGCTCGCTATGGAGTGAACTTGTCCCTTGGAGTGGCAGTAGATATGGTGGCAGGGAAGAAAAGGAGAGAAGAATCATGGATCATTATTCCTCTCTGGGTTAAAAACTGCTGCACCAACAGTGACTGAGAATCTCCAGTCTAAACTTCACAGATAAATATTTATGTTTCGCCGGGAACAGGCTGCCTAGACAAACTGAGGCAGCTGGGTTGGGTAAGCTCACTTTCTTCTGTTGAAATCCATGAAATCCATTACTTCCAAGTTAGACTTGGGTTTGTTTGCATCCATTCCTAAAAATACAGCTCAGTATTGAAAGGCATCTGCTTCCCCAAAATCCATTTTATGATAAAGCCACAAAAGCTCCCATTCTTAAGGCAATAAAGAGGCCAAACCTCCAGTACACTGCACTAAAAACACACAGAATGGTTTGCTGATGAGCCCTCACCATGCAGACTGTATTCTTCTGCCTTTCACTGTAATGTTCAACAGCAACACACAGCAGCAAAATCAGTGATAAACAACCCAAACTATAAACACTTATTTGAAGAATAAACTCATTTTTCTTTCTGTTAGGCACTGTATACTTAAATCTCATGAAAACATGAATAATCACTACTCTGCAGCATCACAAAATAACTGCAATAAAATTTGGTCAAAGTAGTACTTCAATATACATTATCTGTATGTAAGTTGCACTCATTTGACAGAGTTTACTTAGGGTTCAGTCCTGACAGTCACTTCATTAAAGTCTCTCAAACACCTTCCTTGTAGGGGTACAAGTTGGACTCAAATCTGTTGCTGTGGAGACACTGAGACTAATGGCTGTCCACATACACAGTTCTTGATCTATACAGTATTTGCTCACACAGTCCCCTTGCAGTAGTGAACAGTTTTTTCTATACCTGTACATCAGTTTGGAGAATTTTTTTCAGTCATATTATTAATACCACATTCTCCTTAAGAGGAGTGTCAGCATATTGCCATCATTTGTATCTTAGCAGTTAATAATCCAAACTAAAACCTGGGTCATAAAAATAGCCCTCTTGGGAATCGGCGTTTTTCCCTCTGGTGTACACAGGAAGGCAAACAGTGCAGGGAAGGGACAGAGAGCCCTCAGTAACCACCAGGGAAGAACTCCAGGAAGAACAGAGATCAGATAAAACTTGGCAGTAGGGCTGAGAGGGACAGGCAATTGCTGATTGTGGTCAATAGCTGCAAGGGTTTCTTTAAAAAGTCCCAAACCGTGCTCACAAATACGGTAAAGTAAGAATGTAAGACTGGTAAATTGAAAAAATCCAATCTTCCCTGTGCCTGTGTTAAATTACATTTTTGTGGATGTGTTGAAACATACAGGAAACCTTTTTTATTGTTCTGAATGCACAATTTTAAATCCAGCTTTCTAAAAGCAGATGCATAAGTCTGCAATATATAGTGCTCTCTTTCTAAGATTAAACTTTTTATGGAGAAGAAATTGTGTTAATTTCTTCTTTTTGGTAAAATAATAATGTGGATATAATATGAAAAAGTAATTTAGTGTGAAATAAAGCTGCAGAACTGTTGAAACAGAAGGAGAAGGAACCATGGTGGTTTATGCAGTACAATATTCATTTTGTTTTTCAGACTGTAGAGCTACAACAGTGAAATACAAAAATGCCTTTTTATCATTTTGCAGAGGCAAGAATCAAATTAAGGATGGGATATATACATGTGCAGAAGTGTGTGCTTGTGTTTTTACCAGATTTGGATTTGCTTTTGAACCAGCTCAGTTTTCAGAGGCAGTGAGTGCTCAAGAGTGCTGCTCAAAAGTTCTCCCTCTAAAAAGCTCTGTCTTTGTTGACTTACCCTTTTACAGCAAGTGGCTGGTGTGTTCGTGCTTTCCTTTACATTGGCTTTGGCCAGCCAGTTAAGAAGGCACCTTTCAATACCTGACAGCCAGGCATTAAAAATGCATTAATGCAACTCTTCTTAGATACTCTAAATATATATACCTTAAGACAAATGCGTCCTCTTATGAGCCCGTAAGGAACAGGTCCGTAGCACCTGGAATCCGTGGAGTTCCTGAGATTATCACCTTCTAACCAAACATGTCCTTTAGGCACCTGTGGTTAAGCAGGATTGAAATGTAAAAAGCAAATAGCACAGAATGGTAGTGAGCATGGTTTGCCTTACACTGTATTTCCTGGTTTCTGTGCTCTGTATTTCATGACTGTGTAATGAACTAATTTTTTATTGAATCTAGTGAGACAGTGCCAGATTTGGAGGGATGAGAAGGAGTGCTCCAAAGTATCTGTTCTATCATGTGCTCAAAAACCAATGGTTTGCAACAAAAAATCCCAAATGAAGATGTAAGAGGTTAGACCAATGTGACAGGGTCATTAATTTAATAGACTTCAAAAGAGGTCATTAGGATGTTGACTGAAAATCTGCCCTCCTGTCGCAGTAACAGCATGAACAGGGCAGCCACACACTCATCAACATCCTGGGGCCAGCACCAAGGCTAGACCTGTTAGTAGATTCATGATGAACTAACTGGTAATTGATTGTGACATCAATTACGAATAATCTCATCATTTTATCGGAGTAGGCTTGTCAAAGTTCTAATTAAGATCACAGTTCATTCTATGTGCAGGCAGAATCCACAACACATTATATTGCAATAATGATGATCACAAAACAGCAAATCCCTTTTTATAATTTGAAAATTAATGATGGTGACCTTAAACTATATGACAAAGACCTTTCATTGCCCATATATATTATGCATTAACTATATTACATACCATAGATTCATGGCATTCACTGGCTGACTCCATGACAAAATGAGAAATAGCAATATAGCTGTATTAGTTACCTAAATGGGAGTACAAAGCTTTCATATATGAAAAAGTTGCTCCTATCAGTCTTAAACTTCAATTTCTGCTTTGAATATAAAACACTACTTTGTCATGTTTTCTTTAAATTATTTCCGATATAAGCAACCTCTTACAAGTTACCAAATAAAATACTTCATAATTATACCTCTAGTTGGGTTTTGTTTTTAAAATTCTAAACCAGGCTGAAAATTTAAAAGAAGCAACATAATCTAAATAATATTTAATATGGACTTTAACAAACATTTTTCCAAAACCAAGTATGTACTTAAAACATTACTATTACCTCAATTCAGAGAAATAAAAAACATGGAAACTAACTAACTAAATAACCTATTCCAAATGAAACTCAATTTGACCCCTATAAGCATGAATGTTTTAGAATTGAGCCACACAGACTCATAAATACAATAGTCTACATAAAGAGAATTCCTAAACGAGACTAAACAAAATGAAATGCCCCTCTTAGTGTGAAGTCTGGCTGTAACCCATTCAGAATAGACTCAGGTCTCCCATTTGATGCAGATTCAGTTGGAGTGTAATTGGTACTTAGAGGTGCCTGGCCAGGTGACACTTCCTGGGAACCTTGTCTTTATAAGCCTTTCAGGCATTGCTCAGCCGCACTCCCACCTGCCTGTCCCCAGAGGAGGATCCAAGGCTGCCACACTCCCAGGGTCCCTTTGCTGAGCCGTGGCAAACGTGTAAGCTCTGGGATGAGAACCAATGGTTTGTCTCTGACAGTGGCAAAATGAGATGCTCACCATGGAAGGCACATGTGAGCCTGTCCACTCCTCCCTGCCACCCCTGGACTGCTCTGGGACCCAGGAGAGGTGCTTGAGGCACATCAGAGGGCACAAGCCCTGTCCTCCTCATTTGAGAGTCTACATGAGGAGCTGCAGACCAGCAGTATGGCTAAACCTTTTGAAACCTACTGGTACTGGTGCCTCCTTGCACAGTGTCCCATATAAAGGAATGCAGCTCCTTTGTTTGAAACTGATCCACGAGTTCAACCAAGCTCCTTTACTTCTTGTTCTCAGTCCTTCCATGCAGGAATTCCAGGTTCAGCTTGTCCGTCACCTTTGTTATTTTGTAGGCTTTTCAGATTTCTGGCATATGCATGAAAGGCTGGGAAGACCAGCTGATTTCAGCTTACCTGACTTTGGCCTTCCTCCCACCTGAGCAGATTTGCAAACAAAAAAACCAACCAGAAGTCAATTTAAAATAATTTTAAAAATATTCTATCCAGAGTCAAAGGAACTGTGTGGAATATACATCACAGCACACAGGGACATATGCTTCGCTATTTGAGGCTCCCATTTTCCTCCAAAATTCCATGGTACACAGCCTGTTCAGGATGTCCAGCAGGTTAGTGGGATATTCATCTTCCCTTATTTGCAGTGTACCCACCTAAGGCATTCCCTGTGTCCACACCTCACAGAAGTTTGTTTTTCAGGTTATATATTTCAGGCATATTACAATACAAAGCAGCATCCTGACCCTTCTGGTGCAAATTTCTGTCCAGCATCTACTGGAGTTACATGCCACACATCAAACTCCTGTCACTGGGAAAGACTCTCAGCAAATACACAAACAGAAGAAGCAGGAATTACTATGAAAGGAAGAGGGTCTCTTTCATTAAATATAAAAAGCAAATCCACATTAACCTCTCATGTTACTGAAAAAACATCACTTCCTGCAATGTGCTCCTGTTCCACTCCCAGCTCCCCTTCTACTGTACTGGTTCCTGCGCTTTGTCACTTCCCAGATTTCACAGGCAGAATGTGAAGCTCATCTTTTACTACTTAAGAGACCCACTCAGAACTCAAGTATATCCCAACACTTCCTAGAACATTTCTCATTTTTCCCTCATGCTTGGAAAATATGACAAATAAATTGCTTTTGCCAGCGATGGCATAATGCTACTTCCTGTAGTAATAATTACTTGTCTAGACAAGATGTTCACAGGTTGCATTCTGGGTAGAATATTTGCAAGGAAGTACCTTCTCATATCCTGAAATTCATCACTTAGAGTATCTTTTGCCGTCCTCCATGGAAGGTGTGACAGAACCCTACACCTCCAAATTTGCCATTCAGAGTATTGTCACAGTGTACGATTCATCTAGAGATAATGCACTATAATACCTTCGTATGGTGTCTGTCCATCATCTAGACACTTCACTACAGCCTAGAACTAAGACAAGCAATAAAAAAATCACAAGAACTACATGAAAATGTAAAACCAAATACCAGTGACAGGCCACAATCATTAATTAAAATTCTAGCAGAAGTTGTTTAAACCCCTTTGAAATAAAAGACTAAAGCTAGAATCCTTCAAGGCTTTACACACCAAGCCATTCCTACGCCACACCACTGATCTCAGTGGGATTACTCACACTGAATAAAGTTCACTTTGAGTACCAACCTTTGCAGAATCAGGACCCAAACTGACACACTGCAAAGCTATGCAAGCCTAGCTGGAATAAGATATGGTAACCGAAGGAAAATAATTTACTGCTGAAAACTTGTATTTTTATTAAGAACATATTAATTACACACCAAGAGGCTGCTGCTGCCAAAAGGGCAAAGGGTAAGCCAGTTGTGTGACAATTCATGAGGTTTCATTTTGGTATCTACAGGACACGGACCTCTTAGACAAAATTAATTGTATCCAAGAAGTACAACAACTGAAATCACACTTCCCACTACTGCACAAGAGGGACTGTGAATACAGAAACAGTGACACAAGGTAAAAGCATGATCTGCAGCTGGGGAGGTTTCTGCCCTCCCCTACACACAGGCCAGAGCTAAGATGTGAGAGCCTCCCAAGCCCAACAGCTGAATTCCCACAAACCCAGTGGGTCACAGGCAGAACCAGCAATTCCTCAGCAGAGCAGGTTCATGTGAAATGCTGCCTGATTGTCTGCAGGCTCCTCCCTTTGCCTCAGCAAGCCCTGTGCCTCTGGTTTTGTGCAGATTATCGGGGATTTATTTCCAAGGAGCAGCAGTTCTCAGGCAGAACCGGTTATCTGCGGTGCAGCTTATGTGTGTGAGAATAAAGGACACCACCAGACACGACTCCCCTTCTCCCTTCCCAGGAGCAGACAGACCAGAAGAGCAAGACTGTCCCTGAGAACAGCCAAGCTAAAGCAGTTTATTCCCTTTTACCTCAGATAAATGAAATATCTCTCACTGCAACAAACTGGCTACATTTGCAGAGCTGTTGGACTTTTCTTAGGGCTACAGTTAACATGGCAAAACTGAAGTGCAGGGCAGGTATTTGATGCACACTTACTAGCTTAAAACATTAATTTACTTAAGTGGGGGAGAAAAATCGCCAAATAATTATATTCTTCTGGTTGTTTTACGTGATACCAAACTTTTTTCCTTGATTATTCTGTCTTCAAAGACAAGAGATGAGAACCCTGTGCTTCATTAACTGGCATACTAGAAAACTAATATACTGCAAATAAAATGAACAGATTAAACTATCAGCCTTAAAACCAAAACAAAACCCAAACCCAACTAAATGAAAACAGGCTTCTGTTGTTTGGGATTTTTGTTTTGGTGGAGCTTTTGCTTGTGATTTTAGGGGACTTAAAACCATGACTCTCTTGCAATTTCAAAGAACACCAGCAGGTACAATCAGCTGGGAGCAGATGAAGTTTGAACTTTCGTAAGGTCACAGGTATTCACATCACCTCCAGCAATATCAAAGTTTCAAACTTAAGAAGAACTTTAAATCATTGCCATCTTTTCTTTTCAGTTCAGAGCTTCCTTCTTGAGCTATGATAAGAACTAATCTCAGTGCTGGACAAAAGAATGAAGTCTGCAAGTTCTCATCTATCCCTACTAAGGTCTATTTAAGTGCCTCCTACTTTGGTACAAGCAACAAATGTAATTGCTTCATGGCCTGCGGGTGTTCATTGAACAAAAGAAGCTTTTGTGAATAAACCACAGGTGTTACCTTTCTTGATTAAAGTGAAATATGATGAAAGATTCGACAATATCAAATGACAAATTTACTAAATACTGATTAAATTGCCTTATTTAAGTAAATTGCATCTAGTTAGGATAAAATATATACCATAGAAATGCAGGAGTTTGTTTTATCACTCTATACTTAAAGTCTCACATAACTACTCCTTAATCCTTTATTTATTAATTCAGAACCAAGACTGAATAATGCTTAACAAATCCTTTTTTTAATGATCCAGATGCTCTAGGCACTGTTTCTGTAGGCTTATCATAAATGTAGTTCATATTAAGGCTGCCATCTGTATAAAACCCAACAATGTTAATTAGGTCAATATTTTCAAAATCAACATAAGCATTTACATGTACTTTTTTGTGCTGAAAAAGCTATGAAATGGTAGCAACCACACTGGAACTTAAACAGTAAAGCAGATGTTAAATCAAGATCTGTGTATCACTGAAAGGCTGAAACACCTGGAATTTAATAATTCTTGAAAGGATGTAACAGAATGAATCTACCACAGGTACTTCCAAAGAGTTTAACATTTGCCCTTTACTTACTGAACAGTTAAGGCTGGTTATGAATAAGATATCATGTACTTGGCCCAGTTTGTTCCAATACACATTTAAAAAGAAAACATTGGGATGTTGGTCCAAATTATTAGCAAGGATGACAATGAAACGCTAACAGGTTTTTATACAGAAATTAAATTCACTGATTAAATATTATTAATTCATTCATTTGTTAATAGATTTATAAAAATATATGAAGACTTCATCTATCTAAGCTTTGAAACTACTTATTAATCAATATTAAAACCACATAACCTTCAATGCTAACTCATGCAAGGGAACTGTGGTATATCAAGACTTGAAATTATAAGACCTTTTTCTCTACCATGCAAGCACAACAGCTGAGTGTTGTTCTGTAACAAAAGTTTGGGAAATGTTACAGTAACCTGTCCAAACATTCACTGCTTATTTCAGTGTTTGGGTTTTAACCACTGTTGCTCCTTCTAAACTTTGTTTGATGTTGCAGTTGTTCCCAAGTTTAACTGCTTGGAATTGAAAAGGCTTGATCATTGCACTCACTGCTTAATAGGAAAAGTCAGAGAATCTTCACATCAGAAATATCTATGCCAGTAAAATGAGAAAAATACCTGATTTCTCTCAGTACCACTTTTTATCTGTTGTAAAAGTTTCACAAATAATAATTCAAACACTTGCAGGCATTACTTTACTACTATAAATATTTAATATTCAGATCTAGATCATATTGCTAAATACACAGATCTGAATCATATATATATGATTTTTAAAATGTCTAGCTGAAACCCTAAATTTAAATTATTAGTCATCTTTCCCTTTCTAAAACTATTATTAGTTAAAACTCAAACCAACTTGCTCATGTTCTTAGGTCAAAACTTTCAAACCCAAATCTCCCAGCTATATTCAGGAATTCCTGAAAAAAAAATTCAGAATATGTCTGCGATTCACCAGTCTAGACTATTATTAGCTTTCTGGATTTACAGAAAATCAGTATTTTGGAAGAAAAGATTGATTACAAATCCAACAAAATTGCTTGGCAGTTTGCACAGACCTTTCTCACAGCAATAATTAAGGATTTGATTCTGTTCTCCAGAAAACAGGTGATGTTTTTGGGTCTCACAAAAGTACAGGACTGAGAACAAAAATAACTCCAATGGGTTCAAACCCCAAGGCATGGCCTGGGCAAAGCCACACCTTTCACAGTGACCTGCATTTCAGCCTGGAGGCAGCAATGGCTGATAAATACCATGAACAGGGAGAAGGAACCTGCCAGCTGAATCACAAAATCCTGAAGGTTCAAGCTGATCTGACCAGCACAGACAAGGCTGTATTCCACATTTCCACAGAGGAAAAACACATCATGCTATAAATTCAGCAATCGTGAAGCAATTTCCCCTCCAAATCATGGAGGGGATTTCTCTGTAGTTTTGGTTCAGGGATGAACTGGCTGGACAGAAGGAGCAGGGCAGTGTCAGAGCCTGGGCAGTCTCTCCCCAGTTGACCTGCAGTCAAGACCAGCTGATGGTGCAGCTGCCTCCTCTTGGTTCAGAGTGGGGGGAGCAGGAGCTGTTGGAGAAGGATGTGAGAGCCCTCAGTGGGGGCTCAGTCACTGAGTGAGGAACCCCTGACTGCTGCCCTGAGCCGTGGTGCACACACTCAGCTCCTCCCTGACCACACAGGCACCTGGGGCAGCTCTGCTGAACAGCACCACAGCTGTCCTGTCAGCTCCTGCTACCTGAAATACCAAGACCAAAACTGCCAAGGTACAAAGACCAATCCATTTGAGCAGGAGAAACTCTGGAAATACTGGGAAGTAGGTTGATAAAATTCTTTGTGTTTCTTTTCCCTTGAATAATTTAGTTTTGACAAATCAGAATTTTGATTTTAAATTACTTCTCAGAAAAATTTTAAGATTAGCTCAAGTCATGAACTCTCTGTACTGGGATATAGAGTGATCTGCAAACAGAGCAAATCTGCAAACAGAGCAAATATGTCAAATCAGTTCTCCCCTCCCACCAGACATTCAGCACAGCTGCTGGTTAAAATTATGGCGTAACTTTCTTTCAAGCCTCTGGAGCAGTAGAACCTTGGAGAAAGAGCTGGAGTAAGACATTTCCTTTCTCCTGATTAGCACCTATTAAAACTTACTCTATTGAAGCTCTAACCATGAGTGTAAACCAGCTATTAAGATAATTAGAACAAAGGAAAAAGAACTAGAGTTTTGAGAAGTTCAGTTGCTATTTAGGATATTTGAAATAGACTATCCAATGGCACTGAGTACTCTGAAAGATCAAACCACTTTTCAGTGTCTCACACAGTGTACCCAAATCTGTAAAACCGTCCAGTGATTATGACACTGTGCTGTTTGCATATGATACTCTGAGTAGCCACCTGATAGCCTTCCTGCACTTGACAAGGACCGTTTAAGAGTTAATAGCAGTGGGCAAGGCCATTCCGTGGTGTGCAAACACGGTGAGGTGCATTACCCCGGGGCTGCTGTTAGCTCTGGAGCCGCGGCAGGATGCAGCGCTGCCATCTCCGCAGAGAGCCTCCCCCGAGCAGCAGGTAAACACGCTGCCCTGGCCGCACTGCCGGCATTAGTGCCCCGGGTGATTGATTGCCAGCGCACTGTTGCTGAGATATGGATTTGTATCTCAGCTTTTTATCACCACGACTTGCAAAAGGCAGTTCCTTATTTACAGACTCTGGCTCTATTAAGTGACATTATTAGGGACTATTTTTGTTTAAGTGACACAAAGGCTTTGCATATTGGTGGTTTATGACATACAAGCTGTTTTAATCTGATGGCTGACCCCTCACTTTTTCAGCTTGTAAACAGGAGCTGCAGCACAAGAACATATGGTACTGAAGAAATTAAAGCTAAAGTAAATGGCATTAAAACAAATTCAAATATAACAATAGGATACTCAACCTGAATTATAAACCTGGATCTGTAGGAAGACTTTTTAAAACAGGAAATAAAAGGCAAAGTATGAAAAATAACCCTTCAGCTGGTTGTTTTGGCTTTTGAGGTTCTTTTTTCTTTTAAAGACCATTTCAGAGGTTTCCTGTGATTAATTTCCTTATTAATCATTATTATTTAGATCTTATGATTAAATGAATACAGCAGTGAAGATAATTTTTAATAATTGAAACTAGGTCTGAATACTACATCACTAAAAATTAGTTGTTTACATTTTTAACTTTTGGGTTTATACCACATTGTTTTTGATACAGTAAAAATAAAGTATGCATTCTTAAATGTTATTACAGCAAATACACTTTTTTCTCTATAAATGCACATTTAGCATAAAACCAAAAGAGGCCAGCAAAACTGCCAGACTAATGCTCCTATTCCATACCAGATATCAACAAAAAGGACAGCTACATTTTCCTAACCTTGTAATATTACAGCAGCTTATTCAGAAAAGGAATTTCATGTAAATAGGAAGATTTCCCTCATTATTATTCTACACCTGAACTCCAACCTCTAACATATGAAGCATCATGTACCATAAAGAGTCCAGAGAAGACACTTCTTATGCACTTAAATTGTAATTTATGCACATACTTAATTTATACCAATCACTTTTATATGTGGGTTAAGTTCCATCACCTTGTAATCCAATAACTCCATCAAAACCAGTTTTCTGGTACAGCTTTACACTTAGTACACTCTGACAAAAATAGTTTTTCTCATCTGTTGTATTACTTCAGTTAAATATGGCAGCAAAAGTATTCTTTGTACCACTATAAAGACTTTGACATAACTGCCACTGCTATAGTGCATTTCCACTCAACTGAAGTACCTCTTCTCAGAACTTATTCAACATGCCAACCCTAACACTGACACAGTCAATCCAGACTAAGCACACCAAAACTCATGACACTTTCAAAGCTTTGCTCACTTAAGGAGTGCCTGCACTGGTGCCTTTCCCTGGCAGACAGACCTCCCAAGGCAGCACTCCTGGCCATTTGGAATCCTAGCCGAGGTCTTTCCTCAGTTTGGACAATCTTTTTTTCCAAAACCCCAACTCAGGCAAGTACCAACAAAGCAAACAGCCAGTTCCCTGTGCATCTGCTGCTGATATTTGCTTTGAGGAATTTTGTGTTTGAATTAAAAGTGCATAGCACAGTGATTCACTAAAATAAGGAATTTGATTAGGTAACTGCCTAAACACAGACATGTAACACTCTTCCCCTCCCCAACAAGAACAATTAGTGAATAATCCAGAATAAGTTATGAACATAAAGTGCAGATACCTATGTTGAGAATATATTTTCTGTAAAGGAAGTGCTTCCTGAACAGATGGAAAGATCTACCTTTTCAACCACTAAAGTTAGGAGGAAAACAGAGATGCAGTAACAACGAAAGCATTTCCATTTAGATCGTTTCTCCCCCTAGATACAATTTATAAGAATTATGAAAGCTTTGCTGTATTTCCACACATAAGCCTGTAAGGAAACAGGAAATGGACTCTGCATTCCCCATCTGCTCCTTCTCCTTACACTTTGGCTTAAAATTGGAGACAAGGAATCTCACACCTAGGGCAGAAGCTGTTCTGCTGGATATTCATTTGGTTACTTCAGGGTTTCCAGAAAAGCTGACATCCTGTTAAATACAAATCTTTCCTGGACTTCCTTCTTGAGACTAAGACAAGTGAAGAACAAGATGCTTAGAGAAACTCAGTTTATGTCTTCTGTCAGTGCACACAGAATTCAGGTTTCCATTTCAGGTTGGTCTGCTCTGGGAAATTCATTTTTCATCACAATGACTCATCCCACCAGAGCCAGAGAATTTCCTCAACTGGGCAAGAAAGGTGGGTTGGTGTAATTTGGCGGTTTTTGTAGATTTTTCCTTGGTTAAATGGTTAACATAATTTGATTTATGGAAAAACTGCATGTTCTGTCCTCCCATTCAAAGTGCCAGAGAATGAGTTCCTTCTTTCTGCCCACAAGTGACCAAAGCCTATAAGCACAGGCTCTGGCACCTGATCAGAAGGGCAGATCAGAGGCAGGTCCCAAGAGGTCTTGCCTCAACATTGGAATTCAACCCCTCAGAACAGGCTATGAATCATATTCTTGCTTTCTGACTCTAAACAAATTGTTGTCAAGAACATTAGTAAGGACAGACTCCAGCTACCCAGAACACTGAAGGCACACTGGGGAAGGTGGCTGCCCTTATGGAAGCTGAGCTCCTGAAGGATTATCTACCACAACCTGTATCTGCCTGCCAGGAGTGTTCCACAAAATTCTCCACCTTCACAGCACAGCACTTGAGCTATGGGCCAGATCCTCATTGTTCTTATTCTGAGGATGAAGTGCATGAAAGGGCAACATAGTACCTTTTCTTTTAAGATTTAAAACAGCTGTGAACATCTGCTGGCTCCACAAGATGCTGAAGAGAGGCAATGGTCAAATATGCTTTGGGGACAAGAAAAGCCCTACATTTTCCTGTGATCATGATTCCTGATGGTTTTTCTAGTGACAGTCTAAAAAGGAGTGGCTGAAAACATTTTGTCACAGATGTTTCCTAACTTCTGTGAAGTGTATCTGCATAAGGACAAGTGAGCATTAAGATTACTTTTCCCTTTTCATTTCATCTTGCTACCTGACTTTTTGGATAAGTTAGGAAAATTACTGCTCTTCCAACCATTGAAATACAGAGACATACACGAAAGTGTAATTTTGAAAGGAAAATCTCTAAGCTATTGCAGAGAAAATATTCATTTTAATGTTTAAAATACACGGAGAGTTTTGCCTGAAGAACAAGCCCTTGAGTCTGCCATCTGTACTGCACTTTATGCAGAGAATTTCAGAGTATTCTTCCAGGCAAGAAAACCTAAGCAAAGGCCAGGGCAAAAAAATTATCTGCCTGCACTTCCTACAGAGACAAAAGGCACTGAGAAAGACAGCTTACCATACAGAGAGTTTAGAATTACAACATCTTACTGTACATATACAAGAAGAAATAATAATTTATGAATGTCGTACTTTATGATTTATGATGATACTCAAATATTGCAAATCCTTAACAGACTACCAGGCCTACTTAAGCAATCATTAATTTACAAAGCAAGAAACTCTAATACTTACATAGCTGTGACTCTTAAGGAAATCTGAAGGGTTGCTTGTGCAGACTTTATCCCCTTCCAAGCCAATTACTCTTTTACAGATATTTGATTTGGGGTCATTTGGGCTTTTCACAATTACAATATCTCCTCTGACATGGAAAAACAGAAACAAAAACAAACAGAAGAACTCTAAGCACAAACTATTTGGCTGAGAGCACAAGCATCAACATATATACTCCAAAAATACCCACACAAATATATCCCCTTCTGCCAAAGATTCTTGTCTACAATTTGGGTTTCTTCTTCAGTTTTACTCAGGGTATAATTTTACAGTTTTAAAATGGGAGTGACTCTTTGTTATTTAGATCATGTATGAAACATCTAAGACTACAACCTGAGGACAGTAATAGCCTGGTTTTCAAGTGAGACAAAACTGCTTAGAGGAGAAGTTACAATCACACAATAGAATCATTTCAGGCAGAAAAAAAAGGAATTTTTTTCCATTTTTTTTGGACAAGGCTGTAAAAGTGACATAGGCAATATCCTTAACGAACTCTGATAAGTTGCTTGATGGGCTGTATGTGCTGGTAACTTTAACTTCCATCAGACACAAGGCAAAATTACAATTTAGAAGCAGAAAAATATAGGCAAAATAAAGGACAGATGGAATGTGGTTACTACAAAAGCTCTGGAAAAGAGGATGTAAAATCTGGTCTCAACAAAGGAGCATACTTTCTAATGCAGTAAAAGTGGCGGCTAAGGTTCTCCGAAAACACAATATCAGAGTTTTGAATGGTTGGTTCCATGGAAGGTCCAGAGCACTGCAAATTAAAAATAAATGAGAAAAAATTACTATTTCAAATTACTTTCATCTACAATACATTAATATTTAAATTATTTGCTAATAACTCAGAAAAGGTAATGTAGAGAACAACTAGAAGCTGAGAACCTCCAAGGAACATGATACATTTAAAAGCTGAGCACCTCTAACCATGTTACAGCTCCATGCCTGCTTGGGGTTGGTCCTGAACTGTGCCAGGTGCTACAGGCCCCTACGGATTCATTTCAGCACCTAATCTCTAAGAAATTATTGGAAGCAGTACTTGAAGCTCTGCCAGGTTACCCCTTTCTTCAGCCTCTGTAACACAGAATAATCACAGTAGCTGCAGGAGCAGCTCACAGCTACAGTGCCCTAAATCCAGCACGTATCTGCCAGGAAAAGGGCCTGGGTGGGGCGGGGAGAGAAGGAGCATAAAACACCCAGAAATTTGGCCAGAGTTGGAAACAAGAGCATTTCCTATTGGTGACTCCCGTCTTTCTTAAAGGATGTTCTCTCTGCAAAATGATTGTTTCCCCTTTACTTCAGTGATGTCTCAAACAATAAAGCATCAAGAAACATGAATGCCTAAAATAGAAATAACTTTCATAAAGGCTGGACCCGCTCCCAAAAAATAGGCATTTACTAAAGACACTCTGAAAATGCTTCAAAGAAAATTAAGAAACCTGAACCATTGGCATGATCACATATAACAATTCCAGTATTACAGTTTTATTTTCTTTCAAACGTCATGAGTGAGAAGTTACCACAACAATTCCTCCCAGGTACTCAAAGGCACAGTGTGCTATGCAGCCATATTGCACAGTGTACCCAAGAAAGCGAAAGGTTTTTCCTAGGACATGGCGGAGCATCCTACAGTGTCCCGTCGTTCAGCTGGCTCTGCTCTGCAGTGAAACACAAGAACACCATTCATTGGAGAAAAATCAACCAATCTAATATTTACAAACCCATCTTTTGCATCTCGCAATATTAAAAAGACCCAACAGTGTAATAAAACTAGCAAATAACCAGATATAGCTGAAGAGATGAATACAGTTTAAGCTCAAATGCCACCAAGCAGTTTATCATTTACGATGCAGAGCCTTCCACAGGTACAGTCAAAGGACCCCTCACCAGCTTGAGAGAGTCAGCTGAGTCAGAGCTGAGAAAAAAACCCAACTACCTTTGCAAAACTAAAGAAATTAGTGGGAGAGAGAGATGTGTCAGCATTCTCTGCAGATGGAGCTGGGCTTCTTTCAGCCAAGAGGGCAGACAGGCTCACCTGCCACGTGTCTAAGAATCTGCAATAGTTATGAGAACATCCTGCCCCCCATTAGGCTTGGCTGACTGGAATCTGGAAAGCTCTAATCAGACCTTTAAATGCTTCCTGACTGGACCACATATTGCAACTTAGATGCAGCTATTTATTGATAGAGTTGTTTTAATCATGTCAAGACAGTGAAACTTAAATTGCTGATTTTCTTAAGGCACTAGCGTTTAAAACTGAACTCAACAGCAAAATTAAGCAGAATCAAACAACTGAAGTGATTCAAACAATTGATACTACATGCACAGAGGCCTGGAGTAATCCAATAGTCAACAAAAACTTTGAAAGCAACTTGACAATCACTCAAATGGAAAAAAGCTTCAAGAATTAGACAATGTAAGGATAATGGAGTCCTGAATGGCTTGCCTAAGTACGGCTATACTAGAAAAAGTTAGGAGATTTGATAATTCTGGAGGTTAAACAGAGCTTTCTTTGACTACATTGCGAAAACACTTGCATATAAAAATAAGGCCTTAGGTCTTTCTGTTCTCAGTGATGGCACCACAGCGTAAGTTCTGCAGCACATCAGACTGTAAATACCTTCTGACCCCCTCCTCAAATATTCAAGTCCAGCTCTGATTAGGAGAACCAATTCCTGCAATGGTAGTGTAATTGTTTCCTTACCCCAATTTTTAGGATAGTTACATATATCCATCTTAAGGAAGTGGAAAACAGACACACTGAAGTAACTGAAGCAAATTTTATGTTCTGCAAGAAATATGTCCCCATTAAACTCAGTATTGCCTTTTCATGAACTAAACCCACTGCAAGATTTCCCTGATTTGCTAAGATGGGTCAATATAGTTTGCTAAGAAAAAAAAAAAAAAGAGAAAAATGCTGTGTACAATGCGCTCTATTTAGTAATGAAATAAAGACATCCCTTTGTATATTAATTAAATACAGGAATTTTAAACAGCTTTATTTGACCAACTCTCACTTGAATTTAATGGGAATTTTGCCTGAATACAGTCAAAAGACAACCATTTTTTGGGGCAAAAATTCTCTACCAAGCTCATTTCCTTGTTCAAAAAAAGATGTACTTTGTTTTTGTTATATAAAACTTCTCCTTAAAAAACTTCCCTTAAATCAATCTGTGATTCATCATTCTTAAAATCATCTGCTGATATTCAGAGTCATGGCCCAAAATACAACAGAGAAGACTTTCAATGGTTTCATCACCACTTGTAATGCCCTGCACACTGCAGGACACCCTGCAGAAATCATAACAGCCTCTCTGGAAGGGAAATGCACTTTCAGTAGGATTTATTCTGGAAAGCCAGAACAGGGTTCTCATCCCAGAACAATGAAAAGCACAGACCAATGCCTTACTCAGGGCCAGAAATGTGTTACAGGTGAGGAAAAAAAGGTGGAGTGACAGCAGATCAATTTGAGTGGCACAACTAGTGTGAATTTATGCACATGACTATGTTCTGAGAGAAGTCCATCATCAATATTTCTCAACAGCCTCTGCTAAAAGGACAGCCTCGCACTGCTGCTCAGCTCAGACAGAAAACACTGAACAACTATTCTGTGCTTTTGCTTCCTATTACTCAGAAACTTCATATTAATATATTAAGGTAATATAATAAGACAGTATAAAATTACAGGTAAAAAGCAACTGTATAAACAATGCACTGCATTGCTCAGAGTACATAGATCAAGTTGTGACAAATGAACAAGACTCATCAAGAGAACATGTAAACTTCTCAGGCCGTAACAAATATTTTTATTATGAAACTACAAACAACTGCTACACATTTCAGAAAATAAGTTTCAAACTGATTGCAACCGATTTCTTTTTAGATTTTGGATGACACAACCTTCTGGATAGTTACCTTGAATGTGTGTGTTCCTCTGTGACGTCTCTCAGCAGCTCTGCATTAGGAGCCATAGATTTATAAGCTGTTCAAGGAAACACAGGGTTCAGAGTGAGCTTTGCCTGCTGCAAGAGCTGTCATGGTAAACAACTAACAGCAAGGATAAAGCATGAATGATTTTGCTCCCAGTTCTCTTAAAATAAACTCTTAACTCTGAAGACATGGATTTCACCAACCTCAGTTTATAAATGTGGTACAAAGGATTTTTTTAAATGTTCAGGCTTAACAGATTTCACAATGATGATGAAAAAATTCTAAGTTTTTATGTAAGGCTTCTGATTACTACTCAAGAGAGTGATTTTAAATTAAGGCACATACATACATAGATTATACACAGTCTGACCCTAATAATGTAGCTTCACAGGATGGGAGGGTGTTTTTGATGTTAGGGTTCATCTTTAGACATCTCATGTTCATTCCACAGAATAACTACAATCTTGAAAGTTTCCATGTAGTTTTCAGTAACGACAGCTAGATAATAAGTGAATGGTTGTAGCAAGAGTAAGCCCAGTAAAAAACCCACCAGAACAAACCAGTTTATTTAAAAAAACCCCATACAAAAGTATTTATCTTAAATATCATTAAAGTTAATTGTTTCCTCTGAAAACTTTGCATCAGTACATTTCTAAAACACCGCCATACTGTTGATCACAAGGTAAACAGCAGAACGTTTTTGCACATCAGAGTTCTAACACAAAGTGCCATCAGCAGGCAACTCCACCAGATCGAGCATAAGTCCATTAAGCACAATAAAACAAATTATTTAAGTCACAAGCCCCTTGAAAACCTAATGGATCTGTTGTGTAAACATCCTTTATTGCAGAACTAATGGCCTAAACCCTACGTAATTACTTCCAGGTACTACCTACGATCATATAGCAGGTAGCTGAAAAATTTATACTGAGATAGACATTGGTTTTATGCTGAACACAGGCATTGATTAAAGAGGTTACATCTACATTTATCACAGAGAACACCATTTGGTTATTTTACAAGAACTGTATAGTTTATCCCCTGCAGCAAATAAAATGCAAAACGTAATTACTATTATCTTCTGTTCCCTTTTCCTTACATAGCCTCTGCTTTCATCATTTGATTTTTTTGTTTGTTTGTTTATAAAATTAATCACAGCTAGCAGGGTAGAAATCACTTTGAGCCTCATGAATGACATCCAAGAGATGGGAAAGGATTAGTTCTCAGTCACTGCCAGTTATAGCGCCAGGTGGCTTTTTCTGCAGTGAAGGTGTTACCGATAATCCCATTACATTGGTACTAAATCTTGCAGACATCAAAATTATCACCAAGGTTCCTTTTCATCCCATCCTTTCCAAATGACTGGAAGTCGCTTCACCTGAAAGAAGTCAAATCCACATGCAGCTGCTGTTTTAGCAGCCAGCGGACTCCCTGAGAATGCCAATCGTGATCCAATTTCGCTGTGCTGGTGGCCCCCTATTCCCTGTCCAATAATACATCTGTTAAAAAATCCTACAGCTACAAATCAAGTTTAATCCTACCAGGGACCTCATGTTGGTCTTGTCTTCCAAAAAGGCAGCAGGTTTTGCCGTCTATCTCTGCTAGTGTCTGGGGAATACTCTTTAAATCCCAGCTCTACTTAGAAGAATAAGCTAAGGATCACAAAACATGACCTCAAAAACCCTGATATGACTATATTCTGACCCAGAGGCATTCATTCTAGGTGAAGATTAGAACTTTGCATAATAAGATTACACAGCAAGTGAATGATATCAAGGGACTACCCATATGCAGCCGCCTGGTTTTCTATAGACAGCCTGTGCTCTGCAATATGCAGTGCAGACGAAACAGAGCTTGGTCTTTCTAGCTGAAATAAAATAGATTCACATAAATTAGTTGGCCATTTCCAGATTCCTAAATCCCCTATTACATCTTTTATTGACAGCTCCTGTGAGGATAGCACAAATGGTATTCTCTTTGTACTCTTTGCTTCTGTAACACTCTCACTTGGAGGGAAAGGCACATAGGTTGTCTAGAAATTAACATCTTGTTTGCTGTAATCTTGGATTACAATTAACTATGTACATAATAAAATTAGGAAATCAATGAGCAGGTTTATAATTTCCAGAAAACCAATGGCATTGTGTAATACAGTTTAACATATGGTGCCAAATTTTTAAATACAGGAAAATCGAAGCTGCAGGCACTGGAAGTGTGACTAAACAAATTATTGGACTTGATACCAAATAGATTTTTCACTTTCATAAAAAAATTTCCAGTCACACTTGCTTTATATAATGCTTCCCAATTCTGGAATTTTACCAAACATTTAGTGATAGTTTATCAGTTTTTCCTTAGATAACAAACTCTTCTCCTAACATTCTCCACTTCTGACCAGACACCTTTCTCTATACAAGGTAATCCCTTAACTTGCACCATCTCTTTCCCATGGAGTTACTCTGAGATTAGTACTTTTTAAAAAATGCAGAAACCCAAACCTAAATAAAAACTGCACACTGACTAGGCCATTTTAATATTTATGTTTGAACTGTTTTTTCTATTAAACTACTATTTGAAAACTTCTGCATGAAATTAACGTTCTATGTGCTAGAATAGTGAAGGATGTATATGTTGTTTATTGGGATTCTTCCCATATCAGATACACAACAAATACAGAATGCTCTAAATATTCTAACTGCAGTCTGAGGATTCCAAACATCTCAAGCAAAAGAAGGGATAATTTTCCAAATGTCTTTCCATGCTGGAGATCAGACAGAACTTGCTTTGTATTTCCAGCTGTTGCTTTCCTCTAGAAGAAACACTGAATTTGGTCTGGCTAATCTGAAGAAGCTTGCTGATATTCTGGAAGAGATTATTTTTACACATATTTTTACTACTAGGCACTGACAGTTTGTCTCCAACAAGTGCTCCTCTGTCTACTGATCTCAAGATGACAAGGTGTTCAATCCTGTAAATGTAAATTCACATAACACAATTCTCTGGTGTTAAATAACTAGAGACTACCTATGTAAGAAGGAGCAATTTTTCAGAACAGATTTCAGTAGTTCTCACTGGTTCTATTTACCCTTGGGAAGCAGCTCCTAACAATCCCACAACCCTGTATAAAATGTTGTACTAACAGCCAGATGCATCCCAGGGCTTCTCTCTTCCCCTGCAGCTCCACACATTCATCTTTGCTGAACAACAAAATCCAGAGAGCTGAGCAAAGGCGTGGTCATGCGTGGCAGTTCTGAGCCTCTGAGGGATGCTGAAATATTCACTTTACAGTTTGCTGTAACTATGTCCAAGTTAGGACAAACACCAAAGGCCTGACAGACACCACAGTCACCTTCCTGGTAACTGAGAAAAATATACCACGCCTACGTCATGAGGGTCAAATAACTGTATTCTGAGGTACACATGTTTATCTTAAATATCAATACATTCCCTTTCTTGAGACATAGACATGTAAACATTGAAAATTCATTCAGATTAATAAGACAGAATTACAAGTCCAATTTTCACATTAGGCACTTTAAAATCTCCAACCCTACAGAACCTGAAGCTGCCCTTGGTTCACATGTCCCCTGCACTTTCCAGTGCTGACACACTTGGAAGAAACATTTTTGGAAATACTACAAAAAGCAGTGAATAGAAGAGGGATAAATAATTCCCCTATGCACTAAGTAAAAAGGCTGTTCACTTGAAGTAATTTGTAATTACAAAAAAGGATTGTTTCCTGGTAAAAAATACCAAACCCAGCAAAAACACCACAACCAAGAAACCAAAACCCCTCCACATCAAACAAGCAGCCCATTTCAGTACAGCAGCAGCAAGACTATTTAGAACTAAATACAATTGCCTCAGTCTTATCCCCATGTTGGTCTCAGACAGAATGCCATCATTGAACAGCACTCCAGAGTGGTTTATGAACACAGAAGTCACACAGTATGAGATATTAAAACAAAGTGCAAATCAAACCTGACAGATAATTAAACCATAAACAAACCACTAAACATTTGAAAAATACAAAAAGAAGAAACAAGACCAGTTTCAGCACTGTCAGAAAATGTAACAGTAATGAAGAATCCCCTCTGTATGCTCATCAATTGTTACAAGCACCACTTCCTAAGGAAATATATTATGCACCCTCTGCACTGATAAATGTGTTAGAAAACAGGAGAAAGGCAACACAGTCAGACAAAAGTGTGCTTTACCTGAATAGAAGAAACATGCAAATCAAGTGCTTGCCACTACATTTATTCTACAGAAGTTTTGATGGCTTTCCCAAATTGCTTTTTAGTTACAAAGTTCTAAGTGCACACATGTACATGGATTCAAGCATTTTTTTTCAGAACTGAATTGTATTCCATGTGAGTTTATGCAGTAAAAACCAACAGTAATCAAGACTTTTTCTCACTGCTTAGTAAAATTCTATTAGTTATTTCTGAGCTGCTTTAAAACACAAGTTCTATAAGGTCTTCTCCACTTACAGATACAAGTATAAAAAAGTTCCAAACATCAATAGATGAGTGCAATGATATTCAGTCTAAGTTAATCCCCAGACATCCAAATCCATGAATAAAAATTCATCAGTTTTAAATACACTGAGCCTATTAAGCAAGAACAAAAGCATATGCACAAAAGAGCTTTTAATATATTTCAAAGCCCACAAGAGCCATGGTCTCATTAAAATTATAAATTACACAAACATGGAATAAAGATTCAAACTGCAGTGCAGCTAAGCAGATTACAGAAAACCCCGCGTTCCATATGATAACACACCATGGCCCTCCCAGATGGGGGCTTGGAACAAAAAGGCCATCACTGCAGCTAGGGAAAACCTCCTTGTGATCTCTGGTTTCTGTTCAGCAGATGACAGCCAAATAATATGTTGATTATTCTGTTTGTGCTGCTAAGCTTGTAAGATGGAATAAAAGCGATATGATCTATTGTGAACTCCATGCTAATGTGTTGCTCCACTCATAAATAATATACTGAATTTATTCTGAAACTATCTTTTTTATCCGAGTTCCAGGTTTTAAATGCATGAGCTAAAATAGAAAGCCAGCATAAACTATTATTTAATTTGATGGTTTAAAGTAAAAAATACAGCTGACACAATATGAAAGTGAGAAAACTGACTACTCTGTGAATCAAATAAGTAGAGGTGCCTGTCCAATTTAGCAAATGATTATATGCTGAGGTGCAGGGAACCTGCAAGACACTGAACATATTCCAGCCCCACAAACTGCACTGTCACTGATACCAAACATCACCGTGCAGGGCCTGGATGGCTTATTTTACCACAGATAATCACACCAAATACAAATCTCAAATGAGGACACCAGTACTTGTAAAACAGAAAAATAGTACAGAAACAATTATTATCATATCACATAAAGTATAACTTCACTAATATTATGTCACTCTGAATTGCCCTCTTAAAAAAATTTAAGTTTTTATTAAGTGATCAGATTTTATTTCATCTGAATTTACTAACTTGGTTTGTTCCAAAAGCACAGAATTTGGCTTGTCCTTTCTTCCATAATACTCAGTGACTGGTCATACAGCTCCTTTCACGGATATTTTGTGAATGCTGGGAAGACTGATGATCTTCCTACAATTTAATGTTCACGAATTTCAGATTTTTTATGTCAGAAATGCTAAAAACTCTATTAAAAAATCACTGTGGTTTGGCAATAGCACGAGAACATGAAGATCAAACACACACTTTGCACTTCTTGGACCAATGGAAGCACAGTAAGCAAAAAGTGAAAAAAGATCAATTACCTTTCTTCCTTTGCTAGGGGCACAGTCACAGCATTAAATTACTGAAGTAATGAAAATGTGGCTACTAAAGAGATACATGTATTCTAACAGGCCTTAAGGATAAAAATTCAGATTAATTATTCCCCCAATGCAATGAAATAACACATATGTATTATTTTCATATAGAACCAAGACAGGACCTTGAAACAATTAGTGAAGCTCACATTAACACATCAACCACAACCTCAGGTGTGTCCATATGCAATACAATATTGTAAGTTATTGTGCAGTCATCAGTTACAGTATTGTTATTTTTAGGACCTTGATGATATTTCAGTTTCTCTCAATCTGTTTCATTTTCTACAGCTTTAAATTTTATTTTTTTTCCTCTTACACACATGAGCTCACACAAAATGCACCTGAGGAGAAAAAATGATAGCAGCCATACAACTCAAGCATCTTCTTATGATACATTCCTATTTCTACAATCAAATCTATCTTTATACTTTTATGAAACACATCTAATAAAAAGGCTTCAACAATAAAAGAAACTTCCAGCTACTATCCCAGCACTGATCATACCTAAGCTGGCACAGGCTAACCCCAGCCAACACTAACTTCAGTGCATTATTGAGTAGATCCTGAGGCTTCAGGAGCCTGTCCCCTGAAAGCCACAGCGAGGTGATGCTCACACGCTGACCCGAGGCACTGGCCTGCTCTGGTGGCCCTGCTCACACACACGCTCGAGAAATGGGATTCCCACAAATACAGCAGCTGTAGCATGGAATTGGCAGGCTCAGTAGAGGACATGGAGGCTGAATCCACTGAGATAATGAATAATGATACTTTGCTAAACTACAGAAAAGCCAAATATTTAGTGTTTTCCACCCTTTTTTTCTCATCACAATATTATTCCAAATGTGAAACAATGTACATTTCCTTAAGTAGTCAGTAGTGAAGGTGGCTTTAGAGTCAGTTTCATTAGATTGCTTACTTGTGTTTTACTCAACTTTATAATTCACACTGGAAAATCTAAATTTTAATTCTTCACTACTGAAAGGCCAAAATGACTCTTATCTTCATGTACCTCTCACTGATCTAATTAGTTTACCATTCTAATCATACCTTTTGAAGAGCAAGCAAGGCTTCAGTCTCTGTGCTCAGAGCAGATACAGCCACACAGCTCTACAGGATTATTTACTGCAGCACATCCTGGTTCACCCCCCATGCTATGGATGGTCACACTGCCATGAAAGCAGAGAGAAGCCCATTGAAAATATTGGAATGTTCCAATGACTCTGCAGGGAAACCTGAGGGTTGTACATGTTTGTGAAGCCTCTGACCAATATCCCTGCTTGGGAAAGCCAGAACTAGCATCATCCTGGCCTGGCTCAGGGGCAGCATCCCCATCCACAGTGCTGCTCAGCTTCTTCTAACAGACACAATGCAGTTCAGTTCAACCACTGCTCTTCTGCATGACTCTATCAGACTAAAGAATGAGTGGTTCATAAATCCAAGTTGGGCAATAAAAAGGGAAAAAACTGCTTGTTAGAAATTATTCTGAAGTTACTCCCACATTGGTAGTAGCTGACTGATCAAAGTAGCATTCCATCTGGAATATCTACAGAAGTCATAATGACCAGAATACACCACTGGTACACTGGAAACCTGAAATTCCATGTTTGTGGGTCTCCAGAAGTATGATAAACACAAGTAAAATAATCTCAATTAAATATAGCACTAACCTGTATGATGCTTGTCAAGACAGTACATTAATTTGCAACTAATTTTCCATTACTGCTCTGCAGGTCTCATTTAATGTTTCTGTAACTCCAGATTATAAAACTGTACAGTATAATATTTATAACTTTTAAAATGGTTATTGTCTTTTCAGCACATACTACTTTAACTCACGTCTCCTAATTTACTTCGTTTTTAAAAGAGCTGCTTAAATTTGACACAGGTTTAATTTTTTTTTTGCTGTTGTTCAGTATAACCCACAAGGATTCATTTGGTAACATAGAGAGGCTTTCTGAATAAAATCATATCATGTTTTATATGCTATCATATTACTGGTAAGTCTTAAACCCTCCCACTAATCCTTTCGTTTTCCACAGACTGACTGGATAAGCAGTCTTTAAGCTTTTTCATACTGAAAAAAAAACAGGTCTTTTGGTGTCAGAGCTTCCAGGATTAAACATTCTTTCCAGTTGTTGGCTCATGGCCTGAAGATCCTGCACTTTCAAACTTATCCCATTCTAGCTAGTTCAAAGATCAGGAAAATGAAGCCATCTTCTTTGCAGCCATAATCCACAGCCCATGCTGTTAGATACTTAAGAACATCTCAAAAGCAAACTACCTTGTTTCAGCTCCCAGCGGGAGCTCAGCAGGGCACTGGATCACATGACTGCAAACCCGACCCAGTCAGGTGACTCAAGAGCTAATCTGATTTGGTGACTATAAAACTTAAATCAGTACAGTCTAATACCATCACATTCCAGAACTGATGAGAGAAGCAGCTCGGTGAGGTAACAGCAAACACTAATAAGATTATGAATTAGAACTGCCAGTAGGATGTGGTTTGCTAGTTCTCTATCCCATACAGAAACCCAACAGAAAAATATTACTGAAAAATGGTGAGGCAGACGTGATTTTGAAACAAAATGGACTGGTGTGATTTATTCCAAAATGAACAGCATTTGTTCATTGCCACAGAAGGACCAGAGCATACACTGAAACTTGTAAGGCACAATTAAAATCTAGCAAAACCATCAATCTGAAATCAGACAATAAAACACATATACCAATAACATGATCTTGCCGAGAAACACACAATACTGATGGCAATGACTGGAAGTCCTGTGAGTTTACAAGGGCAACAACCCCCGTGGGCTGCATGCGGTGAAGGGAGAGAGGCCATGGCAGGTGTGTTTCCTCTTGTCAGACACAAATACCTAAAGCACACTCTAAGTGATCCTATTTTGGGGACACTGGGATTTCACCGAATCTGTAGGGTACAGCTTTTGAAGAGAAATGTCAAACACACTTCCAGATCAAATTCCAAGTATACCCTTTTCCCAAATGTTCTGATTGCTCTCTCACTCGCCATTTTATTCCCTCTGCTTTTTTTTCCTTAGGGAATTTTCACCCAAAATCCTATTAATCCATCTTAGAATCTGCATTTTGCAAAGGCAAGTAGCTGAACTGGATCAGCATATTTACAAGAACAGGAAAATAGGGCTTGATTTCTTCATAGCACAGTTGGGATGTGCAGTTAGAACTGAAATAAACATTTGATCAGCTGTACATGACAACACATGAGCTGTGAGAAAGAAAAGTTGGTTACTCCACAGTTTCAGACATCCCAAAATAGACAGAAATGTTTAAACCTCTGTTTTACAATGACTATGACCCCTGTCCATTGCTGACAAGAAGTAACTTCCTAAAACATTTCCTGATCACTTGAAATTGTTTCCATGTTCTATAGTTTCTCTGCATTTCCATTCCATCCCTAGAGCAGAAATAGTAGGATTTATCTACCTACTAATGTGTATTTGAAGATGAGATAGGGTTTTTACATAGCAATGTCTAGAATTACAATTCCTGTGGTCTTGCTTTCTGCCAGACAGCAGATCCTAATGGGATCTTCTACAATGGCTGGAAATTCACCTTTTGGAAACTGGACGTGTGAATAAAAGCAAACTTTTAGTATCACTCAAAGAGAGTGAAAAAGCTATTATTATTCCTGAAAATGAAATACCATTGACTTACAAATACATAAATAAACTCCATAAAATTAGTTTCTTCTCCATTTGTCTGAAATGAAATACAGGTAGAGTCAGATGATGTAAGCAGCATTTTCATAAGCACATATTCAGTTGTTTATCATATTAAACTGTTAAATAAATAAAAAAACCCTATATATAGCTTATTTCCACTTGCTTTCTAAATCATTATGATTTTAACCATACTCATCATGGTAAAATGTGACAGAGGGAAAATTAAGTTCACAAACAGAACCGCTGGCATATTTTGAATGTTCAGTTCTTATATTGAAAAAACTGTTTCTACTTCTCCATTATTTTTCTATAATCTTAAACAGTCTCTCCTGTTACAAGTTACATTGGAAGAGACAAATTTCCCTATACATTGAAGGATGTCAGCTGACAAAATTTGCAACAAAAACATCACTTTGTTTAAAAATACATGAAATTCTGAAATAGCTGCAAAGTTCAGTCAGAAGGAGCTGGAAGGTTCAACTGCTCCCCCTGCTCCCCTCCACAGACACACACACACTCTGTCTATGCCCTTTTCCATAAAGCATCAACCCAGCAAGATGGCATAAAGTTAAACTATTAAGAAGATCAATAGATAGTTCCAAGTCAGGTTAGTGACCTGGATCAGCTCAAGAAAGGATGTGACAAGCACCAGAGTTTGCTGGAGTGGAAATAGAGGAGGAAAAGGAAGTGAGACTTCCTCTTTTTGCAACATTGACCTACTGGATCAGCTCCTGAGTCACTGAGATTTCCAGTAAACCTGCACTTCATGCAAGAAACACTAAAACCGGTAGGAGCACAGCACAAGCATTCTCATTTGCAAAATACTTTCATTATGTGGGCTCCAATACAAAAGTGGGGGAGGGGGAGAGGGGAAGAAAAAAAAAGAATTACTCAGCCTCCAGTTTTAAATGCCCTGTAGGAAAATGAGATTAAAACAAAAAAAAGAAAAGAGTTTAAAAACTGTATGTCTATGGAAGAACCAAAGAGAGGGCTCAGCCCTGGATATATGCCGACACCTACCCTGTAAAGTCAATACAACATATAGTAGTGTATTTTATTTAAAAAACAAGCAAGAAAACACCTTGTATTTAATGTACTGCTTGGAATGGGGATCAAACCACCCCCAGGACTGAGTGTATGTGGTCAGTCAGTTGATTCTCTTTCTGACTGGGAAGCAGTGACTTAACAAAGAAACCCTCATGGGGCTTCAAGCTTCCACAACAAAGTTCTCCAGCATTTACACTGCAGTTTTTAAGTGTTACACACATCTGCCAGCACTCATACCTGAAACGTTTAGGTATTTGGACTCCAGAATGACAGTACAGTAAGAAAGGGAAGAGTTACTGTGATGTTTTAAAAGTTTAAAACTCTCTGGAAGTTTCAGCTTCCTCACTCACTCAACGCAGAATTTACACCATAGGATCCCAATAAAGGATTCTCAAACCTTTTAAAAAGAGTTCTGAATTATGCTTTAGGTCTTTATTTTGGTAGTCTTTCCTATTCCAGACATTCACAACTCATTAGTCAGATACTACAGATGTGAAATTCAACAGTTATATTTCTTGCCATGTTTTCAAATGTGCCATTTGATTTTCTCCTAACTTTCACAGAACTATATTAGAAAATAAATATTATTCAATATGTCACAGTTTAGCAGCAAATACAAAACATTAAGTCCACCTCCTGATACTCATAAGAAATTTTAAACTGCCCACTGCTTAACATGCAAAGCAGCAGCAAAAGGAATGCAATTTCACCAGCTAGCAAAACATAATACTAAAGCTTCATGCTCCTGAATTTGAATTGGATATGAAACAAACACTATGAGGTTCAGGACTGCCCACATATTGTTGCTCTTTCAAGCTGCTCGTATTTAACATGAGGGGGGTTTTCTCTCCCTCAATAATATAAAGTGACAGGCTCAAGAACCACAGGTGTTCAAAAACATGACTTATAATGATAGCAAAAACAGTTCATTGTAATTAAAGTGAGAGACTGGAGTATTACAACTTCACTTTCATATTCTGCTGTGTACAAGTGCCTTCAGATACCTTAGGATACACCTGAAGCACCAAGAGACAAAAAACAAATATATAAATACTTGTGACAGTGGCCATTCCATACACCGATAGGGATTTCTCTTACATTCAGAGGACTGCAACACAGAGCGTTCACTGACAAAGCAAAGGTATATTTTAATGTCTTTAACCTTTCCTGCCGCGGGCCTTGCTGCGGGACCGTCACACCTTCGGAAGGTCTCGCTCCCAAAGTTACAGTGTTAAATTACACGCTTATTTCCGAGCCAGGCGGGGACCCCGGCCATACTCACACGTTACGTTACACGCAGCAACGCAAAAAACACCTTTTATAACCACTTTTTCCTCCCGGGCTCCTCCCGCAGGGGCCGGGGCCGACAGGCCGGGCCAGCCCGTCACCTCACACCGCTCCGCGCCCAGCCCCGCGGACACCGGGAGAGGCGGGGGGGACCCTCCGCAGTGCCCGCACCACTCTCCCCACGCCTCCTCACGTCAGTCCGGGCCCGTTTTGACCCGTTCGGACCCGGACCACCCTCGGCCCCCTCTGCTTCGGCCCCCTCTGCTGCAGCCCCGCTCTCACCTCCCCGCTCACCGCCGGGCGCTTCAGCCCTTCCCCGCCCCTCCACCCCATCGCCTCCCAACAACCCGCTCTCCCATTGGCCGGCT
>WBMV01001674.1:0-45293 GCA_013396655.1 Campylorhamphus procurvoides | reverse complement strand
GGGGCGGGGCGGGCACAGATCGGCCCCGCCGGGCCCGCCCCCCGTGGGCAGCAACGAGACCGGGACAGGGAACCGGGGACAGGACCAGCACCGGGACCGAGACCGGGGACCGGGGCCAGGACCGAGACCAGAACCGGGATCAGCACCAAGACCCGGCCCAGGCAGCCACACGGGTGTGCCGGGCCCGGCCCGGACCCCGCTCCGCCGGGCCTGGCGGGGCCGCACCACGGCTTTCCTGCCTTAGGGACATGTGGGGATGTGCCCTTCCTTAGGGACACTTGGGGATGTGCCCTGCCTTTAGGGATACGTGGCTGTGCTTTTCCTTTAGCGATACATAATACTTGTTTGGGGTGGTCACGAGTCAAGGCACTTTTCCAATCTCTTCATGTGGAATCTTCGTGCACCCATGGACTCCACTGTGAACTTAACCTGTAAAACCTGTAGTGACACCTACACAATGCAAGTCAGGTAACAAAGCCACTGGCAACTCCACGACTTTAACTTTCTTTCCTGAGCAGCAAGGACATAAACTCGCATGAAAAAGAAGTATTAAGCATTGTTAATAATTGTCTCATTTACATGAAACATTTTCCAGTTTTAGCCCTCCTTGCTCAGTGCTAACAAAGAAACCACAAACTCCTAACAGCATCGGGCAAAGCAGCAAAGGGTCACAGCTCTGAACACTGAGGACACACCTCCTTTTGTGTTTCCCATACCAAAACTACAAGTGTTTGGAGATGCAACTGTTTCAAAGACAGTAGTCACACTAGGAGTATAGCCCATTTGCACTGTGTACTTTAGAATACATAAAAGCAGTACAGAAATTACAAGCTTTCATGTACTTGTTTTTCAGGGTGTTTTTTTTAAATTTCCTCTGGTATTTTAGTAGCAGTTATTAGGTCCGTATCAGTATTAGCTGTTTCATTTTTATGCATCATGTAGCACGCTGTAAATGCAGAACTAAGGACACAGTTTAGTTGTAGACTCAGGAGTGGTAGGTTAACAGCTGGACTTGATGTTAAAGGTCTTCTCCCATGTAAACTTCAATATTCCAGACAGCTGTATGAAATGCTACACAGCCTACTTCAAATATGGCACAAACCACATAACCTGCAAGAAGTTTCACCACGGGGCAAAGTGCTTGATTTCTTGTTTTAAATACATCCTTCAACTTGTAAAAGGAACTTTCTAGGTTGCAGTACATTAGGAGCCCTCATAAACTTCAGCCCAATTAATGATAAGTGAGACAATTGGCTGTAAAGCAGAGGGTCGGAAGGTTCCTTTTTAGAATGAAATTCAGATAATTGAAAAACTAATTTTGGAATATAGTCTGTGAAATAATATACCCTTAACACCTCTGATGCACTAGGAAACCATAATTCGTGGTATCATTCTTTGTGCTTTTTTCTTACTACTTCCCCCCAGCCCAAGAGATGAAGCTGGAAGGGACCTGTCACCCACCCCTCCAAGCAGGTTCAGCTACAGCTGGCCCACGTCCAGGTGGGTTTTGAGTATCTTCAAGAATTGAGACTTCATAACCTTTCCAGACAACCTCTGCCAGTGTTTGGCTGCCTCTCACCATGGAAAAGTATTTTCTTATGTTCAGATAGAATTGTCCATGTTTCAACTTATATTCAAATGTTAACCTTCAATTTTCTAAGATGACAGCATTACTACACTGTGGGGAAAAAAATCCAAAAGGACAGTAAGGACAGGTATGAATATTAAAAAGTAAAAAGGTGTGTAAATAAATATATCTCTGTATAAACTTTCTTCTTTGTATATAGAATGCATTATGAAAAACTTTCAGCATAACATTAAAGCAAATGACAAGTGGAAGAACAGCAATTATTTTCTTTAATGAAGAAAATACGATTTGTAACCTTGAAAGAGTAACTTTTTTATCCAGTCTGGAGGACTAAACCCAAGCATTATATAGATTTGCAGCCAACTTCCGAGATTTTCATGTACAACCAGGTATTTCAGGCAGCACGTTTAATTTAGTTTTTACTGTTTTTCATTTTAGAGACTCATGTTTACATTCAAACTTTAAAGAATAAAAAAAAGACACAAAGCGTACAGATCAAAGAACTTGCCACCCTCTGTACCAACATGAAAACATTCTTTTGCTTTCCCCCTGTAAAATACAAAACCAAGATGCTAGAAAGGATTACGTGATTAATTTGGTTGCTTTTCCATTTCATGAACCCAGTGCTCAACAGTAATGTATGAGTTTGAGAGGCATTTTATTTAGACAACTGAAAACAGTTAAACATTCAGAAGCAGCATACAATGAAACAAAACCAGAACCAAATACTTTTAAGTACATAATCCCTTCTTTTCAACTAGAGCCAATTTTTCCAACTTTCAAGAAAAAAAAAAGGGTAAAAGCCATTGTATCTCTTCTCCATAATAAAGAAAACACACTACAATGAGTCTAATTGAAATTGGAGAGACTGGATCTTGGCTTGCACACTTCTTTGAAAAGACAGTAGGCAGTTATGCCAAAAAGACAGCAAAACTCCACTACTTGTCTTTTGGGTTTTTATTTGGATGCTCAGTTCTCTTACAGACAACACCTAGCCAGTTCCACCGCATTCTCATCAATTACTGCCCATCTTTGCCTTACGTAGAGAGCTCACTCTGGAAGGCTGCTGTTTGTCACTGCTCACTTGGTTTAGTCTTGTATGTCCACGTGTCACGTAACAGTTGCAGTAATCAGGCCTTAACTTCAGGAGTTGAGCTGTACACTGTATCTGAGTTTTCAGATGCAATCTCTTCTGAAACTAAATAAAAAGGATTTTATTCAACTTCACCTTAGATACATAAACCAAAGAAATTTTGCATGAATTGGTTAAAGACAAGTTCATTTTGTTTTCCCATTCAGTCTGATCCAGCTATTCAACCCCATCTGTTCAGCCTGCACAGCTCCAGGCACCAGTCTGACACTTCCCACATGGACATTTTCAGGAAAATGCATTCAAACAACCTTTTGAAAAGAGTAGAAAATGCCAGAAGATACTTGAGGGAAACTACACCTTCCATATTGACTGATCTTTTAACACTTAGCTAGGTAAAAGCTGGCAGTTCAGGGTATTACCTATTTCTTCCTCTGCAGTTCCTGGAAGGGTAGTCCTTGCTTTTGCTGCTTCTGCATTCTCCTCTTCTGTAGAGGAGAGGAAAAAAAACTCAGTCAGTACCTTCAGTTCCACCCACCTTAATAATAATTTAAAGGAAGTAACTTTCACTTAATTTAGTGTTGAGAAGAAACAGCTGAGAAAGCAATTCCATTAGTGAACACTCACTTGCAGTTATTGCTTCCTTCCCCTCAGGCTGAAAGAACCAAAGTACAATAGAAAACTACCACCCATACTTCTTTCTAGAGATTCTCTCTTTCAGAGTTATAAAGGTGGTATTGCATATTTCTTCCTCTTTCACATAAAAATATATCAGACCATTTGCTTAAATATCCACAAAGTGTCTATATACAAAAACCTTACAGGTTTGACCGTAATTGCTTACATGACAGTTACAAAAGTACATCCTTAAATCTATTAGATATGAGTGGATATAGAAACCCCCAGAAGACAGCAACTGCTGCACAAAGCCCATTGGTTACCATTAATGATAGTTATTACTTAAAAAGCACACATGGAGAGGACAAGTTTCACCAGGAACAAGCACACACTTACCAGGAACTACACATTTCCAAAGACCATAGGTTTTTCCTACTATTGTCTGCCACAGCCTTAGTGTACCATCCTCAGAGCCACTTGCATATAACTCTCCGTCAGGGCTAAATCTCACGCAGTGAATTGGACCAAAGTGCCCTTTGTAAGACTCTAGAAGAGAACATATCAAGACCATCAACTTCAGATTTCAGCTAACAACTGAAATTATCAAGTACAAATGGATCAGAAGAGCTGGGTAAAGACACTGATGGGGGGAGGGGGGACACACACACTTTCTCAGTAATTACTTTCTGATACAAAACAAAGCTTCCATGAACTGCTATCTCAGCAACGTCTAATTTTGGTAAAACATTAATGTTTCATTAACTACACGCAAAAAGCTGCTTATTTATTCTAGACAAAGCTATGAAGCACACCAGCAACATGAAATACACATGCTCTGTTCCTTCAACCACTCACTTCACATATATATAACTTTAAACAAGGACAGGGTCAATGAAAAAACTTAGAAATACGCTTTTTGTTTTAAATAAATTTGACCAACAGGTACCACATTTTTCATAAAAGCAAGTAGCTGACATATCTAATAAATCCTAAAGTGTGACACAAGTTAACACACAGCTACTGCAGCAATACAGAATGTGATGATTTTTTTTATATAGGTGCAGACAGCTGTCAAATGTAGATTTTAATTAGTTCTAGAAGAATAATGTTAGGTATACTGAGATAAGAAAAAATGTTTAAACTGGTAATATACTTTTTCATCCTCTTGCACAGCATGGTATACTAAGACTTTATTTGTGTACAGAAGCTTCATTTACTAGTCTATTTCATTAATTTAATATCCATTTCATAACTCCTTTTTGACTGTAGAAAACCAACATACCTAATTCTTCTCCTGTATTATAGTCATATTTATAGAGTTTAAAATCTTCACCACCTGCAACCAAACATTCTTTTGCAGGATGAAGTGATGCAGAATTGATTGTAGCAGGTGCTTCAAATGATTTAATCTGCTCTAGACTGAGGAATAAAAGTTTGTTAACAAAGTTCATTAAAAAAAAAAACAAAACCAAGAGCAAAGAAACTGTGACTCTATTAATCTCAGCTGCTTTTAAGAAAAACAGAATATAACCCCACAGTTTCCAGAACAAGTTTTAATACTTGAAAATCATGCTCATCAAGTTAGAATAAACAACAAAACAAAAACTCACACATTCAAAACTACTTTCTGGAGTATGTTTAAGCATGCAAATTCTTTCTTAAGACATCATAGAGATGTATAAATAATTAGTTCTCTGAAAAGCACTGCACTGACTCCTGACTGAAATGTATTTAACTAAAATTAGTTAGTGTGAAATAGAAAAATGGCACCAAACCCTTACAGGCTAGCACCTTATAGACAGTTAGGTTTCACTATTTTATAAGAGAGTAGCTGTTTCATACTCCACCTCTCACAAGACAGCAGGAAAATATGTCCACTGATGCCAGTTCAGACAGCTTGGTGATTTTAGCCTTGTACTATCAGCTTTCACCCAACCTGTGAAAACTCTGTTGTGTACTCACGTTTCTGCACTATGAAAAGCAATAGTCTTCCCGTAGGTTATCACCAGTATCTGTCCTTCTGGAACATACTCCATGCTGCTCACTGACATTGCAACATTTAACGACTTCACTTCAGTCATGGTACTCCGGTCCCACAGCCTTAAAAGGAAAAAAAAAGGAGAAAAATACTTTCAAACTACTTCAGCAAGTCAGGCAATTTTCACGTCTCATTCAATGGCAAGACTTGAATCAAAAAAGGCACCTAAAGAATGTGGCTTGAGTCCACACATACTTCAGATTTTCAGTGGCATTGTGTGCATTGTTATCTAGGCCAAGCTTGAGACACGCTTCCTTTTTAAAATAATTTTACATTTGCAGCTTAATGCAACAACATTAAACGGTACACACACCAGTTAACTACTCAAGGATTCTCCTGGAGATTAAATTTAATCTTGGTTTAAATCTCCTCAACAACAGATCTTTCTAGAAGCAAAGCTTGAAGATTCCATTCTGTCTCTTTACCTCAAAAGACCAAGAGGTACTAATGCAAATTTATAGAGAGATGAATTTAAGATAATATAGCTTTCTATCTAGTGGTGCAAGAGCTATCTAAACAGAAATGAAATTGTTCTGCAGCAATAAGAATCTTTGTTCATTAGCTGGCTCTGCTAGACATGAGATAACACTGGTCACATCAGCCAGAAAGCTGAGGAAGTAATAAGCCACACCTGCCATCCTTTCTGAAGAACATAGTCTGAGGAAGGGTTTTTGTCAATTCATTTCCCCAGTAGTGAGGTTTAGCTGGTTTCAGCACATCTCCTACCCACTGGGGACAAAGTAAACTTAACTATCACTGGATAAGACATCTTATAAAAACACTAAAGCCTACTCAATTTGTCAGCATGCCAAAGAAAGAGGTCTATGTCTATCAACTGTGCACTGTTTGCAGTTAATCTTCCCAGTCTTTTATCCCAATGGTTTGAATTATAATAATCTAGGCTTAAATAATCTGTGCTACTTATATCCTTTACAAAAAGAAAAGAAAAGAAAAGAAAAAGTAACTATATTCTCAGAGAGATTGTGATAATAAATGAAACTAAGCTTCTTAGAAAACTGAAAGTTAGCTTTTTCTTACCGGACAGTTTTATCATCAGCTGAAAGAATCTGTTTGTCATCACTGCTCCATAAGGCCTTTTTAATGCCAGAAGTATGTCCACTGACAACATCAGGTTCTTAAAATAAAGCCAAATATTTTAATAAATATAAGAAAATGAAATAATGCCATGCAGCAGTTTGGGAGCTTTCTTAAACTATATGGATTTCCATTTACTAGAAACTGTAGAATTATTTCAAACATTTGTGACTTTATTTGCAGATCTTATTCCAGGAACAGAATAAATGGAAATTGGGTATCTGATTGCCTAATTTTCAAAAAATTCATTAGATTAACAGCAAGGTCCTCTACCTTCATATCAACTATAAGTAGTTCAGTATCAACACAAATTTAAACATCCAAATATGTGGAGGGTTTTTTTTTTCTTTCAGACTACTAAATTTTAATTAATAAGACCTATTTTTAATGAATCTGCATTGAACTGAACATGCTATGCTTGAAGTCCATTATAGATAAACTTCAAGTTACCTGAAAGTGTTCAAGGCCAGGCTGGATGGAGCTTTGAGCAACCTCGTCTAGGGGAAGGTGTCCCTACCTATGGCAGGGGGCTTGGAACAAGATAATCTTAAAGATTTTAAGGTCCCTTCCAACCAAACCATTGTATAATTCTATAACCTTATTACACCAAAAGTTGTATAGAGACTACATTTGTATAACAACCCTGAATTTAATTTCAGAACTTGTATTAACTCCAAAGAAACAAGAATCAGTTATAAAAGCAGTCTCACCTGCTTCTGGCTTGCTCAAGTCATAGATACGCAAGAGCTTATCTTGTCCACCTGTTAATAGATAATTGCTATCCTGAAATAGAAGTTACACAGAGTCAACAACTCTATTTTGAATCAAAATACCAGGCTTCATCTGTGAGTTAAAATAACAATTCTTTCTCTCAGACAGATTCTAATACAGTTACTACATTAACTTACAATCTTAAAAATAAGCAGTGGTATATTAATTTGCCTGTTGAGATACACATGTAAAAAGCAGAAAAGTAACTAACAGCAAAACATACTCAGGAGCTTACTTTCCTCGTGAATAAGGTATAAATGTTTCTCATACCTGTGTAAAATCCACACTTTTGACAATGTGTTTGTGAGCCAATGTGATTAGTTCATCGCCTGTCACAGCATCCCACACTTTGCTAAACAGCAAGAGGAAACATTTGTGTTTTAGAAGTATAAGGACAAATCAGCTTGGACAGTCAGATGAGTTTGTAAGCAATATTTTCTGATGCCATTACAACATTTTATCACAAGTCTTACATTCTTAAAACTTATAACCCAATTATTCAAAAAGAATACCTTACATGTTTTTACTAAAGTTTTTGTTGGACTATCCCACCACTTTCCTTTCTTCTCTTCTTCAAGACCATGCAGACTAATTAGGATTTTAGTTTTAAGGGAAAGGTAGTTCTCGGCAATTTTATTAACAGAGATTGCCCTCTACTAACAATATTCAACTTGCCAAATATTAATTTATACTGCAAACAGCACAAACAACAAAAAAAAAATCAAAGAAATAATTCAGTAGAACTTTTTTGTAATTAAGAGGATGGCTGCTAGAAGCAAAATAAAAATCACTCTTTCAACTCTGCTAGAACTACAGTGCCAGAAATTAGAGCTGTATAGAGAAGTTATTCTAGCAAACCAGGATGGTAATTACGCATATCAAGAAGCAATCACAGTTGTTCATCATGTTGGAAGTAACTGTAGCTGCTTCCAAGATGCTAAGTCTAGTTTTTAACTTGGCTAGCCAAAAATAAGCTAACAATTACTAAAGCAAAAATAACTAATTAGTGATTTACTACAGCTGTATCATGCCACCAAAGAGCACTACAGACTAAAATCAAAACACAGAGCATAAAGACACTTAATCACTTACGCTGTAAAATCTGCTGCTGCTGTAGCTGCTTTAGTGGCATCTGTGTTCAGAGTGGCACCCCAAACAGCACCTTTATGACCTAGAAATGTGCCAATCCAGTCTCCTGTGTCCCCCTGACGCAGCATAGGCTTGCCATCTTCACAAAAACAAAACCAACATTCAGGTAATATGATAAAAGAAAGTAGCTATCTTTAAAAAAAAAATTCCCTTGTACCAGAATGTGGAAACATCTCACACTCTGTAAAGCCATTCTTTGCAAAAGAGCTTAGATGTTCAGCTGCACTTGTTGCACGAATCTAAACTGTACAGATGTTCTAATACTTAGCCAAATGAGGTAAAAGTTTTCTGATAAAAGTTTTCTTTAGGTTTGTGTTTAGAAGGAAGCATTTAAGTGTTATTTTTACTAAAGTTTTTTTGTGGATGGGACAGATTTGGTTTTTTGCTTCGGGACAACATTATCAGGCTGTCTGCATGCAGGCACAGTCTCGTGTTTGCAATGAGATATGTTTAAAACACAGAGAGAGAGAGAAAAATGAAGCAGTAACAGAAAGCCTTTCCTCTAATGCTTTTTCTGGACGGCTATTAGAGTTCACACAAGACGTGGGGCTCAGCTGGAAGCACTTCAAGGCAGAAAGGAATGTCCTTCAAAACTTCTGCACACACAAACATGTATGATCAGCATAAACATGTATGAAGAGTATAAGCTGTTCACACACTGAGAAGAGTTCCCGTCACCCTGTGTGCAGCAAGGCAGCTGTCCTGATCCGAGGGCAGCTTACTTTAAACCTCCAGCCTGCGTGCACAGGCGGCAAAACCGGGAATTAAACCACCCCGGAGGCCTCCCACCCCCTCAGCAGCCCGGATTCCCCCTGGGATCCTGGGATACCCCGGGATATCCCGGTACCCGAGCCCGGCCGAGCTCGCTCCGCCACCCCCGACNCGGTCCGGGATGGGGTGGCATAGCATATCCCGCCTGGGGGGCAGCCGCGCCCCCTCCCCGCTTCCCGGGGCAAAGGCGGCGTCATTGCCCTTCCATTCATCGACAGCCGAGGCTCTCGGTGCTGCCCTGAGGCGACTGGAAGCGCTTCTCCATCAGTTCCCAGCCTTAAACCGGCTTTGGTGTGCCGGCCCATGCCCGTTCCCGCCCTGCCCCGTGTCCAGTGTCCTCCCAGACCCTTGTGCCCCCAGTGCTGCCTTTCCCTCCCCTCCCCTCTCCTGCCTTGCCTTGCCTTGCCTTGCNACCAAAGAGCACTACAGACTAAAATCAAAACACAGAGCATAAAGACACTTAATCACTTACGCTGTAAAATCTGCTGCTGCTGTAGCTGCTTTAGTGGCATCTGTGTTCAGAGTGGCACCCCAAACAGCACCTTTATGACCTAGAAATGTGCCAATCCAGTCTCCTGTGTCCCCCTGACGCAGCATAGGCTTGCCATCTTCACAAAAACAAAACCAACATTCAGGTAATATGATAAAAGAAAGTAGCTATCTTTAAAAAAAAAATTCCCTTGTACCAGAATGTGGAAACATCTCACACTCTGTAAAGCCATTCTTTGCAAAAGAGCTTAGATGTTCAGCTGCACTTGTTGCACGAATCTAAACTGTACAGATGTTCTAATACTTAGCCAAATGAGGTAAAAGTTTTCTGATAAAAGTTTTCTTTAGGTTTGTGTTTAGAAGGAAGCATTTAAGTGTTATTTTTACTAAAGTTTTTTTGTGGATGGGACAGATTTGGTTTTTTGCTTCGGGACAACATTATCAGGCTGTCTGCATGCAGGCACAGTCTCGTGTTTGCAATGAGATATGTTTAAAACACAGAGAGAGAGAGAAAAATGAAGCAGTAACAGAAAGCCTTTCCTCTAATGCTTTTTCTGGACGGCTATTAAAGAGTTCACACAAGACGTGGGACTCAGCTGGAAGCACTTCAAGGCAGAAAGGAATGTCCTTCAAAACTTCTGCACACACAAACATGTATGATCAGCATAAACATGTATGAAGAGTATAAGCTGTTCACACACTGAGAAGAGTTCCCGTCACCCTGTGTGCAGCAAGGCAGCTGTCCTGATCCGAGGGCAGCTTACTTTAAACCTCCAGCCTGCGTGCACAGGCGGCAAAACCGGGAATTTTCACAAATAAACCACCCCGGAGGCCTCCCACACCCTGAGCCGCCCGGATCCCCCCCTGGGATAGCCCGGGATACTCCGGCACCCGAGCCCGGCCGAGCTCCCTCCGCCACCCCCGGCCCGGGCCAGGGCCAGGGCCAGGGCCATGGAGAGGCCGGGACAGCCCCCCCAGCCCAGCTCCCCCCGGCACAGCCGAACAAAGCGGCCCGGCCCTCTCACCCTTGCAGGCGCTGATGAGGAAATATCCGTAGGGGGTGACGCCGCTGAAGGCCAGGTCGACGACGGGCCGCGTGTGCCCGGAGCAGGTGAGCGGGGTCTGCCTCATGGCCATGGCGGCGGGGCCGAGGGCGGGCTGGGCTCGGCAGGGACAGCGGCGGCGGCACCAGCAGGGCCCGGGCTGAGGGAGGGGAAGTGACGGGCAGGAAGCGCTGCCGGGCGGACACGCGTCACGGCCGGGGCGGGGCNCCCCTTCCCAAACCTTCCCCTTCTCCTTCCCCTTCTCCTCCCTTCCCAAACCTTCCCTTTCCTTTCCCCTCACCGCGGGCTCTGGGAAGCCTTTCCACCGGGGAAAGGGATGGGAACACACCGAAGGGGTGCAGGGATTTCAGGGACGCGTTGCAGCACCCAGCTGGGGTGTCATAAAAGACAAGGGAAACAAGCTGGTGGTGGTGTCTGGAGTTGCCATCAGAAGCGTCTAAAGATGGGGTTTGAAAATGTGTCACCAGCCTGCCTTAGAGACAAGGCAAGCGGTGCTTCTCTTAACAGGCTAAAAATGAGAATGACTGGCAGCTCCTCATCTCTTGAGTCTTCCAGCTAGGAAAAGCACTTAAATCGTTAACAGATAATTGAAGTTTAAGATAACGTCGATCTTTCACAGCTTCTATATTTAAAGAATGGGCATCATGTTTCACTTTCTTCTGGTATTTCATTTCTCACGGCAGAGTTCCGAAAAGTAACTCCTAATGGTTTTGTGATTTCAGGTACGAACGCTGTAACATTTCCGGGTTTGCCACATAGAGCCACAGGTTACCACATGGGCCTTTTCAGTGTCTTTAAGATTTTCTGGATTTTTTCCGAACAGTGATACCAGTCTCTCACTCTACTTTGACACAGGCCTGTAGCTGAATCTACTAAGTCTCAGACCACAGATTATAATCATGGGTAATTCAAATGCATCTCTGAAAGCTTTTAACATTAAAAGTCATATTTAAATAGAATCCCCAAAATGTGTGTTTCTCTTGATAAAACTGTGACTGGGGAATTTTTTTGGATTTATCCCACCCTTGGGAATACTTTGAGACCTTAATGTATAATTAGGTTTTTTTCAGTAGAGTGGCTAAAACTTCAGGGGGCAAAAGTCAAATACATTTTTTAAACTTTGTGTTATAGCAGTGCTTACAAAATGTCATGGTATATTAGCCTTAATATTCTAAACCTTACCTGCATCTGTTGCAGGTAAGAAGACTATTTGTCTTAGTCTTCATTATTTTTTCCTTTGTTCCTACTTATACACCTGTTTTGATAGTGAGTAAAGTCATTGCACACCAAAAAGTGTATTTATAGGAATGGTGCAGCAACTAGGGGGAAAGATAGGTAGAGATCCTGTATCTAAACTTTTATTTGAAACAGGCATGTAGATGATTATGTGAACACTGATCCCACACAGTGACCATACCTGCTTCCAGCAGTGGGTACTGGCTTTATTCCCTGTTAAATCCTGATACTTCCCCACCAGCCCCAGCCACAGGCTCGCCAGCCTCATTTCCCACCCACCAGCTCCCCTGCAGCAGCTTCCAGAAACTGGTTTTTGCCTTCTGCACTGAAGGTCTTTGTATCCCTATGTGCATGGCCACTCAAGAAGAGTAGGCATCAATCACTTATGAGTCTAGAATTAACAGTGATGTAGAAGGATAAGATTTCTTAAACTGAAATTCTGCAAAGCAGAGAAGACCTTTATAATCTTTGGGAAATATGACCTAGGGTATACAGAAATGATACTGAAAATAAACCTAGCTATATTTTTTTCTTTAATTTTTAATACTGAGAGAGAACATAGCAATTGAAAGCCTCCAAAGTTTGTCCTAGGCCTAACTCAGGATATATCACACATAATTCAATCAAATGTTTTTTTTAGCAAGTGTCGGACTTTTTCCTGCTGCATTCCATGATACGTTCTGCATCTCCAACCTAACTCCAACCAGAAACCTCTTGAACTGAGCATGAGGAGGGAAAATACTGCCATGAAGCATGTTTGGGGTTGGGGAAGGAGAAGCACTTTGCTGTGGAGCCACTTGCAAGTGGAACAAGAAGTGTGTGCAGGAGGAAGTGTTCCAAACAGAAGCGAGAGCAGGGGTCAGAAGGGAAGGGGCCAAATACACAGCGAGCAGGAGCAAAAGGTAGTGCTGAACAGATCCAGCATTATCAGGGAGCTCTTGCTGAGGAGAAACACAGTAATGTGGTCATTTCCATTAGAAGTACTTCCTCTGCTGGTGCTTTCCTCTGTCAGAGCCTGGCAGCCTTTAGCTGTAGCTGCAACTCCTCTGGAAGTTCCTCCACTAATGCTCTCCTTTTATCTTCCTGGTAGCACCTCCATTTAAACAGTTTATTCCCCACAGTCTGAGCATGTTTGTTTTAGAAATACACTAATTCTGTGCCCTCAGGCTAGACTGGTTTTAATACAGAGATTGTTAGAGAAGGTAGAACTATGAAGCAGACCTCAGTTTTTCAAATCTAGAGACAGTACAAGAAAAAAAAGGAAATATGAAAAAAGTCATTGCTTGCAAATAAAAGTCTAGCAAGCTTAAAATCAAAAAATGAAGGTAATACTGAGTTTTACTGTTTTAAACAAGATGATTATGTATCATTAAACAAGGTGATTATATATCATATTCCAATAATATTACAAATAAAAGAAATGTCATTGAAAACTTTTTATTCTAAGTTTCATATTTATCTGTTTAATTGTCTAAATAACTGTTTTGTAATGCTAAATATCCATCAACCCCAACTTGCCAGGAAGTAATCAGGCCCTTGTAATTGTACAGAGTAATTTCCCCCATTACTGCATGGAATAACAAGTATGCCAATCATAGATTATACGGCTTCTGGGCAAGATTCTCTTTTACTTAAATATCTATAATTCAAAGTGTCTTCTTGATTAACCAACATCTTTCCAAAGCAAATGATTGAATTCTCTCAGAAATGTTGCTGACAATGAAAAAAGCTATCCTACTGAAAGGTCATAATTCTAATGCTTTGATTAAAATAAAAAATGCAGGGACTCAATTAAGTTAAACGTGTTTATTATATGTATGTACATCTAAAGACTCCTTTCTTTCCATGTTATGTTAGATATCACACTTGGAAATGCATTCTCTTGCCACTGAGTGGAGCTCCTTACATATTTATTAGTACATTAGTGATCTAGCTGAGATCTACTGTGAGGTGACTTAGCCATGGTTATTTCAGTTGTACCTCGCAGTTGTGTGGACATAGCCCTTGAGAAGTTATTAGATGCTCAATTCTCTAAAATAAATTGCTAAAGAGGTAAATGAAAATCTCCACGTGCCACAAGACACAGCAGCAGGGCAGCCCCTTTATTAGCAGACCTGAGATATGAGTTATTTTAATGAATGAACGGTGAAACATTCATTGTATTCTGTAGGCACAGTGATGATAATTTTTAGTTTGGAGAAATGTCCTACTAATTTGTACAGCTAATTTGGTGGGGGAGGGGGAGAAAAGTAAAAGGAATAGCTGTTTACTGATGCTGCATGCAGATATGTGAGAGCAAATGCAGATCGTGTTGCTGTGTTTTCAGCAGGGGAATAATTAAAAATGAGTGCCAGCCTTGAACAGTCAATTATCACTGAGTAACAAGATGAAAGATAAAAGCCAGATATAATCATATTTCACAAATAATAGATCAGTGTGCTTCTAGTTAAGGAGTCCTTTCCAGATCAGCCTTTCACAGTGACTGACCGTATTTCTTTTAGTTTCCTGCAACTTGTGACATAGGTCTAGGGAATGTGGGTGCTGGACTGTAGACACTGTTCTGTTGGGTGTGCAAGGCAGTAGAGTTTGTGTGTGTGAGCAGAGGCCAAGGGCATTTGACAGAGAATTGGGATATAGAGAAATAGGGAGCATATGAAGAGGAATTTGAGACAGAAGCCCAAAGAGAAGTGGTTTTGCAGTGGAAATATAACACATGAAAGCTGGATAGGAGGGGAAATAGGGGAGTTACCTCAGAGTCCAATTGTGTACCTCATAGTTGCAATTGTACTTTTTTCCTGCCTGTTTGGGTGAGGTTAGATATAAGATCACTTCTTGAAAGACCATGTTAGTGCTAGGATCTCAAAAGGATTTGTTCTTATGAGAAGAATATTGTTCCTAACATTGTTAGGAGCCTTTCCATCTGTCTGAGGAGCAGGGATTTGGCACATTCAAAGCATGCACCAACGCAGAAACCAACCACAGAATGATGCAACCAATAAGGAGTATTTAAAAGAGTTTTATCTCTGCCTTAGAGCTTCTCTGTTCATCAGCCTTCAGGTCCCTTTCTGTCTTTTGAAAGGAAAAAGTTGGTAGTGCTGGCCAGATAGAGAGGAGAGTGATAGGAAAGAGAAAGGTGAAACTCTTAAGTAGGCAGTGTTTTCACTGAAATGCTGAGTTACTGCAAAACCAAAGGGACAACAATTGAAGAAATTATTAAAAATAGATCCAAGAAAAGGAAATGATTCCCCAGTTTCTACTCAAACATCTTCAGAACATGCTGTTGCTAAAGTTAACCCTCAGAAAATGAAGGAATGTAAAGTAAATAAATATTCAGGATTTAGGCTGAGAAATGTAAAAACATAGTTGGGAAAGCCAAGGTAGGGCCAAAATAGGGAAGTCATAAAGAGAGGAAAATACAGTGTCCATGAGTTCCAAAATCCTGTACAAGGACTGTGCTCAGTCAATCCATTTACCAGCACAGAATATTGCAGGAAGCCAGTGCATATGAGAGTCACTTAGAGAAGGAACAATGGTCCATGAACAGCATTACAGCAGTTCACACAAGACTTGGTGGGATAGGCAATCTTTAAGTGATAATGGGGGAGATGGGATGGGGAAATGGTGAAAAAGAGAGATACATATAAACCTGTTCTTGTGCTTAGAGTTCTTGTAACCCAGAGAAACAGCTACATTATGGGTATTTTGGTTGCTAAGTATTGGCTGAAACAAGCCATTTCTATATTTTCTTTCTTTCTAGACCATTCAAAGCATGATTGCACAGTAAATGAAAAGACATAGGAGTAACATAATATTATTTTCTTACCTCTTTTCAAGCCTCATATTGGAACCACTTGATAATTCAGGCTAGCTAAATAAATATTTACCTCTGCAAAAAAATTTTCAATTCATAATAAAACCAAATCCAATTGCAATGCTTTGGTAAATGAGAATTTAAATTGTCTGTTGGTTTACTTGCTTTCCAAGAAACAGTTTAGCAAAATTTGTATTCTCTAAGGATCATCACATCTGTAATACCTCTCTCTGAGCTTACTGTGCTGTCAGAAACAGTAATGCAAATTTAAAGGAATGGGCTTTAGCTGAATTTATCCATAATTGCAGGCTGCTTTGATGTTTTCACTTGGAAGATGTTTTTCACAATGCAAGATGTTTATACTTACTGTTCTAGAAGACTGAAGTAGTTCAAATATCAGTCTCTGAAAATCAACAATAGCAGTCAGTCTAGTCCTGCTATCCTAGGAATACTTGAACTGATTGGACATAGACAAGTCCCTGGGACCACACAGACCCTTCCAAGTCAGCAAGTCAGTGCTGTTGTGTGGCTGCTGCGTAACACCTTTAGAAGTCATGAGCATTAAGAGAGGTTCTTCATAAATGAAAAAAGGTAAACACACCCATCTTCAAGAAGGACAAGAGGCAACTTCAGGCCAGTCAGTCTCATCTTTCCTAGAAAAGTTGTAGTGCTGTTTCTAGACCAAAGACAAATTACACCTCATCAACCATATTGGCTTCTACAAGAAGACATCTAGCTGTGTGGATGAGGGGAGAGCAATGGACACAAATTGAAATATGAGAAATTCCAAGCAAATGTAATTAAAAAAAAAAAATCACCACAACAGTGTTCAAATGCTGGAAAAGGTGCCCAGAGAGAAATGTCCTGGCTTGAAGACACTCAAAACTTGACTATACAAGTTCCTGAGCAACCTGATCTACATTGTCTCTCCTTTGAGTAGAAGGCTGGATGAGGTTAACTCTGGAGTTTCCTTTCAGCCTCTATGATTTTATTTCCATTCCTGTTTCCTTTGAATGATGATTTCTTTACACCTTCACCACACATATTGCCCTCAACCTTTCAGATGAGTCAGAATAGCTTCCAAAATTGTCATCTTGTTTAAAGCAAAACATTATCTCTTAATGGACTGGTGGGAGTCACCTGTATGTGCTTTATATTCAAGCATTGTCCTGATTCCTCAGAAACATATCTTGCTCCATTGCTTAATTTTACAAGTCCATTGCTCAGGATGTCATCTAACCTGTGCTTCCTGTGTGTTCGTGAGTCTATAAATCAGAGGTGATGCTGACTGATGCAGGATTGCTGTAACTCAGTATCAAATGGGATCATTCAAAAGGCTGATACATCTGCTTCCTTTAGTCCCACAACCAGATGTGGCAGGGAGAAGATCAGTAATACTCCTTCAGTGACTTCCTTGCATTGCAATAATGCCGAGCTAGTGTAGCAAATGCTTCCAACAATGAAAAGAGCTAGATGAAATGCAAAGAACACAGTGAAAATTATTTATGTGATCCATGGCAGCTATCAAGACCTCTACAGGGGAACAGATGTGGAATTCATTTTACATCAATATGTATAGCAATTTTTCCCTTGGATTCAGAGATATAAGCTTTGTTGAATTCAAGAGTTTGAAAAGAAAGAAGTTAAACCAGGTAGTGTTGGTCAGGCTTGGTGATAAGCCTTTTTTAATCACTTTTTGAACAACCATACATATTTTCTTCAGATTCTGTTTCTTAACAGTCACTTGCAAGTACAGTTCTTGTACCATTAATGTTAGTGGTGTAAAATAATCTCATTTCTGATAGATGAGATTTAGTTTGTAACTTCACTGTGAGCCTCTGTTCACCAGACTACATGACACTTGCTGGTTTATCAGGACAAGTTGAGCATCACCGAGAAGCAGAATATGGCAGTGTTGTTCTGCTACTACTTGTACAGTAAATTAGATTTTAAAAATGAGATTTTTTTTTTTTTGAAGTGGAAAGTACTGTGTAGTAGGCTGTCTTTCCCTTTTAGGACACAACAGAAAAATAGGTGAGCTTGAAAGTAGAGAATAGCAAGAAAAAGATAAAACAGACTGCTCATTTGTGACATACATTTATGTTATATAGAAAAATTACTAGATTCTATACAATTTCTTTGCATAGGCAGCAATTCATACTATTATCTCTGCCCTAAGACCATAAACCCCTCAACTTTTAAACAAATATTGTTGCTTTTCAGAGATTTGAGAATATGTTCCGTTTCAAAACAACTTTAAGCTACATTTGTCTCTGGACTGAATCCACCAATGTCATCAGTATTAGATCATGGATTAATTTGGCTCATGGTATTATGCTTGGAGTAACTACAGTTGTGGGGTTTTGGTTTTTTGCCATGATCAAACTTGGAAAGAAATCAATAGCAGTGACAGTAGAAGACAATGGCCATGCTTTTACAAGGAGGAGACAGAACAGAGAGACTTACAAAGGTTTCCCTTTTTTGCTGAGATTTTCTGGAACAATGATTATTGCCCCAAGAGGCATAACAATGATATAACTTCAAGGAACTGAAAATATGTAATGGTGAAATGAGTCAAAAAGATAGGAAGTACCCTCATTACTCTTGAGTAGGACTTTGCCCACGAGGCTTATACACATATTTGGAAATTCCTTAATGCAATGAAGGTACTTGCCAATGGAGTTTCTATGAGACTTGCACATTTGGTGCAGTTACACATCATGTAATTTGTGCCATGCAAAATACAGAATAGGATTTCCAAGACTGTATTTCTTATTTCTTTTTCTTTCTTGATGATGACACTGAAACAATGTGACAAGCTCAAAAGAGGCTTTAGTTCATCTCACAGTCATGTCCTTCATCTCACAGTCAAGTCCAAGTCAGTCTGTACTAGTAACGAGTCATCTGCATCACTACAGGATGCTAAAAACAAAAATCTTATTTGCATATAAATGTTGGTGTGACCCAGGTTTTATATAGCATTTAACACAGATGTATATATGACAGAGAAGTTTAGATTTAGTCTATAAGAGGCTGGTTGTCAGACTGGATAAAAATAGAAGAAATAGTCTTTGGACACCCAAAATGCTTGATTCCCAGGTGAAATGATCATCTTCACTTATACATGTTCATCAGATGACTGAGCATGAAGCAGGAAGAAATCACAAGTTCCCAAGACAGCTTCACACCCATCAAGAGCCTTTGAAGTTTAATAACAAAGCTTAACTCTAAGGGTATAAGTATAGAGCCACATAGGGAAAAGTCATTAAGCAGTTAATCATAGGCTTTATCTCAAAGTACTCCATTTCTGTGGAAACTGAGTAGTTGGCTCTGAACACTGGAGCATAGCATAGGAATTCACTGTAAGAGTATTGGAGCAGAGATATCCAGTTATGTGTCAGCTAGGATAACATTCTCTAGTTTTCTGCTTTTCATCTCTTCCCCCTCCCCAGTTTTATACCTAATCCTTTACCTCAATTTTTGTCCTTGTCTTTGACAGACTTGGATTGTCCCATCTTTGTGGAGGCAGTAAATCCAAAGGAAGCAGTGTATTCAGGCATCTCAGAGACATTCCCAGAGACAGTTGGGGCACTCTTGTTTTACTAAACTACAGAGGACCAGTGTGGAAATTTTATCAAATACAGGCTTTTGGGAGGGAATTTTTCTGGGTTGGGAAAAAAAAAATCATTTTACAGAGCCAGCAATACTCTACAGCTCCTGCAAATCCCTTGAACATTCTTACCACCTAAGAGTTGACAGCTGCAAACAGATTACAGGCAAAACCCGATATCACACTAGCATATCTGGGACCTTCAACTCGTGTTTTTGCATTAATAATAACACTAAATATAATTAATGTTAATACAGTACTATAATCAGTAATAGGCTTCTGGTATCTCACTTACTCAAGGCACAGAACAAATAACCATGTGTGAAATAAGAAATGGGAGCAGAATTTGGAAACTAATAGCTGGTAACCTATAGAAATTATATGAGTAATTTAACTGATCGTGTTACATTATAGTGTATCAGCCAAAAAAAATCCATTAAAAATCTGCCCAGCACCTGGGAATGGGCTGTTACCACAGTTGGCAAGAGCTACAGAGATTTCCATCTGTCGATCATTAATCAAATCTCTGCCAACTTGAAAGACCAAAACCTGCCATCAGTTAGTTACCTTAAAAAAAAAATCAAAAGTAGCAGAAAGAGCCCTCCTGTTGATAACATCACTTGAGAGGCCAACTGCAGTTTAATCCTATCATCTGAACAGCTTTCCTTCTTCTTGTGAGAGTTCAAATACATTGGCGAAAAATTATAAAGCTATGCATTAATAAATTCTTTGCCTTCTACTGAAAAAGTGGATTTATTCTACATATTCCATTAAACTGTCAGGTCACCATCTTACCTGTCAGATCACCAGCTCTTACAGGCACCTCCTGACTGTAGCTCTGTGTGAATTGGTTGCTGGAAGTGAAATATTTTGTTCCCTGTGGTAGCTGAAGTAACCCCTACGTTCCTGAAGGCATCCAGGCTTTTGCCCTGGGGCCCTAACTAGACTTGATTACCTCTCCTTGCTTTTCCTGTTACCTGTCTCTTCTATCTCTTATCAGCTCCTCCATGAAACCCACAGCTAGTTTGCCGGACATTATCCTTACTGCTTTGCAAATGTTTTGCTAACTAAATTCGTGTTTTCCCTTCACCCGTTTTCCACCACAGAAGTTGATGATATTGCAGAAGACTGAGATGAAAGCTGCTTTTCTGGCTTTCTCTGCAAGCTTTCAGTTCACTGCGAAGAGTCTCTTGGTCTCAGGAGTGCCAATTGCTGGTTTGATTCCATTTGCGAGACTCGGAATTGAAGTACTCGAAGAGAAGTGAGTTTGAGGGGAAACACAGTTACTGGATGTTTGTTCGGAGCTATTATGTGCTTGAGTACATTAAAAGAAAAAACAACAAGTAAACAAAAAAAAGACAACAAAACCCCATAATGTTTTCATATGCTTTTGATCTGACTGCAAGTAACATGAAAAACAGTGATAGGAAACACAAGGGTTTCAGGATGAAACTGAGATTCTTAATACTTCTACAAAAAAACAATGTTGTGCTTTTATCTTAATAGATGTTACTGAAAGTAGCTCAGATTGCACATGACTTGGCATTAAGACTGTAGTTGCAAAATGTTTTGCAATAGATCCCTACTGTATAATGCATTGAACCAAAAGCTAAACTTCCAACTCTTCAAGTCTATATTTGGATTATTTTCACAAAACAAGTTTAATGAGTTTAAAATTACTTCTAAAATATTTTCCAGAAAGCTAAATTTAGCTTTTAAAGTCCATCTTCACTAGAAAATTAAGGTTAAATGTTTTTGCTTTGAGTTCGGGGTTCATTGAACTCTCCCAAGTCCGAACACACACACGAGCCAAAAAACCCCATGAAACAACAGTTCACACAAACTCTTGGGAACCAAATCAGCTGACTCTGGCAGAGCAGAATGTTTTTAAACTCATTTCAGCTTCTTTTATGAAGATAATCCAAGCAGTACCAACCTGCTCATTCCACAGGCATCTTTTCTGCTTCTCCCAGGACAGAATGATAACACAGGACTCAAAGACTTGCAGTGTCACAGAGTCATGGCCTAAATTTTTTCGTACTGTAGCAACAGATCTTCAGGAGAGCAAATATTTGTCTTAGAATATAGAAATCAATGTTAGAAAATAACAGAAACTGTCATATTTTTTTAACTAGCCACAGTATTTCAGAGAAGGCTGGAATGCTCTGTCTCTAATGTAAATGTACAGTACTCCATTTAACATGCTTCTTTTATTTATTCTGTTTTAGTAATCAGCTGCTGCCTTTGAGAGGATAATAAAATTAGTTTTTATTCCCACACACAAACACGCACATACAATGTAATGTATTGTGACCAATTTACTCTTTTTAGAGAAGCTAAAAAGGAGAAATACACAAGAGCACCCTTGTTTGAATAAATACTGGGCTGTCTGTATGGAATAACAATTATATGTTGAAGCTAGAGCAGATGTATGGGTGTGAATCACATAAGGGTAGGTTGGGGAATTATAATCAGCCAAACAGACCTAGGAATCAATCAGCAGTGGAAATTTTTCTTGGGTTGAACAGCAGAGTTTTCTGACTATTATGGGGCAAGATGGGGAAAGTGATTTTTCAGAGCATGTTTTGCAAGTCTAGTGTGAAAGTTCTCAAAGTGTGGAACGTATATTTGTGGCACAGAAATGCAAGATTAAATGAGATCTGTCACTGCCATTGGCAGCCACCGTTCAGACTGATTAGGAAAAGTTTGCAGACTTTATTTAGTACTCTGCAAGAAGAACAACTCTGTACTTAAGACTAGAGATGTGAATGCTGTTTTTTCCTGGTTTTGCCATACACTTTGACCAAGGTCAGATTTGGACTGATATGTACCACCACTAGCTGTTAGTCTAGTCGGTAGAAGGAGTGAATAAAAGTCTCTTTCTTTGAAAGATGAAGTCAGTTTCTGTGTTACAAATGATATAATATGATGGTATATCTTTGTGGGCACTTGTGATGTTCCTTTAATGCTTTCAGATACACGGTGATCTCAGTATATGAGTCAAATATCAGTTGCCTACTTTCCTTGATCATTTCTGCATTTTCATAGAAAACAGTTCTTTCAATGAGGTCATTCAATGACTTTCCCAGGACTGTGTGACCCACTTACTCTCTTGCTTATAAAACAGCTTTACCCAAACCACCAACATAGACCCACTCCCAGAGAGCTTTGACCAGGAAAAGTCATGCTGCAAATTTTGCTTTCTGGCAGGTCCTTTCTTCTCTCCTCTTGGTTTTGCAGTTCACCTGGTGCCATGTATCTCACATTAGACTGTTGGAAATGAATAAAGGCTTCTCTAAGCTAGGTGTTCTAAGCTCCAAAGACCTGCTAGAAGCACCTACCATCAACTTGAAGTAGAAAGCAAATGGACTGAGAAGAACGGGCCATTAGCAGTGATTACACAACATGACCATTTTACAATTGTGTGGCATGCATTCAGTGAGTCAGCCGGGGGGTTTTGTGCATCTCCCTCAGATGTCTGCCGATTCAGAAAAGTAATTTTATCTAGGTGCTTTGTGGGCAGTCTCAGCTGAGAGCCAAGACATAAAGGCAAAAGAACAGAACTAAAGTTGTTGCTGGAGCTCTGCAGAGAGTGCGGGGTCTCGCAGTCCTGCTCTTTTTGCTCTTATACCTGCTCTAAGTGGAGAGATGACAGTAACGTTTGTAATTTCATCACAAATGCATTAATCTACCAAAAGGCTTTTAATATATTATACTTAGTTCAGGACTGAATGAATATTCTATACTATTACCCCCTACAGAAATTCCATGTGCATTAGCTGCTTCCCAAAAAACATGTAGCTGATCCTGGCAGTTAAGTAATTTCTAGCCCCTGAATTAAAATAATTCAAAATAATTTGGAAAATGTATGATAAACAATTTGTAAAAGAAATATTTTTCTATAAGCTTGGATATGATTATGGAGCGGTGACTAAAAAAATCAAGCCTATTTCTAGTGATAACTGAAATGTGTCAAGACCCGTTTCCAGGTAATCCACTGAGTGTTTGTTAAGTGATATTTTAATGAAAGTAGATTGAGCACTTAATTCTATTTCCATGATCTTGATTAGGTAAACTTAAACACCATGTAATACTTAGTTAATTGAAGAAAAGTTGGTGCATTTAAAGCAGAAAACAAACCTACTGATTTATCACTTTACTTAAAGATGAAGAATTTTGCCTGTAAATGTGCCTGAAGTTTAATTTTGGGTTTGGGGTTTTTTTTGCAGTGGCAAGAAACCATTATTACAATATATACCATCCCCTCTATAGACTTTTTTTGCAGAAACTATAAATCTTTTCATACGTAAATCTGAGAAACTCATTTGGTAAATGTACACATATGGCAATACTTACAAAGCAACACAGTGGCACACTAGCGAGCTGATGTTTGGTAGTTGAATTGCTGGTCGGTACAAAAAGCCTTGAGACAATAAGAGGTGGGGACAGACCTTTCAGCAGGGACTGTCCCAACTAGGACAAGGGGCAATGCTTTTAAACTAAAAGAAAGTCGATTCAGATTAGATATGAGAAAGAAGTTTTTTACACTGACATCGGCTGCCCAGAGAGGCAGTGGATACCCCATCCTTGGAGAAATTCAAGGGTAGATTGGACGGGGCTCTGAGCATCCTGATGTGTTTGAAGATGTCCCTCCCCACTGCAAGGGAATTGGACTAGAAGACCTTTAAATGCCCCTTCCAAACCAAACTATTCTATGACTATAGGGTTCTATGTTAAGAATTTACAGTGTATTTATGCCACCATGGAGCGCATTTTCCATTTGTGTCCAGCATTTCAAATAACATTGCTTGAAAAGCTAGGTCACCTAGTGCCACTTTTTATTTAAGCAGATCTTGTAGTTTATTGTCCTGTTGTACTAACGGTGTAATCTAACCACAGCAGTGATATCTTGGAAGATTATCTGTCCTGTCCTACAGACAGTATCAGCCAAATAGGAGTGGCACTCGCAGGAGACAGAGGATTCCTGGCTCTCTGAGTTACTTTTACACATACAAACAAACCTGTCACATTTGAGCTCCAAAACATGACAATTTGCAAAACTAGCTGGGCATGTCTTCTGTCTGCCAAGGAAGCATATATTTATTATGTGAAATTATAAGCTCATCATGAATTTCATGGGAACAGTAGGAGCCTCAAGATAACAATGAATATGGAAAGCCTCTGGAAAGCCTCTCCACTTATCACATTATTTCATCCTGTTTTTTAGGCAAAAATCATTCTCAGGAAATACTCAGGTTTGCCAATGTTTCTGTGCTTGGATTGACTGGATATTAGTAAGATACGGAGAGGCTAGCAATGATGCAAAGAAAAGACAAGACTTTCCTGTGGCACAGGATAGAAACTGTATGTGCATATTCAATATTTTGATGACATTTTGATAGAATTTCTGACCATTGATGCAGAAAAACCATTTACATCACAAAGTGGGACAGGATAATATACAATTTGGCCACTCAGAACTACAAGGGAGTTGGTCATTCCCTATGTTACAGTTTAAACTCAGACAGGAACCAAGCACCATGCTCAGCCTCCCTGCTGGTGGAATGAGAGCGAGAATCAGAAGACTAAAAGTGAGAAAACTTCTGGATTGAGATAAAGACAATTTAATAGGCAAAGCAAAAGCCTCATGCACATACAAAGCAAAACAACTTGATTTTGTTCACCAATTCCCGTGGGCAGGCAGGTGTTCAGCCATGCCCTGGAGAGCAGGGCTCCATTATGTGTAACAGTGACATGGGAACACAAACACCATCACCCTAAATGTCCCCCACTTCCTCGTTCTTCCCCCAGCTTTGCATGCGGAGCATGATCCATATGGTATGGAATATCCCTTTGGCCACCTGGGGTCAGCAATCCTGGCTGTGTCCCCTCCCAGCTCTTTGTACACCCCCAACCTTCTCGCTGGCATGGCGATAAGAGAAGCAGGAAAGGCCTTGATGCTGTGCAAGCACTGCTCAGCAGTAACAAAAACATCTCTATATTATCAACACTATTTCCAGCACAAGTCTAAACCACAGCCCCATGCCAGCTACTGTGACGAAAATTAACTCTACTGCAGCTAAAACCAGCATACCCTATCAAAAGCATTGTGAGATCAGGAAGGAGCAAGAAGTCCTTTTTCACCAAGTTGTCCTGGACAGAAATCCTGCTTCAGTAGTTACATGATACCACCTGGGGAAAATGGAGTGATATCTACTATACATCAGGTATAATTGTTTGGATATATAATTTTCCAGAGAACGATTCAGCATCAAAAATCCCACATTATTTAATGCTTGAATGAAGAACCAGTTACTTGGATTAATGGTGTGCCACGCCAAAATAACAGTAGCTGCCTCCCAGAGCTGATCTTTGTAGTTAGGATATATTTTCCTCCTTCCATTCAGATGTTAATGTGATCAGAAATATCAGACAACTTATTAGCTCAGAGGCAGCATGGCAAAAGCTCATCCTTAAACTTGATCCCATTTTCCTGTATCATTCCAGTGAAGATCCTGACTACAGTAACCCGTCAGTTACAAAGGTTGGCCAAAGGTAAAGACAACACCCAGGTTTACTGCTGAAGAATGCAATGTCTAATTTGGGGGGGATTGAGAGCTGCAGCTATTCTGTGTCATTCCTCTGCACTGATCTTTTTAGCTTCAGGTCTGCTCTGGCTGCCAGTTTGAGGAGCAGAAACTAATCTTCAAAGCCATCACCAAGTTTTAATCTATTTGTATTGGCAGAGCATCACTGTCTGCATGACAGCTACAGAGCTGCATCCTCTCAGAAAAGCAGCTCAGAGTGCCCAGGACAAAGTACACTAAGGCTGAAGACAGATGGTTTTGGCAGAGGATCTTCACTACTGAGTATCTCCTCAAACAGGTCACGCACTCAGCAATCCTGAACCATAAACCCACTCCTCTTATTCTTTTTAAAGCTACCTGTTTTCCCTGTGGAATGTTTCCTTCATCTTTATGTCAGAAACTTAGAAATGTGATGTAAGATTACTCAGATTTATTTACAGTCTAGAATGAGCGAACCTGCAATTATTGAAAAGCACTTGCACAATAATTAAAAAAAATTATTCTACTCATTCTGGGATACTTTTGACAGACATCCTGGAGTTTGCCATCTGGAAAGAGATGCTGTTATTTCCCAGATTTAAATGATTTTTAATACATCTGCAGACCTTCCTTGTGAAAGACCATTTTTCCAGTAGAACTAAGTTGATTTGAATTATAAAGTAAATCTTTCCTAAAAGAGAAAGATTTATGTAATATATTCAGCTCCCTTCAGAAATGATCTCTTCTGCCTTTCCACATATCCTGATGGAGATAATCCCCTGCAGCTGGTGATTCATGCTGAGATTGCTCAAGCAAGTGTTTGATGCAAGATTTACCCTTGCAATAGAATGGATACATTGTGCAAAGGGACTCTTGCAGAAAAATAGATTTATCTTTCCTTTATAAGCAGTCAGTGATGTTCCAAGAGGTGAGGCAATGCTAGGAGTCAGGTATCAGCTTGAAGATCACCTGATTCCTACAGAAGTCTACAGTTTGCTCCATTTTTTTTAGTGAGAAGGAGCAAAAAAAGGGGAAATGTTAAGAAAAACCAATGAATTACTGACCCTACAACTCTTGCTTTCATTTTGCAGTTATTTTTCTGCCTTGTACTAATCCAACAGGAGAACTCTGCCCATTGATATTTGTATGAAAGTTTAAGAGATAAAGCAAAGACTAGTTTGTTTTGCTTTTTTTTCCTCAAAGATGCATGCTTTCATACCCACCCTCATCCCTGGACAAAAACAGTGAAATAACACTGCTGATTCTTGCAGTTTCATTTTCAAAATTTCAGGATTTCATATTTTTACTTGATATTTCAGATCCTGAAGAATGACAAACTTCACTTTTATAAAGTCATTAGATCTCACAGAGGAAAAAAAGTAAAATATGAACCCAAGTGCACCTTAAGGGCTCAAAGTTACAGAGAAACTAAAAATATCTTCATTTAATATTTCACAGCTAAATGGCATAATTTGTGATGTTTAAAACTAGCAATTTTGCCAAATATTCTGTTCAAGATATCAAATTTTTCTGAGAGAACTTTTGATAACTTAAATATTAAATGGTGTCCCCTCAAAGACATTTCAGAGATTCCAGTTTTGTGATTCACTTGTGAAGGGAGTTATTTTCAATCTTTCCCATGATCTCAGTGTCATGGGATTTTCATTCTCTGGGACCAATGATGACACAACTAACATTAACAATAACAAATGGTTTATCCATTTTGAATTCATGATAAGGAGGAAATTCATGATTTCTGATAATTTCTTAATGGGCAACAGCTTTTGTTATCTGCTGCCAGTACAAACCTGGCTGTCATCAGTTGGGGAAGGCTGCATAGACTGAACTAGATGTCAGAAGAACTGCCATTTATTTTCACATTTTACTTGTGTTTTCTGTGTAATTTGTCAAATCAAATTCTCTCTGCCTCATATAGCATCTGCAAAATGGGATCCTTTATATTTCCTTCTATTCAACGATAAACAGATTGTTACAGTGGGACAGATTCTGTCATCTTTGCTCCTGTAGCACAGCACTTCACAAAGGAAAATAATAGGAGTGCAGGAAAACAATAGGAAGTGTATATCAGAATAGGACCTTTATTTTGAAGCCTGTAGATGTATTACATTATCTGCATGTAATGAATGAAGTTGTTAATAAAGTGATAAGATTTTCAAATGGTGTGCAAATTCTAGGTACTCAGGACAATTTGATTAGCACACTAGCTGGTTTCTCAATGAGTCAATGCATATAGAAAGACAAATCCTTACCCTTTCAACAAATTCCTCAGTTCAGGCAGACACTGTGTCCATTCTGTTTCTGTTTTGTCCTTAAATTAAGGACATCAGTTTCTTGGAAGATCCCATACTTAACTGATACAGAAAAATAAGTAACATTTGAAAAGAACAACAAAGGCAATACAGTTGTCCTCCTGTACCTGCTCCCCCGCAGGCTCCATATGCTTGGTCTGGCTGCTGGCAGATGTTCTGGTGAAGGATCACAAAGGTCACTCTGAACCTCCAGCTCGTCGTTTGGCAATGAAAAATACTGCTCTTGTGTTCAGACGTCTGTGTCAATGTTATCTCCCTGGACTTTGGTATCAAATGCCTCTTCCTGTTCCAGACAGATCATATACTGTGCTTGCAAACTCCCAGCTTGTGCTACATCAGGTTAAGTTCCCACTACGTCTCATGAATGGCTTGCTTGTGTGGAACAATTAATGAGGAAAACGTGGTGATATATATTGATATTCATACTGTGTTTTGGCAAAGGATGTTAGAAATTAATAGAAGAATTTAACCCCAAAACTTGTCATAGCAAGTACATGAAATATAGACACCAGATCAGATAGGAATTTTGCATACAGTCTTTTCATTTATTTTTATAGCAGGAATAAGTCTTTAAGAGAAGTGTGTTATCTGTCTATTTCTTACCATGGAATGGGACAGATGATCATTGACTCTTTCATTAAGTTTTGAACATAGTTAAATTATATCTGTAAGACACTAAAAGGTATATTATACAAGAACAAAATAGGATTGGTTTAATTTTTTAATCTACTTTTGTTGCAAATCCATTTGATTTTTGTCTAGTCAGGAGAACACAGCCGTACTTTACCTATATAAGCTATTTTTGTTATTTTGAAACATTTTTTCTTGTTTTCAAATGTGTCCAAATGAAGTTTAGTATTCTTGATGGAATCCTTATTTTTCCGTAAAATTTTTAGACAGAACAATTTAAATAATATGGTCTAAAGTATCTCTAGATTGGATTTGTGGTTTTATTTTAGAGACTGTTCCACTTTATGCTCAACATGGTCCAGGATAATAAATCCTGTTGCGAAAATGTGTGAAGTTTTTAATATTAGTAAGAATATATGTTTACAGTTTTGTTTCAAGAGACATCTGTTTCCAATCCTTGCAAATGAAGAGAAGAAGGACAACTTTCTTCTAATATTATTTTGCTTTTGTTTTCAAACTCACAGAAATTGGATGCAGAACTGGTATCGTCTCTCAGGCGTCTGTTGCTTTGCTGCTAAGGTCAGCTCTGCAAGTTAACTTCATATTTCTCACATGGCTGTTCTGTGCTTCAGCTATTTCTCTGGTGTATTAAAAACAAACAGGCTCTTCTCCAGCATAAAATGTTCATGTCTTTGGTTTATTTCTCTGCCTCCTTTTTAACCCTAACAACTGTTTAAGCCCTAGGAAGATGCCCACATCCTCCTACCCCATCCCATCTGGAACTGCCCGCTCTCCAGCGGCCTGACTGCTGCACTCAGCAGGAGCTGAAGGTCTGCCTGGGGCACAGGGCTTAGGCTGTACAAAGTTGGTAGGGAGGAACTATTACAGGTTCTAAAGTGGCAGGGACTAAGGTCAAAGATGCATGACAAGTTGCTCCTCTGAAAGCCGTGTGGTCCACAATTGGGTAGAAGATAGTGGCAGCAGTTGTAGGAGAGTGATGGGACTCACAGTGTATTGTCTGTCCTTTTGCAAACACAGTACTTTTTTTCCCATCTTAGGTGTAGGACTCAAATATTGAATAGACATTAGGAGGTTTTCAAAATGAACAGGGAAATCGCAGTGTACCATTCAGTTGCAAAACGCTGACCTCCTAAACTCCCTAGTTAAGTCTTTACATTTTCATTACTTCATCCTGAGTGCTGTGGGAGCTAAAGTCTGGGCTTTGGTCTTGAGTGAGCTTGGGTTTAAGTGTTCCTATCTTTGAGAAACTGATCTAGTGAGCAGTGCCTGTATACCTATGCCCACTGATGGCTAATATGCATGTTCCTCCTATGCATATAAAATTCCATAAAGAATCAACTGGAAAAAGCACTATGACTGAAATATGTGCATCATTTTTAAAATGGAAAAATAAATCTTGACTTATGAGTGCATAATATTAGTGTCTGTGCTTCTTGCTTCTGTGTCATATTCTCATGGCTCCCTGCTGCAAAGGATAGTGTGTAAGCAGTCAGGAAAACTTCCTGACACTGAAAGGACTCTGTTGCAGAGATCCTGCTCTCACTCTTATCCCCTTGTTTAAAGACGCCCAAAAAACACTTATAGAAGTTGGAAATGTCCCTGTCCAGGAGCTGTAATGCTGATATAGCATATAGATATGACAGGCAGCCTCACAAGCCTAAGTACAGTGGCCATAAAATCAACTGTAAGTTATCTATGTAGTATTGGAAGTGAAAAAGGTAGCTTTGAAAAATACAAAACAGCTGAGCTTCTGTATATGAGAGCATCCTCTGGGCTGTTCAATGTCCACACTCCTCTACACTACACTGCTCTGTGCTTTTAGTGTCCTAAAAGTACAGATAATATTTCGGTTTAGAAGCCTGACACTTTCTGGCTTTATAACTGTAAGCTAAATAAATCCTTTTCTGTTTTATATCTCTAACTTACTGACAAACTTCCTTTTGTAGTAAGTGCAGCTGTGACAACACAGGCCTGGAATCCACAGGATGCAAGAGCAACCCTTTAGCTAACGATGTGTTGGCTACTGGTAGAAAAAAGAAGGTATCTGCAGCTCTTCATTTGAGTCCAAAACACAGCTCAGTTGTAAAAAAGGCAATTCTAAAATATCCCCTGTTATGACCTTTGAAAACATATCTGACAACCAACTTTTTCTAATTCCATATATCAATACAAGGCTGCAAACATAACAAACCAAAACCAGGGATAAGCCACAATAAGATGAAATAAAGCATACTAAAATTTATGCAACTTAGTGAGTAACCAAATGCAATTTCTTTGGCATATTCCCACAGTCTAAGTTAATGCAAGCTAACACTGTTAGTAGTTAGGTGTTAGAGTTTATTGCTCTCCTTCTGGGAACTAGGAGGAGACCTGTATTTCATTTTTATTCCTATATGGTCAAAATTGCCTGTAAGTGAGAAATAATTTAAAATGTGTGTCATTAAAAATCTCTAGTATAAAATAATAAATCCTCTGAAGAGAAAGGTCTACTGCAATAACTGTAAAGATTTACTGTCCTTAAATTTCCTAAGGACAGAAATTGATGACTAGAACAAGGATAAGGTCAATATAACATTGTAAACTCAATGAAATACATCAATAAGGATAAAAAATGTAGCAAATCACTTGCTGACAAATGATGGTGAGGAACTGTGAGCTATTTATTTCCAATGTATTATGAAATCCACAGTCAAAAACTTCAGTCTTGTCATCAGTTAATCAAGTTCTGTCTCACTCCAACCCTTAGTCCATAAAGACTTGTTTAAGAGCAGCAATGAAATCTTCCTAATATAAAAATAAAACTTTATGAAAATATGCTGATAAGAAGAAAGCCTTCCTGCTGAAGAACAGGTCTCCTACTGAAGAGACCTTCCCCCTGTTATATCTGTTATTCAGAAATATGGGTATTTTTTCACTAGGATAAACATGCCTTGAACAATATTCATGTGCTGAGCAGCGAAAGAACATTATTCAGACTAGAGAAGCATTCTAAACTATGCAAATAGTCCTTCATATTCCATAAAAAGACAGTAAAACACCCAGAGATAGAAGAGCTGGAATGGTTACAGTTAAATGGGTGCAATAGTCAGTGAAACCCAAGTCCAAAACAGCTTGCATTGCTAAGAATTCTTTCAGTTCCTGGAGATTTCTATGAACTGCTTTCTGAGACTGCTGAATTCTTCATTAAGATTACAAGATTACAATAATAATAGTAGTAATAATAATAATAATGGCCTGCATAATAAATAATTGTATTATTAAGATGTGTTATTATAACATATTATTAAGAAAAAATATGTCATGTACTCTTTTTCTCATTTTTTTTCATTTACTCACTTTCAGATTTTGCAGACATTACCGTATTATCAGTTTTATATTATTGTGGAACAGAAATGCTAGAAAGCACTCAAACAGCAGCTAAACGGTGGCAATGGACACACATTTATCCCACTCCAAAATCAAATGCAGAATGCAAATCAATAGCTAAATTTAATGTACAAATGCTTGAAAAATAAATGAATCTAGTGGATGGCCATTAAGATTATTTATTTGGGTGCTATGATGAACAAAAAGAGTCTGAGAAATTCTGGTGGAGATATTATTGCTGTCTGTAGCTACCCAGCAAAAGTGTGTGAAGGAAACAAAGTCAGACATGGCTCAGGGGTGCACAAAGGAAGGATGAGAAGTGATGGGCATACAGGTTGTAGCACAGGAAATTCCAAGAGGATGAAAGGGAAAAAAAATCACTATGATTTATTATCATATGATCATAAATATGATCATGTCCCCATGCTCATCACTATGATCAGCATGGGGACACAGACACAAGTAGGTTGTGGAATTTTTATTTCTTGGAGATACTCAAAACTCAACCATATGAATCCCTGAGCAACCTGAACTAACTTAGATGCTGACTGTGCTTTGAGCAGCAGGTTGTACTAGATGATCTCTAGAGGCCTTTTCCAAACTGAATTATTATCTGAACCTGTAATTTTGCTAGTTCTCGTTTATGTTAAAATCTCTTTTATCCCAATTCTTGCAGTTGTTAAGGACTTTCAAGTAAGTGCAAATAAATAAACAAAATAATCATATGACTAAGTGCAATGGGTAAACTACATTACTATAGCAGGGTAAAAAGGAATCAGGTCCACCAAATCTCAGATTTGGCCATGAGTGGCCATCAGCTGGAGTCACTACCCTGGCAAAGCTGATGAATGGAAAAAATAGCCTGAACTGGAGAAGTTCATATCCGCTTGAAACAGGAAAACTCGGTCATCTCACATGCTGGAGTGTGTGCCAGCGCTTGTCACAAGAGTGTCCAATGGGAGTTCACCCCATACAGAGAAGATTCACTCATAACCACAAAATTTTAAAAACTTTCCACTTTCTTGTCCAGTAGCTCCTCAAGGGAGCTGCACATGGAGTTGCATGAAAATTCCTGTGTCCCTGTTAGGACAACCTCATCCATTGTGTGTGTTCAATGGCAAGTAAATGGAGACTGCTGACAAGACTGAGCAACGTAACTTGTCTGTCTCTCCCCTAAAGAAATGAGTTATCAAACTGTCTCTCCCTGCGCTTCCTGGGAGAAACACACTGAATGAAGCACACAAGAAAATTTTTCATTTACCACTAAGCTTTTGGTCTCCTTCAAAACTGCTCTAACATCTTCCTCGTAAATGAGGAAAATTAATTGAACATTGCTCTCAACACAGAGAGCCTGACACGGGGTGAGTATTGTCTGTCTATGCTATAGTGATTTGATTGGGGCTGCTGTCAGATGTTATATATGTTATGTTCAACTCAGCACTGGAAAACAGTCTTTGCCATTTGCCCTGTTCTCACAGACAGGGAAGCTCAAACCATTGTTCCTGATTTGTTTTCAGTTGTTGCAATTTTCCTGCTGGTAATTTAACAACCGATAACTTAGATGAGGATAACAAGAATATCTCTTTGAAATAATTCAATGCAAAGGCACATGAAAGGATAATTAATTCTAGTTTCATTGTACTGTGTGCATTCTGATTTATCTGTTGCCACAGTCATTTACTCCTTAAAGTTCAGCAGTAATTTTGCAGTATATATGAGCCTGCTCCATTGTCCCATAAATTGAAGATATCCTTTTGGATTCAGAGGACTTTGGACTCAGTTTTATCACAGTTCTCATCTCAGGATCTCAGACTGTTTTGTAGTTATACCTAAATAAATCTTCACTCTGTCTGACTCTCCTTTATGTAACAATTCACTTCAGGGTAGAATCTGGAGGCAGAGGATAAGAGAGGAATGCAAAGCTGGCCAGAGTGCCTGGCTAGGGGAGAGCTGCTCTCAGTGGGTGCCTGTGCAAAAGCAGAGCCTGCCTGCTCGCACTGGTGAGGGACCTGCACTCTCTTTTAGGGCTTTAGAAGGCTGTGTTGATTTAAAAAGGAAAAGAAATCTGAGATATGCTTATTCTTACCCTCATTCCATTTGGCTATGGCATGCATGTAACACACCCTAGAAGGAGAGCTTCTTTTTAATGCAGGCACAGCACCACTTAAAGTGTCATGGAGCCTCTATTTTGAGGGAAAATTAGGAGCAGTGTTATAACAAAATTATTGCCAATTCCTGCGGCTTGTAAAATTTGTGATTATGCTTAAAAAAAAGAGAGGAAAATAATTTGTACAATTGCTATCAAAGTAAACTAGGAATAAGTTTCACTTTGCAATAAAGAAAAGAACCAGAAGTTTAAAGAAATAAGAACAGTTAAACATTTTTTTTTCAAACGAGATTTGAGGTCTTAGGGTAGAAATCCCATTGACTATCTCATTTGTGTTGGCTTTGCTTTTGTTTTCAGACTGAGGAGGAATGTTCCAGACATCCAAGGTTCACTTTCCTCACCTCCATCAAAACAAACCAAAAAAAAAAAATACACTCCCCAAGTTTTAAATGCAAGGAAAAAACAGTTGTAAGCCTACAATATTTTCTTCAGATGCCACAAATCCATAAATACTGTGGATTTACAAATCCTTGAAATGGGTTTCTCTTAGACCAGGTAGGCTAGCAGTGCCCTGCTGTGTACATTTGTGGTATGTATTGCTGTCCTACAGTTGTGAATCTGAAAGCTCTTATGGTCCCTCCAGGGAGTTTCCCAGATTATCTGTTCCTTATTTCCAGTAAGTGTTTGTTTAGTTTACTTTGAGATTAACTTAAGTCCTTCTCTTCCTATTTTTCTCATAGTCCAGAAATATTTGCATCATGAATGTGTTCCCAATCCATAGTTTGTTCATTCTAGGGGTTAAATCATCCATGTCATGCAATAAGAGTTTCAGTCCTCCTCAGTTTTTCCTTTTGTGTCCATACAGCTGCACCAGCCACAAGCATCGCCTGATCGAGACCATTCAACTCCCCTTTTTTAAATTCAACAGCAGTCCGGGTGCCCTTTGGAGTGGTGAATTCTGCTGGCTGACACCACTCCAGAGGAAGAAGAAATTCTTCTCTTGGCCAAGTACTTGCTTATTCTTTTAACATAAGCTCATGTAAAGAGGAAGGACTGACGCTATTTTTGTTACTGTTTTGCTTGGTAGGATACAGAGACTTTTCTCAGCACGGAGCCCTGGCCGTGCTAGGCACTGGATACATATATGCATGAGGACAAGTCCCAGCCTTGAGAATCTCACCCTTTTTAAAACTGAAACCACAAAAGATGTGGGAAAATGTTTCTGTAAACAAATAGGGTGATTATCATCGTATGCAAGCTCGGTTTCTTCCTTCAGGTCCTTGAAAAGCACACCTGTGGAGGGTCAGGGGGAGAGGGCAGCTCAGGTTTCTCCTGCTTTCCCTGGTGGCTGGGAGCAGAGGCAGGGATGGAGCATGATGCTAACCTTCTGCATGGGACCCTTTCTGCTGCTGATGCCTACAACGTGGCCTGATGACTTTTTCCCATCCTGTACCCCTTCCCCTCATCACCCCCTTATGTCTAGGGTCATGGAAGGAGTGGGGAGTCCTGGTGTGGCTTGTTTTCACATTCATGGTGTGCCAGTGAAGGGCATATTGAGGTCAGGGGCTGTTGTTCTTGCAGAGCACACCTCTGGTTTTTGGACCTCTGGCACAGAGGGGTCAAATGTCTGGCCTCTTACTTCCCATAGAAAGGACAAAAATGCTTTGGGCCCATCACTGTATCAGTGAATGCACTTACTTAAAAAGGGGTGGGAAAAGTGGTGAGGCATCACAATAAAAACAAAAGGAAGAATGAGGAGGAATGATGGGGAGGGTTTTATGTGCAAAATCTTGCTATTGACAAAGGAGAAACATACAAGCCAAGGATTTTTTAGTCTAATTAAAATCTTAACATGCTAACTGATACACAACACACAGTTAATTAGTAGTAGGACAGTTACAATATGCAAATATTCACAGTCCAAATTATCTAATTAATGTAAAATAAATCTTATTAATTAAATGTTTAAAAAATGTTATACAAGGAAACTAGCCTCACAAATCTACCCCTCATTCTCTGGTGTTATGCGTCTTTCCACTGCTTCACTGTGTCCCAGGGGCAATGACACAAGTCTTCCTTACAAACAAAAGCAAGTAGTGGATTTCCAGCAAGGCATCAGTGTCCCATGTGTCATGTCTCTGGGAGCACCTCCAACCCTCACTGTCCCTGCCCAACCCACAGCCCAGGACCCTATTTCAGCCCCCCAGGGCCACAGGTCCCCCCAGAGGTGCTGCAGCAGGGCCAGATCCCCATAGCCCTGCCCAGCCACGGGGCCCAGGAGCCAGGCCCAAAGATGGGCCAACATTCTGACCCATCTCTATCCCCACAGCTCTGCCTGGCCATCCTGGGGTCATGTCTGACCCTGGCTCATTCACCATGAGGCGAATGGTTTATCACCCTGAAATCTTTAGTATCATTCTGTGCCTGTACTTCACTGAGCTATATATCCCATGTCCCCACTTCAGAGGCTTCTGCTGTCCTCCTGCATCATTATACCAGGGTTATAAACATGTCATAACACACAGACTATCAGCTCATTACTATTATCTGTGTAAAAATTAATATGCCATATGGACCTCATATGGTATATATATATCATATCTGCCATATGATTTTAGTCAGCTCTAGAAGTAAGTGAAAGTTAAATTCAGCTGAAAAAAGCTGAACAAGCTGATGGTGGGATGGCCCTTAAGGGATCATGCTCTCAAAGCCCCCTCCACTGTTCAAGTCTGGTGAGAGGCAGTGGCCTCAACCGAGGAGTTTTCCTGAGTATGTTTTCCATGTCCCATCCATTTCTGCTCAATAGTGCATGAGATGTGTGCAACACCACTGTTGGTGCTCCTGCCCAATTGTTGCATCACTGAGGGAGGGCACCAAACACTGTGAATTTTCATAAACCCTTGGGTTAAACCCCAGAAGTCTTCAAGGTTCCTCTCTGGAATAATATGCATACAGTGAATGTCCTCTGAAATCTCTCATCCCCTCTTTCCCAGACAGGATAATTTTTGAGCACAAAAGGTTGTTCAGACCTCTGGAAGAAAATCTCTCAGTATTGTCTGAAAACCACATACTAAGGCTTTCCTTATTTATTTAGTAAAATGGAAAACATTTTGTTTCTGAATACATATACCTGCAGTGAACTTTCAGGGTAAGAGACTATAATAAGCTAGTGGTGCAAAATAGCATTTGGAAGAATCAATTTTAAATTTAATTTTTGAATTACAGACTCTTCACATGGTGGAGGAAAGAGAATGGTACACAAGAACAGTGATATTGTGTAAACTGTACAAGATGCTTCCCACTTTGTAGATATAAACGCAGTATGTCCCATAGAGTTTGGGATATTTTGGTGAGTTAGAGTGTGGAGCCATTGCCCTCAACTACTTCATTTACTTGAAGTTGTCTGAGAAGAAGAAACATAGGTTTCTGAACAAGAGGTTCATTGGTCTTAGAGGCAAGATCCTAGACAAAGGTGATGAAACCAGGAGTAAGCCATGAGGTAAATATATGAGGCAATCAGAATATTATCCCAGGCATCCATAATAAAGGTTCAAAAATTGCTTTAAAAGTAATTATTGAGTGGTACATCTTTTATATTCTGTTTTTTCCATATCTCATCCATTGCTCTGCAGTGACTTCTGTAGTGGGAACAGAGATTGGGCAAAATTCAACCCAAATAGTTGAACCCTGCCTTTCTAAGGCATAGTTTTGTATGGTTGTATTTATGTTTTCACCTTTACCTTATGCTATTGTGTATTGTGCTAGTAAGTTTTTAAGAAGTCATTGCAGTCCACCTGATGAGCTTTGTGGGGTTAATTGCTTTTCCTAGGCAGATTTTTATTCAGTATCTGACAGTAGCCTTTAGACTGCTTGCTCAGGGTCAGACTGCCCCAGGGCCCTTCAGCCACACTTCAGTGGGCTCCAGGAGGGCTGCAGAAGGTCTGCTGTGGGAGGTGGCAGCTCCTTGCCCCAGCATATCTGAGCACCACCTCAGCATGAAATCCATCACTGGCTGACTAATGATCAAATAACAGGAGAATTTAGTCTCCCTTTTAATTAATATACCCTTCCCTTACTTGTAACAAGCTCAGGGAAGGTCCTCTTTGATTTGGTAGTATGTGTGTTTCAAATGCTGATATTACCACGGGGTCTGGGGTGCCTTAAGGCAAAATCATAGCTTCAAGTAACGCAGATGCAGACCTGCCACATCTGTCTTAAGCAATTATGAACTTGAACATTACATATGTTTATCTGAAAACTGTATGGAAATTAAATTACATCATAGGCATAGGAAAAAAAAAAGCTTGTATAGTCTGATTGAGTTTGTGAGTTTGTGACTAATCTGCAGCCCCAGTTGTCCCTTCTCAGTCATAACTCCCAGGACCACACCTGTGTGAAATTGAATTCAGAGACATTGTCCCATTTTTGTACCAGGCACTGTAGTGGCCAGAGCATCATGTTGATTGTGTTCCTGGGTCCCACTATAGCTCTGCTTCCATGGGTACTGGATGTAATGTCCCAGTGTGACGGAGCCTTCTTCAGCTCTGCTAATGTGGTGTGACCATAAATGGTGAGTCATGTCCTTCCACCCAGACCTCATGAAATTCACGTATAATGTATTTAAAACTATTCAAGTACACATACACACAGAGTTATTTTATTTGAATTTATTGTTATTTTTATTTCTGGTCTCCCAGGGTCAAATGGTACCATCTTTCAAACTCTGCAATTTTAGACTTTCATAAAAACACAACATAATCCAAGTTTCAGAATATAACTGAGGTTCTTCAGTATCAGCTGGGCTCTGGCCATTTGTCTCGTACCATGACGCTGGTCTCTCCAGATTCATTAAAGCTGATAGGCAATTTTGAGGTCTGTGGCAAAAGCTATTTAACAAAAAAATTGTAATTAACATTATTAATTTCTTCCTTCAACTAATGAAATAATTATGCAATCAGAACTAAGTATATGCAAAGGCAGAATTTCAGGTGACATACAATTCTTTGAACAGGTCAGAAAATTGAACCAGGCCGTTCTGTCCTTAAAAATAGGAACTGGGACTATAATTTTCAAAATTATAGTTCAGCACAGTTAACAATAAAAGTACAGTTTACAAAGTAATTTTGTCCAATCTAATGATTTTAGTATTGTGGTAATGCTATTTGATGTGTTTCTCAGAAGCTTAACTTAGTCTTATGAATGCCCCAAATCCTTGTCATTTGTTAGAAGAAAAAAGCCTTTCTCTCTGACATTTCTGTTAGGAAACATGAAATCTACCAATCCCAAATCCAAATAAAAATGTCAGCCTCTTTTTTGTCAACACCTTGTGATTACTAAAGAAATGTATTGATTTTAGATGCTTGACTCAAGAATTCTGAAGGCTTTGGGATGAGCTGTGTGGTTAAAAGGTGGTTTCCCCCCTCCACCAGAGAAGTATAGTTCCAAACCCCAGAAGAGAAAAGAAAAACCAGAAACTTCTCTAAATTCTGGCAAAACAAATGAAATTTTTTCTAGCAGTTATATATTTTTCTTTCTGCCTGCCCTATTTCTTCTCTTATGAATCTGAGGTACAAGAAAAATTAAATATCTGAGTTTTAATGCTCTATCCTCTACCAATAAACATACAATTGTAATAAAACACATCTGTCATGTTTCCCTATAAAGAGCAGAGTGTAGATATAAAACGACTGATTGTCTGTGTCTTATTTCATTATTGCCTCTCTAAGATAGGAATATGGAAGCATCAAAATGCATAAAAACATTTGAGTTTGCTTTGTAACCCGCAATTAGAGTCTCATTCATCAAACACAGTGTAGCTCTCAAGAGGGGACAGATCAAATTCTAGTAATCATGAACATGCTGAGTTTTGCCCAAATGATGTCAGTGGTTCCACTATGGCTTTTCTTACACATTTCTTTCTGGACAGGGTCTTTGACTTCCAAATCCAAGTGTCAGCCATCCAGCTCTCAGTGCAGAGATTAAGTAATGTACACATTAAGGATTTAGGTTTGATTCTATTCCTGCCAAAATAAATAACAACACTCCCCATGGCTCCAGTGGGAGAAAGGTCTTCTGCATTACTTCACTGGCTGATTGTGATCCACACAGGATTGTGCAGAAAGAGCTGCCAATTAATTCGTAACGTCACAGAGCCCTTGTCTTACTGGGAGGTTTTTATCATCATCTCACATTTAGCTTCAATCCCAGCCATAAATTTACATGGTTTGTAGTAGATGCATTAGCAGTTGGAATGGTTGACTAGCAAGTTTTTAATTCACCAGTGGTGGCAGCTTCAGGATGAAGAGTTTTGTGCTCAGGATAAAGATCTGTTCATTTATTCTAGTCAACTCAGTGAAATAACCTCCCTCATGGCTGTAACAATAATTAGGAACAAGGAATAAAAGTCTGATAAACCTGGCAGCTAGACTAAGGGGAAAATAGGGAAGGTACATGTTTACTGATGCAAACTCCAAATTAAGGAAAATGGAGACCAGAACACCCAGTTACACCATGGAGGTGTAACTCCATTCTCTCAGACTTGGAATGCAGGCACCGCAAGGACCACGAGCAAATGACTGATTTTTGATTTTTTTATTTTAAAACATCAAATTTTTCTGCAGTACAGAGTGTTCCCTCATATAACTTGGTCAAAGTGATTCTTGATAGCTCTTTGAGGCAGTCTTATCTGTCACAGTCACCAGGAGCCTCTGTGGAGTTCCACACAGTGACTACACTCTGACAGACATCTCATTCTCACCTGATATATTCTCTGCCATATCCTCGAGCTCTTCTGAAGCATCATTTCTTGTGTGGAAATGAGAATCCTGGGAATACTTTGTGCTCCTTTGGCTCCGTACCTGGGATATGGTGTATGAGTCAGCCAGGAGCAATCCAGATGTTTTCCCTCTGGTTCAGAACTGAGTATGGATTTCAGTTTCTGCAAGGAGAGGGTTACAGACATACGGGGTTCTCATTTAGATTGTGGGTTGCTCTTTCTCTACTTTACTTTGTGTGCCTGAATCAACCTGCCCCAGAAAGGTTATTAAAGAAAATGCAGGCAGCTTCTGTAATTTCATATTAATCAACTAATCACAAGCTCTTCAATAAAAGAATTGACAAATGGGGAGAGAGGAGGTATTTTAATAATATTTTTACATTCCCTTTTTATTTTAATTCTTTTGGGTGGGAGGGTGAATCAAACCCAAACACATTAGAGGGTTTGCCTAAAGCTAATTTTTGGGTAGCACACCCCAGCTTCCTAACTAATATAGAAGTTTATAGAAAGTCCCGAACATGTTTAGACCTCACCAGTTTTGAGGTCATTATGTTATTCATAGATTTGCTACTCAAATAGTAAATCTGACTTTAGAACAATTAATTACATTCATTTAGTGTCTTCTAAAATTGTTCTAAATATGCATATATTTATCAAAAAAAGGATGATATGACATGACATGACATAGTTAAGCAGAATATTTTAAAACCAGACACACTCGAAAGGAATTCCCACTCAAACTACGAATGACTTGGAGACCAGAAGAATCTCTATGCTTATTCTTCAAATCATCTTATCTGCATAATTTTCTAGACAGTACCATGTTTAGCCTTAAGCAAAATGTTTTCTATAATTTTACATAAGCAGCAAATAAATACTTTATGTGATTTATTTTTCTTTTTCATAGCATAAAGAATGGAGGAGCTGGACTGATAACCAGTCTCTTTTGTTTCTCTCATTTGCTGTGGATTCCTCTGCGTTTACCTTGCATTTTTATGACCTAAATCAGGAACAATTCCACTGTTTCCCACTGAGCTGCACGTGCCTTAAAATCAATGGAACAATCAGCCTTGCTGTGTATATTTTTCTTCTGAAAACTCTATGGATACAGTGGTGTCTGTTTTCAATGAGTGGAAATTCCAGTATCAAGCAGTTAATCTTAAATCCCCAGGCTTGCTGCAGCCAATACTGTACAAATTGAACCCTTGCCCATCTCTTTTCAAAAGAGCCTGAGCAGTGGTGCTCCCTGTGTGTCTGCAGGTTTGTTCCCCGTGCTGTGCCTTCCATCGTGTGTACACCTGCAAAGGAGATTGCGACTGGCTGGGGCCACGGCACTTGGCCAAATTCCATGCAGGAAGGGGGGTGTCAGCAAAGAGACTCTGCTGGGCCTACCAGAGCATTGTGTAAGTCGTTCATTTCGTGTAAGTCATTCTGCAGGTTCCCAGCATGGAACGTATCTTGAGGCTGTTCTACAACAGAAGGAAATTGTTCAGCATATTTTCTTTTCTCCAAACAGACAAATATCGATGAAATGCCTTCTTCATCCCCTGTGTTACAATGTTCTGGCTTCCTAACTGCAGAGATATTAACTTCTTTATTTTACAAAATATTTTTATAAATGTCCATACCTACTGTACACATTCTGGAGAAAAGTCCATAAAGAGCAGAAATAGAATTTATTCTTCCCTAACTCTTTCTCTCTCACATTTATCCTTCTGGCTTCCCTTTTCTCATTCTCACATCCCATTTCCATATTCTTCTTTATTGTCTCTGTTCCTTTAAAATATTTTCTTCCCAAGTAAACCCAAACAAAAATATCAGCCTACAGTGGTCTTCTGCATTTGTGTTCTGTCCTTTGTTAAAAGGAATTGGAGCAGGGGGTGGGCTTGGGCTGCTATCCAGGAAAGAAGGGGGAAGAGAGGCACTGTTTATCCTTGCTAAGAACTGAAGTAGTCCCCAGCCTCTTCTTTAAGAACATCTCTCATATTCCTTCCACCTCTCATGGGGTAAGCACTTTCATGTATAAATAACTGTAATTATTTACCTAGGGAGAGTATGTATGGTGTCTGGCACAGATAGTTTGGAAATGTCAGTTTAGATGTCAGTGTTCCTGTAAGCTTCATTCACACAGATTACCTTGGTGGCCTATCCATAATTCGATTCTTTAAGACTTGAAGGTTTGTTGAAACCAAACTAGGTAAGTGTATGGTATCTGAAAATTTCAATGCTTGTTTAGGTACATAGAATTTGACTTATTTCAGAAGGTATTTTTGTGCTTTTCTGTTTTGTGGAGGGCTTTCTGAACCAGAAAAAATAGCAGAGACAGAACCATTAGAAGATGAAGCGTGACAAGGGGCTCTGCCAGCTCCAAGCCAGGAAGGGGAAGTTAGCTGAATTGTTTTGCTGCTTTTTTTTTTTTTTTTTTTTTTTAAGCAGGGTTAATGTGAACTCCTAAGCAATTGTGGAGCGAGGCCCCACCTCTCCCAGCCTGACCTGCAAGCTCAGGTTACTCACTCCTCTCTGGTTCACAGGATCCCTCAGTGTGCCTCCTGCCTGCCTGCTGCCCACTGCCTTCAGCTCTGACTCTGCCGAGAAGCCTGGCAAAATAACACAGTTTGCAGAGTTCAGACCTTATTTCAGGAAGATTTGCTGGCAAACACCAGGTCAAGGATGGACTAGCACCACTTGAGAAGAGATTCAGCAACCAAGCTGCTGCAAACAGTAGCTGAGCACTACCGTCCTCTCCTCTTTTTTAAAAAACAGTAAAATCCAAGTCCTTCCTGAAGAAGCCGTCAGGGGCACGACTCTGGCAGTGATGGCTCTGACTTCACCTGCCTCTGCAAATGAGTCACAGAGTGTTATAAAAAGCAAGGACCTGCCGAGTTTCATTTCTTGGTACTGAGTGGAAATTTCAGCAAGCAGCTGCTCTTTCATTAGTTTATACTTTTCCTCTGCAGGTTTCTTGAAGAGGGCCTGGAATCACAGAAACTCTGTAATATATGCCATGCTTGGATAGCAGTGGCTCAGTGGAAATGCCTGTTTGGTCTAGATAAGATTCTGATCTTCGTGAGGAATTTTGCTGAAGCCTGGAAGGAGCCTCGGGAACACAATTAAGCAGGTGTGTAAGTCTTTCAGGATTGGCAGCTGAATTCTATCAAAAATCAGGATCAGAACCTCAAAAATCAGATTAGCTGTCCTATATACTACCTAAATGTAGGTTCTTTTTCTATGTCTGATGCTGTCAAAAGATTTGTGTTTTCATGCTTTTCTCTGGAGTTACAAAAGGCAAGAGTTTATTTGAAAGTGAAATCAGCGAAAACTGAGGTTCTCGTGGAAGAACCCGATTTTAGGAGGGGGAGTGGCTGTAGAAATCACGGCTGTAGCGAGGACTTTGGCTATCTGTACGCGTGCCAATAGTATCTGTACTCGGGACTGTCCCCCTGCGCCGAGTGAAAGACACGTGTAAGTTGTCAGAGTCGGGAGCAATGTGGTGCCAGATGGAAACGACATAAACAGCTGGGAGATTTCATCCGGGATTTCAAGCGAGGATGGGAGACTTACGTTCTCGTCGTCTACTCGTTCCGAAGGTGGCTTAGATACACCTACTTCTTCGGGGCAGGATTTTGCTTTGGAGCGTTGGTAGGTTTGGCGTGTGGCTTTTTATTTCTATTTGTTGGGGTTTTTTTCGCTGCATGTTCACGATGACTTTAAACAAGTCGCCTATTTCAGCGGTGCTCGAGGAGCTGGTCCCAGCGCCTCTGCTGTGCGGGAGCGCCCCGGGGGGAGCCGGGCGGCACACCGGGGGCTCGGAGCGGGATGGGAACGGGGACGGGGATGGGGTTTGGGCTGGGGTCGGGCTGTGGCCGTGGCCGGGGCGGGGCCGCGGGCCGGCAGAGGGAGCTCCGCTCCGCAATCGGTGCCCGGCACTTTGTCGGCGGAGCGGAGCGGAGCAGCCCCCGCGTCCGGCCCTGGCGGAGCGGGAGGAGCACCCGGGGCCAGGTGAGGGGCTGCGGGGCGCGATGGGATGGGGCTCCCCCCGGGCACCGGGACACCCTTTTGTTCCCGGGGGCAGCGCCCGGCCCGGGCAGGGGGTTCGGGGCGCTGTGCCCGCCGCACCCGGACCCGCACCCGCACCCGGACTCCCTGTCGGGCCCTAGGTGGGGCACGG
>WBMV01001672.1:188075-228890 GCA_013396655.1 Campylorhamphus procurvoides | reverse complement strand
ATTTCACTGGTTTTGCTGCCCCCTGTCCATTCCTGTGGCCCCTTTGTGCTCCAGCTCCAGCTGTGCAAGGATGTGTGTTGGTGTTGGCACATCTGGGGCACCTGGTTGGAGGCTCCCCTGGCTGATCCCAGCTGGATTTCCTCCCTCCCACCATGGAAACCATGGAAAGGGGGAAGAAGGAGGGTTTAACAGACCATCCTTGCTTCCTTCTCTGGGGTGACTTGTCCTGGAAGCAAAAGTCTTCACTAGGGCTGGGATGTTTCCAGTCATCAGGGCCCTCCAAAGCCCCTGTGGAAGGTCTTAGAGCTCCCTTGGGTTCCACCATCTCCTTTGGCTTTTGAAACCAAACCTTCCCTCAAAGCCCAGCCTAAGAAGCCAGCCCAGAAAGCCAAACACATCCAGTTCAGCCCTGAGGATGCTCCCAGAGGACTTCCCTGACTCCCCCCTGCTCCCCCCCAGCTTCCCTGGGCACCTGAGGTTTCCCCTAAAGGTATTTCCCAAGACTTTTGGGCACAGTGAGGACAGATTCCTCTCCTCAAAGCCACCTGTTGCCTTGCACCAGCTCAACCAGCTAACCAGAAACACAGTTGGAAACCCCCATGAAGGGAATAATGTCTATTTTTTATGAACATTAGAAAAGCTCTGCTCTCAGCTTGAAGGAGGAGGTGCCCTTAACTGGAATTGCTATGCATATTTTCCAAGGTTTTCATGCACTTTAAAACAGGGGAGGAGGATATTTAATGCAGGAAGCCGTAATTTGTCCTGAGTGTCTCATCTCTGGTGTCTCCTTGGGGCTCCAGTCTGGTTGGTCGTGTCCCTGAACTGGGGGGTTTTGGGTTCTGGTGTGGAAAATGGGGTTGGTGGGTTGGGAAGGCACCCCCTGTCCCCATGTCCTCTCCTCCCCACGTGGGTCCCCTCCTGCCCGTGGGATGTGGGGTGTCCTTGGCTCCAAATCAACCAAGAAGAGGTTTCTCCAAGAGGCTTTTTGGGTGGTTTTTTTCCAAACCAAGGCTTGTCCCTGTGTGTTATGATGAGCTCTTGAGGTGTTTTTGATCTCCATGTCCAAAATGATGCCTGTCTGCCCTGAGGGCCTTGGCTCTTTGGTGGTTGATGATGGTGGGGTTGATGGGAATGGATTCTGTGTCTGGAAACACCACCCAAGTCCTTAAGCAGAGCTTTGCCCATGGCTGAGCTGGGAGCTCCTGTGGGGTGGGATGTCCAACACCCCTGTGCTCTCCTACAAACCAGGGGCAGGAGGATCCCTGCTGGAGCAGAGCCTGGGTGCTGCTCAGCCCACTTGGTGCCCATGTCCTCCTTCCCCTGGCACTGCCAGCTCTTTGCACAAGACATCATTTCCCAGTGCCTTATCCCTGGGGCAGCAGCCAGTGGGGAGGGAGGGGCTGGCTGGGGATTTTAGGGAAGGGTGGTGGCACCAAGGAACGGGCTGGTCACACCCCGAGCTGGGGCCAGGAGTGTCTTGTCCCTCCATCTCCTCCATTTCTCTGCCCTGCCCACCCTCCTCCTGCCCCAGGACCTCTGGGGTTCCCTGCAGCCCCCACCACCCCCAGTGTCCCCCCAGCCCCTTTGATTTGGGGGTCTGTACATAGCCAGGGGTCACTGACCCTGATGGGAGGGGGGGGCTCCGTGTACTTCAAACGAGCTGAAATCCAAAGAGACTTTGTAATGAGCTGTAAAGTTTTTAATTGTACAAAGCTAAAGGACTGTAATATTGTATGATACGCCTGCAGGGCCTGAATAAACATCTTCTCTAGAGCTGGGAGGTCTCTGCTTTGTTGAGGCCCTTTGTGTCACCAAAGGGTTTGTAGTCCAGGTTGGAAAAGCTCTCCAAGATCAAGTTCAACCATTCCCAGGCCGTGATGAACCCGTGTCCCCAAGTGCCACATCCACAGGGACTTGAAATCCCTTCCAGGGCTGGGGAATGTCGTGGGTTTCTCTGATTCCACCACTGCCCTTTCCAGGAAGGAATTGTTCCTGATGGCCAAGGCAAGGTGAGAGCTTGGCAGGAGCTGCAGGTGGGAGGTTGGTGCTCCAGGGACCCACCAGAACCAACCCCATGGACCAAAAAGTCCTGATGGGCTCTGGGATGACCTTAAAACCCCTCCCTGGGGCTTTCCTTTCTCTTTGGCACCATTTTCCTCCCAAATACCTTTTCATGTTGGAAACACCTGGGTTTGAAACTGATTTGGTTTTTTTTGGGGTGGTTTTTATTATATTTTAACTCTTTTTTAACAACATTGATCCCACCATCCCCCCCGAGAGTCACCGAGCAAAGGGTATTTTATCAGTCTTGTCTTGCAATCAGCACACGAAAACACAGCTTTTTTTTTTGCTTTTAAAGCCACTTCCCTTTAATGTTTTGCCTTCTGAAATTAATAAAAAAAAAAAAGAAAACACTTTTTTTGGCTGAAACACAGGAGCTGTTTGAAGTGGCATCACTTTGTTGAAGCCCCTCTCCTCCTGGAGGCTGATTGTAACACCTCCCCTTGTGCTGCCACGTTCTGTTCTTCAGCCAAAGCACCCATCAAAACAAGCAGGAAAATAACAAAAAATTTAAAAGCAGCTCACAAAGAGCAGCTTTTCCCCATTTTCCTTCAAATGAATGCCTTGCTTGGCTTCAACAGCCCCCTGGTTTCACCTGAGGGATCCCAGGGAGGAGCTGGGCAGGTTCCTCCAGGGGTTTTGCTCCCCAACCTCTGATAATTTATTGTTTTTTCCATCTGCCCCTCTCAGCTGGTTCCTCGTGGAAAGAAGGCTCAGCATGAGCTGGAAGTGGAGCTTTTTTAAAAAGCACAGGCCTCCAGTGCGTTGTTCATTTATTTTTATTTTTTTTCAAAAAAGATCTCCAGGTGGAGCTTTTCTGTGTTTCATTTGTGAAGAAGGGAGAGGGCTCCATCCCTCATCCTCAGCCCGGGGTGGCAACGGGGACCACTCTTCTTGAGAAAGGTCCTGTCACCATCCCTGCTCTCCCAATTCTTCCACATTCCCCTTCTCCCAAGAAAACGAGCTGGGAGATCCAGCCCTGGTGGGCAAGAGCATTTCCAGCTCCTCCCTAATGGCCAAGTCGATCCTTACGATGGAAATTAGAACTGAAACATATTTGGGATTAACTTGTAAAGAAAAAAAACAATTATAAAAATGGCTCAAACCCCACAGTTCTGGGGAGGCTCAGCCTTGGATTCCAGATCTTGAGGCAGCATTGATTTCCAGCTGGGCACTTTTCTGGTTTTATTTTCAGTGTGTCCTTGGGAAAGTTGGGAGGCAGAAGGGCCAGAGAGATGACAGCCCCATGCTCCCCATCCCTGGAAGTGTCCAGGGCCAGGTTGGATGGGGTTTGGAGTGACCTGGGATAGTGGGAGGTGTTGGGGTTGGAACTGGATTGATGATGTTTTATGTCCCTTCCAACCCATCCCAGGATTCCAGGATCCCCAGCCCAGTCCCTTGAGCAAACACCCCTCAGCAAACAGAGATTTGTGGCTGGGGATTAGGAATGTTTCTGTCCCCTCTGTGACATCTGAGAGGCACAAGGACCAGTCTGAAAGGTGCTTTCACCCCAAAATCACCCCCAGCTCCAACCACCTGCAGCTCCAACCCTGTGGAGTTGCCCTCCCCCTTGTTTTGGGGTGTCCATCCCCAGCAACCCCCCCCACTTCTCTCCCAGACACCATTTCAATAAACTTGCTGGTTTCTGTGACTTTGTGTGACCCACCTTGTTCCTCCACACCCTCTGCAGGAACTTCTCCATGCTCACAAAGCTCTTCCCACCCACCCCACAGACCCTCTTTGGGACCCCTGAGCTGCTGAGCCCAACCAGGCCAGGATCAAAAAAGGGTGGCCCCTCCTGCCTTTGCCTTCTCAAATTCACACCTCAATAATTCAACATCTTTTTGGTTTCATTACCAAAATCTGCTCCCTTCAGACCTCCAACAGCTCCTTGAGCAAGCAATTTCCACACTCACCAAGTTCTCCTGACACATTTCAGGTCTCACCTGCACCCAAACCTTGGATCCCACCCCAAAGCAGCTCTGCACACAAAGCACAACAAGAAGGAGGAACGTGTCGGTGTCGAGTTATACATTTTTATTTTCTAATAGGTACAATACTAAAATAAACACAAATTAAAAAAAAGTTTTATTAAAACAAAACTGTACAAAAAAGCAGTTATACTACATTTTAATTACAGAACAGTCTACTGTCCAAAAGGCACTAATCCAGAATAGGAGATACAATGATACAGGACTCATTGGAACTATTTTAATCAATACAATAGAGCACTTGTTTCTCTGTCCATTCACATACAGAAACAAGGACTTTTGCTACAGTCATTACACATTGTTATAAATATGAGCCCTACGTGTGAAAGGTGCAGCATCGCTCTCCCTGCGCCGCGGGGCGGCTCAAACAAGGAGGCTTTTGGGTTCAATTAAATTAAAAAAGAGAAAAAACCAGGAAAGGACATGGATTTGGTGGGGGGGAGGTTGACACTTGGGGCTGTGGCAGCACAGGAAGGTGTGATGGACATTCACCCTCACCTGCATTTCGGGGGGGACACTGGGCTGGTCTCCTCAAGGCTTGGGGTGGAGCCCAAGGGGAGCTTCCATCACCTTGCATTAGTTATTCCACTGCATCCTGGTTTCTCCCTTCTCCTCTGACCCCTTCCTGCCCTGGACAATGCTCTGTGATGGGCAAATAACAATTCCCAAGCACGCCAAGAGGCCTCAAGTCTTCTAAGCTATTCCTCTTCTCCTTGAAGGAGCCCCTGGCCCCTTGCAGATGAAGGCAGTGAGTTGGAGGTGGTTTTGGAACATTCCCAACAATCAGTGCCCTCACTGCAAGGATGAGGAGATGGACCCATCTCACAAGGCTGTCCTTAAATCAGTGGAGATGCCCACAGATGGGAGGATGTCCCTGAAGCAGCACAGGGAGAGCCACAACCCATGAGCTCCTGAGGCAAAGCTCCCCCTCAGCAGAGTCCCAGGGGTGGAGAACAAAGCCCCCCGTGGCCCTTCCTTCACTATCCCATGTGGTGTGGCTGCAAATCCACTCCCTGGGACCCTCTGCTGCTTCTCCAGCATCCCTTCTCTCCATGAGCAACTTCCCACCACGTGGATCTGCTCGTCCTCCCACCCCCAGCTTGGTGTTTTGGCCCCGAAATGTCAGGCTGAGGAGCAGCAGCAGCAGCGACCCCCCAGAGCATGGATGGTGCTCAGGGAGCACCCAGAGGGACAGGCACAGCCCAGCAGGGGGGTTTGGACTTGAGGATGAGCACAGGAAATGAAATGATCTTGTCTTTAAGCTGAACAAGCAGCCCTTAAGATCAAGGCCAGGGTGTACCTGAAGGGTTTGATGATGATGATGATGAGGATGAAGATGATGAGCAGCATCACCTGACTGATCCCGGTGGAGGAGGCTGCAGGCACAGGCAGGAGAGGGATACTGCACCTTTGGAACAGTGTCATACACAGAAGACAAAGACAGGCATCTGGATGTTAACAAAAATAAGTAACAAAGAAATATGATTAAACAAAATCTCTTCTCACATCATCCTATACTACATCCTCCTTCTGCTTAGCAGAAAATTGTACGTACACAAAAATACAAATACACAATTTTGTAGAACAGTCTGATTTTAATATATTTATATATATTTATATTTATATGAGTGGCAGGTTAGTTCATTATATAGAGCTTTTTGCACTTTTGGCTCATATGCAACAAGGCTTTATAAATTCAGCTTTAGCTTTCATTCAGGTTTTATAGCTTCTTGAACATTTGTTTTCACATTTAAAGCAGCATCCAATTTGCAAGAGGAGTTGGTGGTGGCTACAGCAAGGATCAGGTCAAGAGGTTATTTGGGGGCGAGGGGGGAGGAGAATATACATTCCAGTGTGTGTGTGAGTGTGAGTGTGAGTGAGAGTGCTCATGGAGAACTGCCCTGAGTGGGGACACCCCACGCCAGGACCCATCCCATGGTTTACCTCTTGAGGTAGGTGGGACACCTACAGCAGATGAGACACAGGGGCTGCTTTGGTGGGGGCAAACAGACAGGAAGGTGGCAGATGCTGACAGAGGGAGGGGTGGGAGGACAAGGACCCGCTGGGGCGACCAGCGGGGATGGGACGCTCTTGGATGGCTGGTTTGGTGACACATGGAGTGACAAGAGGTGGCTGGAGCCATCCCACACGCCCACCCACAGCCCCGAGACACGGCTGGCACCACCCCCAGGGCAGGGGCAGTGGGACAGAGCCAAGACACACAGAAGGGGACGCAGGGAATGTGACCCCCTGGCACCTTGCTGGGGTCCTGGTGCCCTCCCGTGTGGCTCTGCTGCTGTCCCACCACCCTGTGCCCTCCCCAGGCCACCCCTCTGTCTGTCAGTGACAAACCACTCGGGTTAGAGAAAAACACCATCCCAAAAGGCATCTCCGAGCAGGGCAAAGGCTCCACAAGCTCCTGGTTTCCATCAGCAGCCCAGCAATGGATCCCCAGGGGATCCCTGCTCCTCTCACCACCCACCCAAGCCCTCCAGGCTGGTTTTCTGCTCTCTGCAGGAGAGTCCTCCCAGCTCTCCTCGCCAACAGACATTCCCCAGGCTCTCCCACCTCGCATGGGCCGTTGGCAGAGTGAAAACATTTCGTTCCTAATGCAAAAATAAAACATCTCCATACGGGTTGCTCTCATTTGCTGAACCCTTAAGTGGTGCTGAAACACCTTCATAGCGCCCTCTTATTTCCTTTCACTCTGGTCAGAAGAAATTCCCCTTTAACACAACTCTTCAAACTACCTTTTTCAATTTTTTAATTCAAACCCACCTAAAATTCTCACCTTTACAAAATTATAACCACCTGCCTGCAGTCAGGATGGTTTTGACACAAAAGTTTAGCAGGTGCCACTATGATAAACCTCAAAATAATTAAGAATATAGGAAGGAACTGCCCCTGGGATTCCAGAGGGGCTTTGGCTGCCCCATCCCTGGAAGTGTCCAAGGCCAGGCTGGGTTTGGAGCAACCTGGGATAGTGAAAGGTGTTGGGGTTGGAACTGGATGATCTTTAAGGTCCCTTCCACCCCAAACCATCCCATGATTCCCAAAGGGGACATTAAAGTTGCATTTTAGCTTTTCCACCCAGAGCCTGGTTCCCCAGAGGTGGATGTTGGACACCCAAAGCTCTTTGGATCTGCAATCCAAGGGGCAGTTTCCTACTGAATTCCATCCAGGCTTCCCCCCTCTCTGCCATCCACCCCCAGCTGGAGATGGCAAAGGTTTGGCTGAGAAATGAGACCCCCCAACACTGAAAACCAAAGGGGGGCAGCAGGAGGAAGGAGCATTTCCAGCTGGATTCTGGACTCCACTGGAGGGATGAGTGGAGGGATGCAGGGAGGGCTCTTTTCTTAAGAGGGAAATGAGGTCTAACCCTATTCCTCCAGCTCTCTCTGGAGTCCTGTTCCTCACTTAGGCACTTTTTAAATCGACACTAAGAAAAAAACCAAAACCAAAAAAACCCTAAAATTCAAAAAAATACTGCACGTACTTCCCACTTCCCGGGCTGGGAAGATCAAGGAGACCAAGAGGAAGACAACCAAGGCAATTTGTCAGGAAAACAGTGCTCCCCATGGCCACAGCTGAGTCGTGTCACCCTCTGACACAACTGCTGTGGAATTACAGAGAGTTTAAATCTCTTATTCCCGGATTTTCTTTCCCATGGTGGGTCCGTGGCACGATGGCATCGCTTCATCCTACTGGATCTGACCTCCCAGTCTAGGCCAGCAGCTCTGGTGGGAGAAGGGCTGCCTGGGACCATCCAGAACGACTCTGGCAGCAAAATTAAGGAGGGTTGGCTTTGCTGGGATTGGGGAAGACACTCCCAGAGCCAAAGTCAAGGCAAAAGGGTTTTTGCTTTTGGGTTCGTCTCGCAACAGGGGATGGAATGGAAAATCTGCCCCTCAGGGAAGACCAGAGCAACTAAAAAGCAGTCCCCACCCAGCTTCAGTTCAGCACAAGCCTCAAGAAAACACCCAAATTTACACAGGAGCCAAAAAAAAAGGAAATAGAACTCAGCGGGTGACACCGAAAGATGGGAAAAGCTCAAAATCCAAACTCTGGTTTTGCTCATTTTTCCTTTGGAAAAGTAACTTCAAGTTCTTCCAATCACCTCCAAATCTAAAGCAGCCTCGTAACAACAGTAAGAAGAAGCAACTCTGGCTGCAAAAAGAGATCCCAAACCTTGGATGACCAAAGTGACAAAGGGAATCACCACCACCCTCCTGGGAAAGCCGTGCAATTCCAGGCATCCCACCCCAAACCCTCCCACGTGAAGCACCTGAGCCAGGAAAATCCACTGCCCCACCTAAAACAGGTTCCAGCACCAAGGGCAAGCCAGACCAAAGAAAAGGGAACACAAAAAGGCCAGGCTGGAGCAACCTGGGAGAGTGGGAGGTGTCCCTGCCCATGGCAGGGGGTGGGATGGGATGGGCTTTGAGGTCCCTTCCAACCCAAACCATTCTGGGATTCCGTGAGCGAGAAAATGGGGAGGGACAAAATGGAAATGGCCAAATGAATGAATGATGAATGGAGAAGAGAAGAGAAGAGAAGAGAAGAGAAGAGAAGAGAAGAGAAAAGAGGCAAACCTGAGCCAAACCTCACAGCAGCCTGGTGGGAATCACCTTCACTTCTGCCCAGGGCAAATCAGAAAATCCACTAAATAAGAATTACAAACTTTATACTTCAAAGTTACGATTTCCCTGATTTTCCAACCTAGGCATCCAAGGTGCAGGGAGGGAAGGGAGGAGGGCTGGTGGTTATCCATGCTGGGAAAACCCCAGAGCAGAAAGTCTGGAAGGATCAAATCTAAGCTTCAGCCCTACACTGGACTGCTTTTTATTAGGGTGGAAACTGTAAATAAAAGTATTTGGGGACTGTAAGAACGACAGGGGCGCTTCAATATGGGAAACCCAGGAAAAATAGGATGACCAGGGTGTGAAGGAGCTTGGATGCGAGATAAAAGAAATCACCTCTGGAAGAAGTTTGGGGCAATAATACCTGCCAAATTCAGCACCAAGAATAGACTTGAAAGTGAACTGATGAGAGCTGCTGGAGGAGGGACAGCCCAGAACCCTCCCCTGGAATTCCTTCAAGGAGATAGGGGCTCCAGGAAGGGAATAAAGGAGCTCAGCCAGAGGACTCGTGCTGGCTGGGAGGTGTTTTGAAGCACCCTGGCAAGTGATGAAAGGCTCTGTGGAAACCAGTTGCTTGAGGCACTGCAGCTGAAAAGAAATAAATGGTCAGGATTGATCCGATTTTGTTCATGTTGGAGGTTTTTGGGCAAGGGGAAAAGGGATTTGTTGGGTGGAAGTGGAACTTGGTTAAGGACATAAGGCACAACACGTTCTCTGATGGACAGTTCCTGCTGCACAGAACCCTCCAGAACTCACAGCTCTGGGAATTACTCAAGGTCATGAAGAAGTTACAAAGGTCAAAGACACATCCACCACCTCTTTGGAGTCATGGATGGACAATTAAGGCCACAAGGGACCGGTCTGTCACCTACAAGGAGACCCTGAGTGTCAGGGGGCCTCCCACAGTCCCAGTGCAAACTCCCTGTTGAATAAACCCTCCTGCCCTTCCAAACACAGAAATCCATCCCCTGATTGAAGTGTTTGCCTTTTCCACATCACCCTTGGCAACTGTTATCATATATATCCAATGGATTCAGAAACATTCCCTCCTCTCAGGAGCAGTTATTTTCTCCAAGCACCTGGAGAAAGAGGACTGTGACCTAAAAAGCTCTAAAGAAAGGAAGGAAGAGTTGTGGAAGTGAAGAGTTCTGAAGGAAGGAACTGGTGTAGAATGGACCTGTTCCTGCCCAGTGAGCAGCTGGGCCAAGGTGGGGATGTTAAAACTAAAAGGCAACTCTCTGGGAGNAACCATTCTGGGATTCTGGGAACTCCCCCTGCCACAAACGAGACAAGAGCACGGCTCAAACTCCAGTAACAACCCCAACTGCTCCAGTTACCACACCAGCAAAGATCCCAAGAGGTTTCCCTTTTCCAGAAGCAGATCCAGGTCCTGTGCTGGCTCTTTCCCAGCAATTTGCTGAATTTCCCCTTCATTCTGACCCCACCCAAACTCAACCCTTCCATCCACCACACTGAAAGGTGAGGTGCTCCTGCTGCTGTTTCCACTCCCAAATCCCACCAAACCTTCTAAAGGGAAGAACAGCTTGAAGGTGTCAGGGAGAATTTATGTCATTTGGGGCTGGAAAAGATCTGCTCCCTTGCCATGATGCAGAAATGAGATGGAAAACACGGGCAGTGAGCTGATAGCCTGAATTCCTGGCCCTGGGTTGCTCCTGAGAACATTCTCAGCCCTGTCACAGAGAGAGCAGCACCTTCAGCAGCAGGCAGACTTCAAAAAAAAATATTATACCCAAAGTCAAACGTGCTTTGAGGAATGGAAGATATGCTTAATATTCTTAATGGGATATATTGGGTGAGAGATATTAATTAATAATTTACTTTCATTATCTCTTCACCCTCCTTGAGCGATCTGACGGATAAACTGTGTAAGTAAAATGTATTTTTAAATCTCAAATGATGTCAAATATATCTCAGAAGGCTGAATCCAAGCTCTTAATTAAAGAGGTGGGTTATTTAAGCTCCATGTGCCATCTCACCGTTACATGGAAGACTTTAATTAGGCGAGGAGAAGGGAGAGGAGCTCAGGAAGCTGATTTGGGGCGAGTGACAGCAGCGAGAGAACGTCTGAAAATGGGGATTCTTGAGAAGAAGCTGCTCCCTCTGGCACTGGGAGGGTGGTGGGGAGGCTGGGCTGGGATTGCTGAGTGCCCACAGCCCTGCTCTGACCCCCAGTGCCAGTGCAAAGAAGCTGGAAAGCCACAAAGAAGAGCCCAAGGAATCCTTTTGGGATGGGGTTGATTTTCCCAGATGTGGCTAAGAATCAATTTAGGGACCCAAACCCCCTGGAAACCTGTAACAGTCACTATGGGAAAATGAGGGATAAAATCTGGGTACAAATGGAGCTGCAGAGCTCAGTGGCCAACAAATGTCCACAAAACCAGAATTAAAAGGCACAGAACACCCCGTGGCAGATGTTTTTGGAGAGTCTAGTGAGTTATCAGGGGAAAATGGTGCTATTTTGGGTGCCCACAGTGAGTGGAAGGGGTGGTGTCCAGCCAAACCTGCAGCTGCAGGGGATTTGGGGATTTTTGAGGGAAATGGGGACTTAGCTAACCCCACAGCAGGTTAACTGGGCTAAGAGAGCTCGAGGACAACGTGGCAAGAAGGGTGGGTAAGGCTGCCAAAGAGACACCAGGAAGGGCAATTTGGAGGGGCACAAGAACCACTTCCACTCCCTGCTCCGAGGAACCAACGGGGCAGAGGGGAAAACAGGATGAGTTCAGGACTCACCTCCCTCAACTCCACCACTCCAAGAGAGCTGAACCAGGCCCTGGGCAACGTGTCACACAACTCAGTGTCCTTTTTGCCTCCCAACCTCAGTGAGAAGCACATGGAGGGGGACCAGAAACCCAGGAGAAGCACGTGGAGAGGGACCAGAAACCCAGGAGAAGCACATGGAGGGAGGACCACAAACCCAGGAGAAGCACGTGGAGGGGGACCAGAGACCCAGGAGAAGCACGTGGAGGGGGACCAGAAACCCAGGAGAAGGATGTGGAGGGGGACCAGAAACCCAGGAGAAGCAGCTTTGCATAGAGAAGTGGCCCCAGCTGAGCCCCTGCTGTTGGAAGCCCCCATTCACTTGGGCCACGATTTCAGTTTCCAGAGGGTTTGTGCTCCAAGTGTCACTCATAACACTGGCATTAAAGAGAATTAGGGGGTGGAAGATCTCCTCTTTTGAATCCCAGGAACGACAGAAACCCTTTTAATCGCGCCCACGCCAATCCCCATCGTTTCTAAAGCTGCTAATTACACGTCAGGGACACCCAGTCAGTCACTCAAAGGAGCTGCCACCCCTTCCCCTGCCATCCTGCCATGCCTTTCCCCTGCCCATGCCAATGAGCCTGGCTGCAGTTTGACAGGGTGCTGGATGTTTGGAGGAGCAGAATGAACCCTCTGCCTTGGAACAGAGGCAATGAATGGCAGGCAGAGGCTCCTGCCAAGCCAGCTGAGAGAGGGATGCACTGCACATACAGAAACATCAAAGGCCCATCCCCAGTTTGATGCTTCTGGTTCATTCCTGCCTGAGCTGTTGGCTGGAGCAGCCCAGACCTTCCTGAAAGGAAGGGGAAGAGCCCAGCCCTGCAGCCACCCAAGGCTTTCATTCATTTTCTGGATCAGCCTCATCCAAAGGGGTGTTCAAATTGCTTTGTGGATCCTCCCCCTGCTCTCCACATGGCAAATCCTTTTCTACCTCTGTGGCTGTCCCATCCCTGGGAGTGTCCAAGGGCAGGTTGGATCCCCTTGGAGCAACCTGGGAGGGTGGGAGGTGTCCCTGGGTGGGACTGGATGGTCTTTAAGGTCCCTTCCCACCCAACCCATTCCATGATTCCCCGAAAAAAGCCATGGGAAAAGAGGCAGGAACAAACAAATCCAGGCTATTTTGAAGTGACAAGGCCTCTGTCTCACTGTTGTCACCGAGATAACTTTCACTGGCTTGATTTGATTTTACATTTTGTTGGACAAAAACCAACCTCAAATCACTGTCGTGTTCCTGACAGTCCTCAAAACACCCAGCCCAGCTCTTCTAGTTCCAACCCATTTCTCACAAAGGAGAAAGATCATTTCTGTGTATTTTCAAGTTGGATTTGTAGCTGCCATCTCCAGAGAGCCTCTGGTTTTCATCCATGTGCAACATCTTCAGTCAGACAGTTTAAACCCCACAAATGTGACAACAAGAGAGGCTGAAATGAGGGTTTTAGGGCTGTGCCTCTTGGCCAGTAACTGATCCAATATCCTGAGTAAATATCCCAGCTGCTAAAAAGCCCAAAGGGGGGAATGTTTTAGTTTGAAATGTCTCTTTAACTCTTCTTGGGAACTTTAAGGTACTTTTTGGTCAAGCCATCAACCTTCCCTTTGAAGGGATCACAGTGAAAACTCCACACAAAATCTGGGTTATTGACAGATAGAAAGGTCACTGACATGGAACACAGTTTTAAGACCAGTCCTGCCACCAAAGATTCCTGCCCAAAGCTACCCCAATCCAAAGGTTATTGCCAACAAACTTAAGACTTGGAGCAGAAGAATGTTATCAAGTCAAATAACTTCAGAGTGCAAGAGCTTCTTGAGTGGGAAAGCTTGGCTGAAATAAGAGCAAAGCTGATTTTAACAAAAAAACCCCAAACCCCTCAAATCTGCTGGTCGTTGTTGAGTTTGAAAGAGGCTGATGAGCACCAGAACAGAGCTGGGCTGGGAGGAGGGACATGAACCTTCTGCTAAGAAAATCATTAATTAAAATGAGCTGAATGAGGGATAAAAGTGGGGGGGTGGATCTTCTGTAGGTGAACATCCCCAGCTCATTTAACGGGGCAGAATCTCCCAGGGGATCTCAGTGGTTTGCAGGGGAAAGTGTGAGCCCAGCTCTGGGCTGGAGTGAAGGTCACACACAGGGAACCAACATCCTGCATTATTAAGGCAGCAATTCTGAGCTCTGGGAATTCTTACACCAGTTTTAGTGGGTTTATCTACACGAGAAGTCAAATCTATTTCCTTAGGAAACCCTGTTAAAAGTACCATATTTTTTTTCCTAGCAGTGGACAACAGCAAATACTGAAGGAAAGAGAATCCAAGTGATTATAAATAATGTGACTTTCCCCCAGTCAAACCCTTTCAGCTTTTGATAATGACCAATTTGTGATTTACTGACCCAGAATGTCCAGCCTATCACAGGAGTCATCAGTGGGCTTAAGTCAACCCCAATTTTTCCTGCAATATGTGGAATTTTTCAGCAGCAAGGCAAGGATGAATCCTCACAAACGAAGGCAAAAACTGATCTACAAATCACAAACGTTACAAAAACATGACAAACTTACCAGTCTGATGTTAGGCAATGAGACAAAGAGAGTTAAGTCAAATATCCCTGAAGAACTGTGTAAACAGAGCAAATAATTAATGACATTTCTAACTTATGGCTTGAGCTGAGCCTGGAGCCAGACCCTGCAAATAAAGCTCCTCTCTATTAGTAAACTAGAAAAGTTAACTTTTATGAACAGCAGAACAGAAAAAACACCCCAAATTAAGAAAATCTAACAAGTTGACATGTATCAAACAGAACTAGGGGACACCCCACCCTGAGCAGGTCTGTGTGGAATCACAGAATAATTCAGGTCAGAAGGGACCTTTGGAGGTCTCCAATCCAGCCCTGGCCAGTGGAGTTTTGGGGATCCCCAAGGCCTGGAATTCGACTGCCTTTCTGGGCCACTCTTCTGCCACTCTGAGTAGGTGAATATTCCCCTTTCCATCCCTCTGGGATTTCCTTTGATGCACCTTCAGCCCCTCCTGTCTCTGCTGGGCCCCTCTGAGAAGAGCCTGGCTCCTCTTCCCAGCAATCCCAGAACATCCTGAGCTGGAAGGGACCCATCAGGACCATCAAAGCCCAACTCCTGATCCTGCACAGGCTCCCCCTTCCCAATTAAAACCAACCTGTTAAGACAGTTAAAAACCAAAATATGCCCCCAGAGACAGCCTGGACAGACCCAGCCCTTCCAGTCTCTGTCCATGTAACGTGGGCTCCAACTCTCACATCTCCTGCCCACACAAAGGTCCCACAAATGATGGACAGAGGGGGTTAATCCCTTTCCATGACCTGCTGAAGGCTCTTAATGAGATCCCTTAATTGCTGCAAGGGTGCACTGCTGACACATCCAACACAACCACAAGTTTTTAAGGTATTTAGAAGATCAACAGATACCAAGTCTGCTGATTTTGATCCACTCTTAATGCTCCTGCAAAAGTTTGGGATGCCACACTTCGGGAGAAGAAAGGTGGGGGAGTTAAAAAAACAATCCCTAAAAGAAGTGGAGGTAGAAATTGTTGGTTTAAGAAGACGGTAAGAGACGACAACTCAAGTATAAGGACTTCATGAGGGTCAAAACAACAGCCAGAACTTACTCCATGAAGTTAAAAGCAACCTGTGCCCATCACAGAGGAGGAGCATCTGAAATAATCTCCTCTCTGTTCCCAGAACAAAGAGGTCCATCTGGTCTGCCAACACACCCACTCCAAGGGAACCCACACGAGAACAACCCGCAGTGGCTCCAGGTTGGCCACAACAACCCACAAGTGAATGGTAATGCTGTAAAAATGAGGCTGAATTTCCAAGGAAATCCAGAGACAGGAAGATAAAGACAACTCCCACCCCATGGCAAAAACCTTAGGAGAAAGGCTGAAAGCCAGGAGACCCTTCCCACCTATTCCTTTACTCCAGATCACCTTGGGTTCTCCTGGTACCATCACACCAGCACCTGTTCCACTATGGCCAACCCAGGTCAAACCAAGGGGTGACTCTCCAGCTGCAAACTGCTCACTGTGGTCTTCCAAAAGCAAGATAAAATCCCTCCAGGGCACCCTGGGACCAGCAGAGGAGGATCTGCCCATCTCCAGGGGTTTGCTGTCCTGTTTCACCTTCACAGGGGATACTGGGGCATCATCTCAGCAGCTTCCTCACAGTGACAGGCAGAATTCAGACCAGATTAATTCCACATGAGATGGCCCAGACACACAGTTCCAGTGGTCTGGAAACCCTTCCTTTGATCCTGCACCCCACCAACCCATAACCAGGAGACACAAGCCCTGTGTCACTATTCTCACTCTCCCCTATTGCTTTAAAAAGGCAACACCTCAAAAAATGACTTCCTTTTTTTTATCACAGACACTACAGTAAGCAATCTTTCTTTCAAAATTGCAGCTGTCCAACAGTTTGAGGCTGTTCTGTTGAAAATGAAACAGCCAGAACAAATGGTGGTGGCGAGCCCAACGTAAAGAGGTCATCGATTATTAAAATCTCCTTCCTATAAATCGTGGCTGTTGCTTGTCAGCTCGCCGGGCGGCTGCGGAATGAGCAAGTAGGTAAAATTCCACCAAGGCTTGAGTTTGCTCCATCATCCTGCTGTACAAAACTAGGAATGAAAGCTCTCCCTGCCCCTCTCGCTCCTCAGTACCCAAAGAAACATTCAGAGAGGCAGCAGGAAAGGAGCTGCAGTGGTGCAAACGCTGCTGCTCCCAGCCCTGCCTTTCCTGAGTCCGCCCAAGGAATTTGCCTGCTCGAGAAATGCAATAAAACAGGAATAAAAACCCCAAAACCCAGATGGCTTCACTCTGCTTCAGTGACCTACCCCCAAGGAAAGCACAGGAATTTCCCAAGGAAATCCATACCAAGGCCGAGCTCCACCTATCCATCTTCAGAGGTACAGAGAGGTGCCAAGAGGGCACAAGGAAAGCACAGAACCCCCTCCCCGGTGGGCTCAGCAGGTTGCCCAGGTGAGCAGATGCCAGGCTGGTCCTGCAGGGCTTTGGGCTGCCCAGGAACCTGCTGAGGAGCCACATTTTCGGGGGGTCACGGCGCTTCCTGTGAGTTCAGAGTGAGGAAGGGATGAGGAATGGTAAGAGCAACTTCCCTTTGCTCCCTCTGTCGGGAGAGGAAAGGGAACCCCACCCCTCAGCCTGAGCTCTTCTCCTCTTTTCAGCTGGGAAGATCAAATGGAATGTCAAAGAAACACCAGGGGAATTTTCCTGCGTGTCTCACACAAAAAAAACCCCAACGGGTCCTTAATTTTCCCTCGTTAGGGTTTCTCTTGCCCGTCTCTAACACTTCCCGTGCTGTTTCCATCCAAACGTTTCCTCTTACCGGCAGCAACACCTCATTTTATCAGGATGCCAGGAGATCATTTCCACACAATGCCAGCAGATGTAATTTTCTTAGATGCACACACAGTTCATCATTTAGATACTAAGATGACAAGGTGAGCACAGGGTGACTCTGCGATGCAAGTTCGCTGTTTGGTATTTGGAATTCTCAAATGATAAAAAAAAGACTTATCAAATATAAATATCTTTAAGAAAAAAGTAACAAAAGTGCTACATATGATCAAGGAAAACAATTCCATTAGTTCCTGCTACTTAAAGTAGGTTTGCTTTACAAATATTACCACATCCATTAGCAGTATGGCTTCCAATTATTAATTAAATTGCTCGTAGCAGTAGAGCTTTCTCACACCTTAACAAAGACAGAGTAAAGAGAACACAAAACATTCACACCCCATTTCTCAGCTAAGAGATCCTCCTGCCTTGAAACAAACAAAAAGAAGTTCACATTTAGGAGAATATTTATGCTCTGATGGTTCTCTAGCAAAGGTCAGATGCCAAAGGTTCTCCCAAAACCTTCCAGGCTACTCAGGACGTAGGCATTGGTTACACAGAGGTGTAAAAATCCACTCACCCATCCCATGACCTCAACAACCTCCCTGGAAAACATTGCTTTTGGAAGTGGCAGAGCGGAGAGGGGGAGCAGGGGGGGGCCAGGGGAGGGACAGAGGGTGGAATAGTTAATGACAGATCAATCAAGAGTCTGGACCTCTTCTGAGCAGGCACTGCCAGCCATGCCAAGAAGGGACAGTGGTTCTGAGAAGTGGACTGCTGTCCACCAGACATTCAGCTCGTGTGCCATTGCATCCCAGGCTGGGCTCCCAGAGGCAGAAGGCAGCACTGCCCCACCAAACCCCCCAGCTTGGGGGGGCAGAGGAGTCTGTGTGGAACCCATGGAACCCAACCCAGACTGTGGGACTGTGTTCCAAAGGGACATTCTGGGCACAGCACCCGGAGCGGGTCCCGTCCCCGTGTGACAGCGAGGCACGGCTTATTGCAGCTGGAAATCCTCCATTCCCAGCCTCAAGGGGGGGTTCTGAGTGTTCTTGTCACTCTCTGCTGGTCCTCCCAGAGTGGTGTCCCTCGACCCTGTGCCACAACCTCAGCTTGCATCCTTTCAGCCTCAGGGAAGGGGGCAGCGTACGGACTATTTATTGTCTCTAAGGTTCTCCAAGGTTTTGAAGTGTAGCCTAAGACTCGGAATTGAGGGCTGTCTAAAATACCTGGAAGCACTTTGAATGCTAAGACAGAGCAGCAAGANTTTTTTTTTTTTTTGTTCTTTTTTTTCTAGCCACTGGGGCCCGGGAGAGGGAGGTTGGTTGGTTGGTTGGTTGATTGATTATTTATTGGGAATTAATACTGAGAGAGTATATGCAAAGGCTGAGGGCACCATGCCATCTTCACAGAACAAGACCCTAACAGCTAAACTGACGTACGAGAAACTGCAAAGTTATACTGTAAGAACACATATTAAGGACCGAGGGAAAGTCTGCTAAGGTGCTACGTCTAAATCTAAGTTACTTCTGGCCTTGCCCCTCCCCTTGCTCGGCATCAGTCGTCGTCCAGAGCCTCTGTCTTGATCTCGTTGGCTCCTTGCCGCGCCAGCGCCAGGATGGTGTGGTTGACGGCTGCCATCTCCACGGCCAAGGAAATGGGGTCCTGGTGGTCACTGTGGCTCGTGCTGTCGTCCTGGGGAAGGGGGGAGAGAAACAGGGTCATGGAGAGGGCAAAAACACGGCCCAGGTTGAGTGGTCTGGTCTGCGTTTGAAGGAAGTCAACGTTGAGTCATGACGGGTTCATTGAAGTAACTGACTGGGTTGGTGGGATTTACACACTGAGCGACTCAAACTCCTCTTTCTGGCAGGAATCAGGTTCTCAAAATGGTTAAGGCAAGTGTTATTCGAGATGAAATTGTTAAATTATGGAATTTAACCAAGAATCAGGTTCTTAAAATGGTTAAGGCAAGTGTTGCTTGTGATTAAATTATTAAATTATGGCATTTAACCAAGAATCAGGTTCTTAAAATGGTTAAGGCAAGTGTTATTCGAGATGAAATTGTTAAATTATGGAATTTAACCAAGAATCAGGTTCTTAAAATGGTTAAGGCAAGTGTTGCTTGTGATTAAATTATTAAATTATGGCATTTAACCAAGAATCAGGTTCTTAAAATGGTTAAGGCAAGTGTTGCTTGTGATTAAATTATTAAATTATGGCATTTAACCAAGAATCAGGTTCTTAAAATGGTTAAGGCAAGTGTTGCTTGTGATTAAATTATTAAATTATGGCATTTAACCAAGAATCAGGTTCTTAAAATGGTTAAGGCAAGTGTTGCTTGTGATTAAATTATTAAATTATGGCATTTAACCAAGAATCAGGTTCTTAAAATGGTTAAGGCAAGTGTTGCTTGTGATTAAATTATTAAATTATGGCATTTAACCAAGAATCAGGTTCTTAAAATGGTTAAGGCAAGTGTTGCTTGTGATTAAATTATTAAATTATGGCATTTAACCAAGAATCAGGTTCTTAAAATGGTTAAGGCAAGTGTTGCTTGTGATTAAATTATTAAATTATGGCATTTAACCAAGAATCAGGTTCTTAAAATGGTTAAGGCAAGTGTTGCTTGTGATTAAATTATTAAATTATGGCATTTAACCAAGAATCAGGTTCTTAAAATGGTTAAGGCAAGTGTTGCTTGTGATTAAATTATTAAATTATGGCATTTAACCAAGAATCAGGTTCTTAAAATGGTTAAGGCAAGTGTTACTTGTGATTAAATTATTAAATTATGGAATTTAACCAAGAATCAGGTTCTTAAAATGGTTAAGGCAAGGGTTACTTGTGATTAAATTATTAAATAATGGAATTTAACAAAGAATCAGGTTCTTAAAATGGTTAAGGCAAGGGTTATTTGTGATTAAATAATGGAATTTAACCAAGAATCAGGTTCTTAAAATGGTTAAGGCAAGGGTTATTCATGATTAAGTTATCAAATTATGGAATTTAAGCAAGCAGTGGATCCCTGGAGAAACAAGTGAATTACAGAGTGGATTTAGGATTGGTTTCCCTCACTGAACACACTCAGCTGCTCCAGTCTGGGAAAGAAATGGCCAAGGGTTGGTATGGGAAGAATTTAATGCAAATATTTAGGAAACAGAGAATGATTGTTGGTGGTTTCTTTAGGATTCCATAAGCAAAGGCACTCAGGGAGTGACAGGGTGTCCCAAACACCTTGGGAGTCACCCACCTTTAGGTCAGACTAAAGGCAAAAGGGCTTTAAAAGGTTAAATAAATCCAGGGAAAAGGGGTCTGCTGAAATCCATGGAAACTGAAAGGGGATGCACTGCCTGGCTCAGGAAACCTCTCAAAACTCCTGCCTTCCAAAAGCTCCAAGAGTCTGAAATAATTCTATATATACTCTAAAAGTACTTTAAATATTGCTATTGCCCTTGCTCAGAACCAGGACACAAACCCAGCCTAACCCTTGTCCAGTGGAGACACTGAATTCCCAAAGGTGTAAGGAAAAAAAGGCTGAAAAAATTTGAATTATGATGATTCCAGTCCCTTTGGTTTTCTTGGCAGTCCAGGGGGACTGGAATCATCATAATTCAAATATGGAGCTCAGGGCAAAATCAGGGTGTTTCTCCCTTCTTAAAACAGGGTAAAACAGTTATCACACTGGGATCTTCCAAATTTTTTAAATTAATATTATTTATAAGGGAAATGATAAGCATTTATCAGTCTCCCAACAGCTCTAAGTGGTGAATTTGTGAGATTTACAATTTCAAGTGTGCAGAAAGCATTTTCAAATGAAGGTGACGAATGGCAAAGGTTGAGGAGGACAAAAAAAGAGCCAGGATTTGGTAAAATCCTGAGGTTGTTTAAAAGAATGCATTAATTTTACAATAAAATGGTAAATCCTGTGATGTGCACACACTGTGAGGGCCTCTCAGTAACCTGCAGAAATACAGAGCCCTGAATTCTGGAGTTTCAGGCACTTTGTTGGTGTCTGGATGAACTTTAAAGCAGAAAGTTTATCAGATTTTAAGTGTGGCTGTGAAAAACAGAATCCCTGGTTCTCCCAGCCCGGGGATGTTCAATGGTCACCAGGAGAACTTCCATTCAACCCTCTTTGCTGCCAATTACCCCTCACAGAGGAGCCCAGCCAGATTCCTCAGAAATTACATTTTTAAGGCCTCTAAACCAAGATCTTTAAGTTTTAACAGCCAATTTATTACCCTTTCCCAAGTATTCTGGTTAATGCACAGAAGGAAAACACAATTTGGGATTTTTCATCACGCTCCATCCTGGTGTTCCAGTCCTGTTTTGGACTGACAGGGGGCACCTCCTAAATATTTTATGACAGTCACAGAGTGGCTTCTCATCACCCAGAGCCAGAAAACCCCCAAATCTGCTGGGGGTGACCCCTAAATTGGGAAGGGGATGCAATACCTGTCAGGGAGGTGTGTGAAGGAAGGGCCACCAACTTTAGGGTAGGTGAGGGCTCAGAGAGCGGGAATTTTGCTAGAGAATTTAAAAAAGAAGTCGCTGTCAAGGGTTAAAGATAACCAAGAAAAGAGAGAATAGGCAAGAATTAAAACCCAAAAACAAACAAACCAAAAAAAAAGGACAGGTAATAAACAATCCACACAGTGGGACAATGTCACAGGAGGAGAGGGGACAGGCCAAAGAAAGGGCAAACTTCAGTTCATCAGATCCTTTCCCCCCACCCTTCACCTTTGGTTGGTCTCTCAGTGTCTTAGGGATGGATCCTGAAAGGGTCCTGAAAGCCCAGGACCTCCCAGGAGGGTGCCCAGTGCCCACTGTCCTGCCAGGGAGGGTTGGCACAAGGGCTGTAAAGTGTCCTGGGTGTCTGAGCTCAGAGCAGGAGCTCCCAAAAGGTTCTCCCAAAAAATAAGCCCAGGATCTCCCAGGAGGGTGCCCAGTGCCCACTGTCCTGCCAGGGAGGGCTGGCACAGGGACTGTAAAGTGTCCTGGGTGTCTGGGCTCAGAGCAGGAGCTCCTGAAAGGTTCTCCCATAAAATATGCCCAGGACCTTTCAGGAGGGTGCCCAGTGTATCTGGGCTTGGAGCAGCAGCTCCTGAAAGGTTCTCCCATAAAATATGCCCAGGACCTTTCAGGAGGGTGCCCAGTGCCCACTGTCCTGCCAGGGAGGGCTGGCACAGGGACTGTAGAGTGTCCTGGGTGTCTGGGCTCGGAGCAGGAGCTCCAAGGGGGCACTTCTTGCACAAAGGACTGAGAGGTGCAAGAGCTGTTGGTGCCCAACCCATGGTAGAACCTGTTTAGGAGCTGCCCATCCTCTCCTGCGGGTGGGTGGCCAGGGCAGTGCCAAGGTGTGAGGGGCACCGGGTGAGCTGCCGCTCTCCCCACGTGTTTCAGGCATGGTGTGTGGTGTGAGGGGTGGAACTTGCTTGTTTGGAGCAGATCCTCCTGTCTTCTTCTACCTTCTCTGCTTCTCTGCCTCCCTCAGAACATCTGCCCTCCTCCTCGCCGTTGCGGACTTGCCAAGTGTCCTGTTGGAAGGCAACGAAGCCACGGGGGTGAACGCTGGGCACTCCATCCAAATCACACCAAATAAAGCAAAATAAAGCCAAAAAAAGAGATGATTTGGAAGAGGTCAAGGGTCTCCTCATGCCTGGGGGGGACTCACCTGCTCTGAGTAGTCATTGCCGTCCACGTCGTCGCTGTTGGAGTGACCCCCGGGGCTCTGTACGTCTATGCCATGGCTCTCCAGGATTGCTGCTTCTTCGAAAAAAGCAAAGGGATCCCTCATTTATCTGATGCAGTGGGGGAATCCAAAGTAATTAGGGGGTTTTCTGGGGTTTTTTACAGGATTTTTAGAGTAACTGGAGGAAGAGTTGGTTCTCATCCCTGTCCTCTCCACTATCCAGGATTTGGGAGCACGTGAACAAACAGTGGTTTGCCTGAAATCCTCTCCTGCCAAGTGACAGGCTGGTTTGGGGGGGAAAATCCTTGTTTCCCAGCCAGTCCTATTAGAAATTAGCTTTATTTCTAATTCCCTATGGATCTTCCCACCTACTTTGGACCAGCAGGATTTGAGGGGGGCCGGGAGCGTCTGCCAAGAGATGGAGACATTTCTGGAAGCACTTTAGGGATTTAAGGACACACATTTCCATCTCCCAGTAGGATCCATGCACCTAAAGCTCCCTCTGGTTCTCTGTAAGCTCCTTCCAGCCCTTCTCCTCAAACATTACAGATACAACCTTGGGTTGAGTTTGTTTTGTTCCCACCATCCCTTCCAGATGCAATTTCTCAATGAAAAAAATGAATTTGGGTTAAATTCCACTAATGCATTAAATGATGTAAGAATTTATTTTTTTTTATTCAGAAAAATTAAAATGCAGAGCGTTTGAAATAAATAAACCCGTGCTAAAAGGCAGGTTTGGATCTCTGTTCATCCACATGCTAGAAGTAACTCTAATATATAAGTAAGGACTTAAAACATGGCATGAATGGCAGGGGTTTGTTGGCTGTGGCCACTGAGGGGACTTTACTCTCCTTGGAATGTCTTCTCCACATTAAAAGGTCTCCTTACAAATCCAGAGTCACTTCTAATTCCCTTCCAATCACCTTCCCACACTGAGAACTCTCAGGGTTCACTCTGAAGTGACTTTTGTTTCATCCTGACCATCAAGAAAAAAAAAATTAGGACTTTGTTCCAGCCACTTGTGACTGTGGAAAACCTTGGAAAACTGGAAGGAGCAGAGAAACAGCCCCAAGGTTGTGAACCCACCACCAGCTCAGTCTCCTTTATTTCCAGTTCTGAGGTTTTATTTTGCATTTGGGGATACCCAAAGGAAACAGGGCACAGGGAAAGACGACTCTCCTCCCTCCAGCAAACTTCCCTCTTTGCTTTTTAAAGCTGATCTTCCAGCAAGACTTTTAACAGCACCATTTTCCCTGCACTGAGGATGGAATTCTACAAATTAAACTCCTCCAGGTATTTCCTAAAAGTCCTGGAATGGCAGGAGAGTGATTTCCCTGATCCCTCCCCATTTCCAGGCACTGTCAGAACCTCCAGCTGGTGTGTTCTGGTGGGATGGGCAGCTCTCCTGAGCAGCTCCAAGCCCCTCCAGCAGGCTCTGGGCTACATTACCGATATTGGCTCTCCTCTTGATCTCCTTCCTCCTGTTGGCAAACCAGTTGTACACCTTGAGGGAGGTGACTCGCTCCAAATCCGATAACTTTTTTCCTAGCAAAGGAACAGAGGGAAAAATAAGGCATTTCAGGTATTTGCCCAGAGAATTTGTGGCTGCCCCATCCCTGCAAGTGTCCAAGGGCAGGTTGGATGGGGTTTGGAGCAACCTGGGCTAGTGGGAGGTGTCCCTGCCCAAGGAACAAGATGGTCTTTAATGTCCCTTCCAACCCAAACCACCCTGTGATTCCATGAGATAAACCCAGGCAGCTCTGAAAAGTTATTAGAACTGAGAATAAAGTGAGTTTTATGTGCATCAAAGTCCTGCATGCAGGTGTTATGGCACCAAAAGCCAAAGATCTCCCTAAAAACGTGCCTTTTTATGGTCATCAGTATAAAAGAGGGTTCAGCATCACCAGGACATCATGGAAACCTCTTTAAAATATTCCACGTAGCTGCATTCTCAGTTCTCTGCAGGCTCCACAGGGAGGAGACCCCCCTGCCTGTGACTCTTTCTCCAAGTTTATTTATTCAGCACACAAAACATACAAAGCACCTGTGTAATTGCAGCAATCTGTATGCTTAAATAAGTTGGGAGAGGGGAGACAAGGGAAAGAAAGAAAGATCTGGAAAAAAAAGCTTTGCACCAGGACCACTGGTCTTATTTCACTGCTCCTGAGACACAGGATTTCAGCAGCCTGTCCCACAGACCTGCAGGAATCAAATCCCAATCTTTGGTCCTCTACCCAAGAGATCTTTCTGCTCCCAGAACCAAAAGACAAGAGCAAACCCACCCAAACTGCAAGAAGGGAATTTTTCAGGAGGTATCAGGAAAAATGAGTGTTGCCTTGTGGAGCCAGAGGAGAGAAAACTCCAGCTTTGGAGATGCTGAAAACTGAATGTGGTAAAGGCCTGAACGACCTTCTCTGAGCTGGTCCTGCCTGAGCAGAGCATCTCCAGAGGTCCCTTCCAGCCTGAACTGGTCTGAGTCTGTGCTGTCCCAGCTCTCTTCTCCTGGGTAAGTGATGGGATGGGAGAAAACAGACTCAAGTTCCACCAGGGAAGGTTCAGGTTGGATAGTGGGAACAATTTCTTCACCAAGAGGGCTGTCCAGCCCTGGCTGGGGTGGATTCCCATCCCTGGAGGATTTAAAAGCCCTGTGGATGTGGCACTTGGGGACATGGTCAGTGGTGGCCTTGGCAGTGCTGGGCATGGTTGGACTGGATGATCTCAGAGGGCTTTTCCATCCTCAATAATCCTGTGATTTTATGCTCACTCCTCAAGCCTCAGCTTTCTGATCATTCCTTTTCCTTCTGGTTATATAAAAATCTAAATATATCCAACCCACAAGTTCTGACATCTCTGTAAATGTTTGCTCTTAGCAAACCCAAGCAAAGGCAGGTGCAGCCACTACCACCACACTGAATATTCATGCTCCTCTCCCAGGGATGACTTCTCCAGGAGCAGGGAAAAGGCAGCCTGGTGACCCCAAGTCCTCCAGGTTCTAACCCAAGATCCCCCTGCTGGAAGCTGCAAGGAAAAAGCTGAGCTCCTTCAAGGACCTGCTGTGTCAGGTTGGACTCAATGACCTTTTCCAGCCTCAATTATTTTGTGATTTTATGTGTGATCTGCAGACATCAGGCTGGGAATGACACCTGAGTTGGTTTGGGGGGGAAAGCAGGAGCAGCTCCTCACCTGGTTTCTGGATAACTGCATTACAGGCATTGGCAATTTCTTCTCTCTTTGCCTCGTCTGGATATTGGTTCTCATTGAAGTAGCTGCAAAAAGGGGGGAGAAAAAACAAGTTTTCTTCAGAAATCAGAGCGTGAAGGTTCCAAAGCAGCTCCACTCAAAGGTGTCAACTGCTAATTTATGCAGCAATCTTCCAGAAATACCACAGATGGAAGAAACTCGATGCATAAGGTAATATCAGCCTGCACTCCTGTCCACATGGAGAGGAGGAAACCTCCCCAATGCCTCAGACAAATGAGTATTTTCCCCAGCATTTGGAATATCGTGCCAGGAGATATCAAAGAATCAGGTAATTCTGTGCATAGCAGAGTTAAGAGTGGCCAGTGAAGCATCATGTCCAAAACACCACAAACCTTAGCCCTTGTTTATTATAATTAATTCATTTTTTTCCCCCCTGACACCCCCCAGCTTAGGTAGGATGGTTCAGAAATACAGTGAAAATAAATGTTCCCCATTTACTCTGATCCCTGGGTTGACACACACACATCCATATGTACTTATACAACTGTATAACCCAAAAATTCTGCAACGTTTCAGAGGGAAATGGCCCAAAATCACACAGGGAGATTTCCACAGTCAGGTTATTTTTTTATAAAACCCACAATTTAGAAATTCTTAACTCTTCCCCAGAATGACACACCAAGCACAACACACTTCCAACAGGATTTTTCCCAGAATAACTGTGATCTTATTGTGCTTGATATGCAGCAAACATCCTATAAAAGTTACAACTGCTCCTCTTTGACTTTACAAATTCTAATGAACTGATTTCCATTCTCCAGAGCTTCTCAGGTCTGCATGAAAACCAACACCACGTCCTGTTTCCTTCACTGGACTCTGCTAATCACCCCATAAAAGCAGGAGCTACCACTGGCTTTTCCCTGCACATCATCCCCAACTCCTAATCCCAGGAATTCTTTTATCAGCTTTTGATCAGCAGCTGTTGGGCAGCTGCTCTGGATTGGAAAATAAGATATTGCCTTTAATTGCCCATCATTTGGTGCTTGGGGATTCAGGCATATTGAGGCAATTATGATCATTTTCCAGGCTCATATTTCTCCTCCAGTGGATTGGCCCCAGCCCAGGTACTTTGTGTGGAAATCTGGATCCTGTTCCACACTCACCAACTGCTCCTGCCCCACTTTCTGCACACTCCCTTTGGATTTCAGGCATCCCTTCCCCATTCACAGGGTTAGTCACACTCACAGCAATGCCCTCAGAAAGGCTCCTACTCCAAGGTTGCTCCTCTGAGTAAGAGCAATCCCCCATCAGCCCAGAGAGGTGCAGCAGCTTTAATGCACTTCCAGAGGATCTGCTGCCTTGGAGAGCAAATGGAAGCACATTTTTTTTGGAGAAGATGGAGTTCCATCTTCTCCAAAGGAAGGATTTCCAACATTGCCACCCAAACACCCTCTGCTCCCTCCCTGCACCTCCAAGTTGCTCACAGAAAGGGGATTTGGAGGCTGGCACAGGTTGCCCAGAGAAGCTGTGGCTGCCCCATCCCTGGGAGTGTCCAAGGGTGGGATGGATTCCCTTGGAGCAACCTGGGAGAGTGGAAGGTGTCCCTGCCCAAAGGTCCCTTCCAACCCCATCACTGGCAGCTCCAGCAGTGCCAGCAGCAGGAACAAGCCCTGAATTATCACAGGAAGAGGATCAGCCCCATTGTCTCCTTTCCCTCTCCTTGCCAACCCCACCCACACCTGGCACAAGGGCTCTGAGGGCTGGTTTTTTCCTTCTCTTCCTCTCTTTTCCCTCTTTATTTCCCTCCCATCTTTATTCCTCTGCCCTTATTCTGGCTTGGCAAAATCCAGCTCTCATATTCCACCCCCTTGCTCTGCTCCCAGTTTGCTCTAAGGACTGGGATCAGCTTGCCAGCCAACATTTCTGAGCCCTGGAGTTTGTTGTGGGACTGGGAAACTCCTTAAAATGTTCCTGAAGTTATTTGTAGAAGTTGAGAGCTTGTCAGCCAGCACTTCTACTATTACAGAGCGAGATATTTGCTGGAGTTAAGGTGACTATATAATAAAATATAATAAAAGGATGAGTTCCCTGACACATGGGCTGGTGTCTTTGTTCAACCAGATGAGAATTTATAATAAAAATCACACCCCCTGGACATGGTAATTTATTAAATGATATTCCTCCCTCTTCCATATCGATCACCCTTCCGTGATTTCAGCCTTTTAGGAGATGTGTGGGTCTATCTTAACCTGCAAATTTCTCTTCTAAGGGACTGTGCTCTGTACAAAGGAGCATTTTTGGAGAATGAAGCACTCAGAAAACAGAGCAGGAGAAGCTCAGGACCCCAAGTGCCTCATGACAGAACATCTCCCACCCCTGCCCAGAGCCAAGAGTGACCTCCACTGTGAAGTGCTGGGAGATGAAGGAACACCAGGACATCCCAACTGATGTTCCATGAATGTATTCCATGAGCAGGAGCTCCAATCAGGAATCCACGTGCATGAACCACCTCAGCCAATTTTGGTTGCCACCAACAACAATTGTATGGACTCCCTTTGCTGACCAGAGCATGGAGTCTCCTTCTCTGGAGATACCCAAACCCCACTGGGCCATGATCTTGTACAACCTGTTCCAGTGGACCAGGAAATTGGTCCAGGTGATTCCAGAGGTCCCTTCCAACCCCAAGCACTCTGTGAAGATCATTTATTTCATTTATGGGTGCTCGCCAAAAGCCAAGAACAAACACCACAGAAGAAACCCCACAAAATGAGGACACCTGAGGGATCTCCACAAAGATGTCCCCAAACGAGAAGGTGAAGCTTTGATATCATGAGATATTACAGCTCTATATCATCTCTGGTCACAATGCCTGGTATTTATGGGGAAAATTACAAAACACTTAAATGAAGGATCAGTTTATGCTTCACCTGCCCATTCTTGTGTTGATGGAAGGAACTGAGACACCAATTAACGCTGCAAAGACAACACAGGAGCTACAAGAGATCCTTCTCCTGGCACACAACTCCACACTGCTCCTCTTGCAAACCACAGCCAGGCCTCTGTTTTCCAACAACACCAAACCTTGGGTTCCCCCTTCCAGTTCTCTGGGACACCAGGAAACCTCCCTGTGATGGAACTTACTTCCAAGACCAGGCACTGAATGAGGCATCTCCGTGGCAATTGAGGAAGTCTCGTGTAGCCCAATCATTTTTGGGAGTTGGAAACTGCTGGAACAGCAATTTCTGTGCCTAAACATTTCACAGCCGAGCAGGTAAAACTTATTTCATTTGATCAAAATGTATTTTTTGGTATTCTGGAACTATTTCCTTCACATCCCTTACCTAAAAAAAATTATTCCCCTTGGAAAATTTGAACTTCTTTTCAGCCTAAATCCCTGTTTTGTGAAACAACTCCAAGAATCAGAGCAGTTCTCAGGCAGCTCTCCTGGGAAATAAGAGGTTTTCATGGAGATCAAAGCTAAGGGGGTACCAGAGGGGAGCAGGAAGGGCACTACCCAGGTAGTTAAACTGGAAGGGCATTACCCAAGAAGTTAAACTCAGTTTCTGCAGATGACACAGTAATTTTAGACCCTGCCTCTGCTTCCACATGTTGGATTATTCCTTATCCACATTAATGATGTTCATCCTTCTCCCCCTACGTGTTCAAGTTGCCTATTAACTTGTCCAACCCTAAATTTGTGCTCCCCAAAACTGTATCTTCTCNTCCCTCTCCAGCTCTCCTGGAGCCCCTTTAGGCTCTGCAAGGGGCTCTCCAGAGCTTTGCTTTTTTGCTTTAACCCCTTGGATCCACATCCCATGGGATTTATCTGCTGGGAAACAAACACCCATCCTGGAGCCATCCCAGATTCTCCCAGAATGGTTTGGGTTGGAAGGGACCTTAAAGATCATCCCATCCAACCCCATGCCATGGGCAGGGACATCTTCCACCAGCCCAGGGAATCCAAACCTTGGGCACTGCCAGGGCTGGATCCAGGGGCAGCCACAGCTTCTCTGGGAATTCCAGCCCAGCCCCTCCCCACCCTCCTAGCCAAGAATCTCTTCCCAATCCCACCTAAAAGATTAAGGCCATAACATTTCTCTCCATGACCATATTAAGCTTTCAGCCTCTGATGGGGGGCAAGCTGCTTTATCAGAGACCACCCTCAGGACTTCCCAGTCTTCAAGGAAAAGGTCTCAGAGCTCCAGGCAACCAAAACCTCCGACCCTAATTGCTGGTTTGCATCCTCAGCCTCCAGATTCTCTGGGCACACACTCTGCCATCACATCATCCTTCATTCCCACCCCTTCAAGGTCTCTGTGGGTCTTGTGGGTGACAAACCACGACACAAAGCACGACATTCCAACCCTCCCAACCCGTGGCACTTGAGGACGTGGTTTAGTGAGGAACACGATGCTGGGTTGATGGTTGGACTTGACCTTAAAGGTCTTTCCCAGCCTTAATGATTTTATGGTTCTGTGATTCTACAATTTCTGGAAAGTAGCAGAAAATAACTGAATTTTCAAGAGAGAAAAGCCACGGGGAACCAAAAGATTCAAGACTTCATCACTGACTATTCTGTTTGCTCATGTAGGAGCTGGGAAAACACTGTGATTTTCCTGGCTACAAGTTCTTCTTGCGAGCAGCAAATTAATTAATCTGCCTCCAGTTCTGTTTCTTATCAGCCAGGTAGACAGGGGAAGAATGCAGGATGCCTGAATTTCTCTTCACAGCCACAGCCTGAGAAGTTCCTGAAAGCTACAGATGAAAAACCTGAAGCAAAGTGAACTTAAAAGGAAATAAAAAAGAAGGAGCAGGCACAAGTAACTCCTGCAAAGGCACACTGCTTTCTAGACAAAGGGCAGCTGTCAGCTGAATACCTTCCATGAAGAAACCAAATGATCTCTTTTGTAGGAAATGACAGTGGAGGATTAAAATGAAAAGTGGCCAAATCATTTACATGAGATGAGAATCCAGATGATGGGAAAGAATGGAGATCTCCTTGAAGCGGTTTCATTTCAATAACACTGAAGCCTGGAAAAATTGCAGATTCAGAGAAAGCCTCTTTCTTTTCAGGGAAAATGTGCTTAGGACAATGATGGAGAGGGAATCCATCTCAGCCCTGGGCTCTGTCAGGGAAGCAAATGCCTCCCCCCCAACTCCTCTCCAAGGTGCCCCTCTCTGAATTCCTGCAATAGCTGCCAATCTGTCTTTGATGGGTTTGCTCCTCTTCTCCAGACTGAGATATGAGCTGCATTAAGCACGTTCCTGATAATCCACAGTGCAAGTTCTGCTGCTTTGGATCAGCCCTGCAGCTGCCAGGGAAGGGTCTGAAACAACCCAAGCTAAGGATGGGCAGGTCTGGTGCTTTTCCAGACAGATAAACCCTCCTAAAACCCGATCAAAATGCCCTGGGGTGGGGAAATTCTTCATTCACAGCACCATATAATGGTTAGAGCTTCCAAGGGTGGGAGTGATTCACAGGGCAGAGGCTCCAGTATGTGACAGGGTACCAATTCATGGCACAGGGCACTGTCCCTGCAGCAGGGATAACCCACCCTGCAAGCAGTGGGAGGCAGGAATGCACGGGTGGGGGGTTGCTGGAGGACAGCAGATGAGCTGCAGGCTCAGTCCAGCACTGAACTTGGGTGTTTGCATCCCTGGGTTCCCATTTCCATCCATGCAGTCTTGTTGGGATCCAAGAACTGAATCAGGGAATGGTTTGGGTTGGAAGGACCTCAAAGCTCATCCTGTGACACCCCATGCCACGGGCAGGGACACCTTCCACTGTCCCAGGTAGCTCCAAGCCCTGTCCAACCTGGCCTTGGACACTTGCAGGGATGGGAAGTGCATCTTCCCTGGCACTCAGGCTGCAGTCCAGCTTAACACAGTTGAAGCACCATTTAAACACGTCCTCTGCTCCGTTCCCTTTCTGCAGGAATGTTCTCTGCCCGGCTGCCTCCCTGCTCCAGCCTGCCAGCCGTGCCAGGAGCAGTGGCTGTGCAGCCAAGGGAGGCAGGAGATGGCTGGAACAGGCAGCTGGGAGCAGCTCCTCCCACACTCCTCCTGCACTGAGGCTGAAAGCAAAGCCAGGGAGATGGGCTCCAGGGATGGATGGATGGATGGATGGATGGAAAATGGAGCTGCCCACCTTCCCCAGCTGACCCCTGTCGATGGACACAAGATCTTGCTGTCACCTGGGCTGGAGCTCCCTGCCAAACCCAAACACACAGCAGAGCCCGGCCTGCTCCTTCATCTCTGATCAGATGCAATTCCAGCTCCCTGTCCAGTTTCCCTCCAAGGGGTTCCTCTGCTTTCCCCTGACGAGTCACAGAGAACACTCAAACAGTCACCAATTCATCTCTCATGAGTAGATTTATCAGCCCAGTATCACCCAGCAGCCAGAGGCCACTGTTCCACCCTCTGTGGCTTTCAGCACAACTGTTATTCAGGCTGTCAAATCGATGGAAATATTTCTGAAGTCGGCCTGTCATCTGTGCCGGAGATCTTATCTCCACGTGGCACGAGACAGACTGTCACAGGAGTGACATTCAAAGCATAATCTCATCAGCAAGTGTAATGACTAGTTTATTTCCCAGTAAATACTGGCCAGGAATATCCCCAATGCCATTTTCAGCGAGGTCAGCGGATGACACCGTCCATTTTATCTCCTGATATTTCTAGGGATTCTGTAATAACAACACGGGTGTCAACTGAAGAGCTCGCCCCTCAACACAAAGTCATTTCTGCTTTTGACAGCAAAATTAAAGCTCAAAGGTTTCATCTGTGCAGAGGGGCTCTGATGGAGCTGGGAACTACACCAGAGCATCATGTTCTCCTTCCCCAGGACTGCAGAACAACCAGGCAAGAATGGGAGGTGCAGGTGGAGAACCCACCCGACCTCTCCTGCACCTCTGACCTGGAGAACCCACCTGACTCTCCCACACCTCTGACCTGGAGAACCCACCTGACCTCTCCTACATCTGACCTGGAGAACCCACCTGACCTCTCCCACACCTCTGACCTGGAGAACCCACCTGACCCTCCCACACCTCTGACCTGGAGAACCCACCTGACCTCTCCTACACCTCCAACCAGAGGTGTCTCAGCTGCTCTGGCACTAAACCCAGACCTTCTCTTTAACCTCCAGAGATACCCAGTCCCTACATGAAAAACTGGGGTTTATCCAATGTACAATCCTTACCATAACCTTAAACCACCTTGGAACTAAACAGCTTTTTAAAATTCTCATTTTTAAAATATCTCCATCTCTCTCCCAGCTTGAGCTGCCAAGGCCAAGGTCCTGCCACGCTCTGGGCAGGGACAGCACAGTTTGGAAGAGAAGTTTCATTCTTGTATTTCCTTCCATGGCCAGTGCAAATCTGGAGGATTAGATCACTTAGACACACATTAATTGTAATTATTTCCCACGTCAGGATGTGTTTGTGCACATGCAATTCCACACTCGTGTCAGTGCACTTTACAAAACCTCCCATGACAGGGCTGACTCTGCTCTGGTTTTACACACCAGTTGCCCAAACTCCAAGACAATCATTTTACTGGTATTTCTTCTCAGGAATCTCCTCTGCAATGGAGCTGAAAATGCCAAAAATACACCTTGCACTGGAGTGGGGAAGCTGTGTGACCTTCAGGGCTAATGCAACAACAAGGCTTTAATTTTTTAAACATCACTTCCTCCGAATTTTGACAGCAGTCTCAAGGACCACAATCCTACCAAGCTGTTAATATTATCCGAAAATTTGTTTAAAAACAGAATTAATTGATAACAGCACTGGAAGCCTCGTACTTGCAGAAGATAATCTGTGCCTCCTAATCTCCAGCCCCCTCCTGTCGAGATAATTAACAATTAAAAAAAAAAAAGAATAGTTAAGACATTGGGGGTGGGGATTTACTCTTCCTTGTAATTGGATTTGGTGATAAGAGTGTTTTTGAAATGACACAACCGGCCTGCTCCGAGCAGGGAGAGCTTTGGAGTTTGGAGCCACCTGAGCACAGAGGGACCTTTGGCTGGGAATATTTCCATGGAGACCTCCAGGTCACAGGGATATTGATGTGCATTAAATCCCCTGGCCTCAGTGACTGCTGAACAATTTCTTGATGGAAAGAGCCGTGGGACAAACATCTCAGCTTTATTTTGGAACATTTTGGGGCAGGGGAAGGAGTGGGTTTAGTATTCCAGTCTGCTTTATCTGGTTCTCCCCAAGCAAGCCCAGCTCAGGCAGGGTGAGCCCAGGGATGGAACAGCCCCAGAGGGATGGGGCTCTGCAGAAAGGAGCCCTGGCTGGTTCCCACCCTCTGGGAAGGGCTGTGTTGCTCTTGGTGACCCTCCACCCCACCCAGCCATCCTCTCAGCAATGCTGTGGTTATCAGAGATACCATTTGTGAGATAACAGAGGATTCCAAGGCTTTATATGGCAACAGAAACAACCAACAAAACTTGGGAGTTTACATTACTCAACCCAAACCATCTTCTTCTGTCCACCCAAAGAAAATCCTACACTCAGCAGAGCCAAAACTCCGTTCCCAGCTCTTCCAGAGTGAGGCATTCCCAGAGAACAGCCCATCCTTGCCTCGAAATAATGGGAAGTTCAACCCTGGATAACAAAAAAATGTGTTTATACATAAAGTCAGCAAAGGCCCTGAGGTTGTTCTTAGTTTAGCCTCAGTAAGGTCTTGGTTTCCAAAACTTTGCAGCCCTTCAGGCTGGGGAACTCGGAGTCTCCCTTTGTCCTAAGGCTCCAGGAGGGGGAAAATGAGATTGTTGTGCTGAGATCTGGGAGAAAGCTTGGCTGGAGCTGACAGCTCCCAAAATCCTCACCAGCATTTTCCCCCAGAATCCACAAGTCTTTATTTGCCATTTCCAGCCCAGCAATGGCACCAACAGCCACCACTGCTGCTGCATTTGCAGGAAATAAAACCTGACTAAACTAAAGGATCCCAAAGGATCCCAAATTCCTGCAGGATATCCAGCACCTGAAGTCAAGGGGCTCAGGATCAAATCTGATTTTGGGCTCATTACACACACTCACAATGTTTGCACCTCCAAGATCTGGGCTAGGACTGTAATCCCATTAATTGTTATTCAGACAGAAGGCAGGAAAAGGTATTTAATTTTTCAATACCAATCTCTTGTCTGCCTTGCAACCTGAATACAACACAGCAGATGGATATGAGCAACTGAAATGAGAAATAATGAATGAACACAGGCCAGCAGTGCCAGCTGATTAAACCACGACGGTGCCAGGACCAACTTCCTGAGGTTCTGTGGAGACAACACAGCAAAGAAGGAGATTTAAGGGAAGTTTGAAGCCATCAGGTACCTTTGGGATCCTTGAAGATCATTTCTCCAGCCTGGCAGCAGCAATATCTTTATTTCCTAGACATTATTCAGTGGCCATTCACCAGCCATAGGGAGGAAATAGCTGAGTTTATTCTCCAACTTCTGACCATTTGTTTTGCCTACAGGACTGTGAATTACCTTGGAAATAACAAGCTCCAAGGACCACAAAAGATTACTTCATTTACCAACAATTCACACTTTGTACTCCAAGAGCACTTTCCATCCCCTCCCATCAACTCCTTTGAAAGAACCCTGAAATTGTCCTCTTCCATCTTATTTCATATTATTAAAGAACCCACAGGCAGGAGGACAGCAAAGCCAAGAGATACAAACCCCAGGAAGGAGCCACAGAGCTGGGAAATCAAAGCACAGCCCCTTTCTCCAAGGTTTGTGCCATGGCCTTCCTCTTACATGTCACTGTCACTCTTCAGGTCTTCCCTTGGAAGAGTCCCTTTAGGAGGCACAACTTCAACAGTGCTGGTGGAGATGCTCCAAAAATGAGAGGTTGTTGACTGTAGGTCTAGAAAAACTAATTATTCTTATCATTTTTGGAGTCCAGAAAAGTGTTGGATAAAGTGACAAAAGGGGAATTACTTGTAATTTTGGAAAAGACAAAGGGTAGGAAGGAAACAGATAACCAAGAAGTGGCCTAAAAAAGGAGACTCATGGCTTGGAAGGCAGAGATCAGTGATACCCCTCAAGTATCATCTTTGGAGCATCCTGAGAATGAAAACACTTCAGGATCTTGACACAAAGTCTGATCATGAAGACTTTTTCATGGCGATGAAATCTGATGACAAAGTCAGAAGCCACATCAATACAGTGAACTGAAGGACCATTAAAAGTAAGAGACAATCAGGAGGAATTTAATGGTGCAGCTTCCAAGGCCACCCACTTTGGGCACAACAACTCCACAGACACAGAGGGATCATCAGCTGGAAGGGCTGTTCTCTGGAAAGGCTCTGTGACCAAAAAACACATGGCAAAAGGACACCAAAAAGGCAAAACCTCACAGAGCTCAGGGGGCTGCTGTTCCCAATCCAGGAGGAACAGCATTATAAAAANATTCCCAGAGAAGCTGTGGCTGCCCCTGGATCCAGCCCTGGCAGTGTCCAAGGTTTGGATTCCCTGGGCTAGTGGGAGGTGGCCCTGCCCATGGCAGGAGGGGGGATGGGATGAGCTTTACTGTCCCTTCCCACCCAAACAATTCCAGGATCCTGTGTCTCTCTTCCCTAGGGAGGGAAGCCTCCTGGGCAGCCACCCCCCCTTCCCTTCCCTTGTTGTGCCCTTGGCTGTATTTGCCTCAAAGAGGGAGAATTTAATCAGATTCTGGAAGGGAAATAATAAAGGTTCACTGAAACAAGAGAGGCTGGACATGAAACTGGAAGTCTCAGTCCAATGTTCCTGTGATTAAGAGAAAACCAAAGGGGCTTTAGAAACTGAAAAAGCACCAGCCTATGTACATAATAAGCAACAAATCAGGGCATATAAGCACACAATATATAAAAAAGTCATCTATTTTCTCATTCTTTCTTTATAAGGAAACCATGTTAAAAAACCCCTTTGGACAAGGTCCACATCTTCCCTTCTGCTGATGGAGTTCCTCACAAACAGCACACTATTGAAAAAAATTAAAACTTCTGTGTGTTCCAAAGGAAAATCAAACCTTAAAAACGTCAGTTGTGCTATCCTAGTCACCCAAAAAAAAAAAGAATAAAAAAGAACCTAGGATGTGGCAGTGCCTTTTGTGGGTAAAGCCCAGATGGTTCTCTGAGAGAACATTCTTTTCAGTGTGTTTAAAGTGCTCCACAGGCTGACCAAGGAGCCCATAAGTACATGATGCAACACACTTAAGGAGTTTGACTTCGGAATTTTCCTCCCTCACTTCTCCTCCTAATGACTCTGTTTATTACTCTGTACAAAGCCCTCACATCTGTTACTGGATGGCAGAGAATTTCCTTTCCCCGAGGTAGGTTTGGCCTCTGTTCAGAGAGGAGCTGCAGGGAGAGTCAGCAGGAACAGCCTGCACAGCTCCAGAAACTGGGAATGGGCAGATCCCACTTGGTGGTGCTCCTGGCTCCTCCCTGCTGACCAACCTGAGCCCTGATTCCTTGGGAATGCTTTCCAGGTCACTCAGAGAGTTAATTCTGTCACTCACTCCAGGGATGGCTATTCATTCTGCTGAACTTGGACCTGATCTGGACAGCCCAGTATCCCACCCAGCCCTGCCCTCTGGCACTGGGAAGCCATTCTCTGTGTCCTGTCCCTCCATCCCTTGTCCCCAGTCCCTCTCCAGCTCTCCTGGAGCCCCTTTAGGCTCTGCAAGGGGCTCTCAGGTCCCCCTGGAGTTCAATTTTTTGCTTTAATTCCTTGGAGCTGCATCCCACAGGGATTGTCTGCTGGGAAACTNCCAGTCCCTCTCCAGCTCTCCTGGAGCCCCTTTAGGCTCTGGAATTGGCTCCAAGCTCTCCCTGGATCCTTCTTCTCTTCTCCAGGTGACCCCCCCAGCTCTCCCAGCCTGTCTCCATAGGAAGATGCCTTTTATAAAGCTGTTCCTCCTGGATTAGAGGAACAATCCAGCACTCTCAGCCCTGGGAGGCTTTGCCTTTTTGGTGCTTTTGTTGCCTTATGTCTTTGGGTCACAGTGACTTCCCAAAGCCATTCTAAGATACCAACACAAAACACAGCCTGGAGGTGCCAGGGGCCACCCCACAGTGTGTGTGACAATCATGCCATGGCCTTCCCTGCCCCCTGAACTCCTGGGCACAGCCAGGAAAACAGCAAAGCAGCTGATTAAGATGAGCTTTCCACCACTAATTCCTCCTGCATCCTTTGAACAGCACGGTCCCAGGAAGAAGAACACCATGAAGGATGGCAGCAAGGCAGGTGCTGGCACAGGAGGAAGCTCAAAGAGGGAGAAATCCCAGCCCCAAAGTGTTGTTTTCATGGTGTCCTTCCAGCAAACAGCACCCAGAGGTCTCCTCGACATGACTGTGCAGGAACAGAGCACAGGGCCTTGGCTCGGAGAAGCTGTGCCCTAAAATGATTGGCACCAACAGTTAGCACCGTTCTGAAAGGGGAATTATTTACACTGGATATAAATAAAGCAGGTATTTTTGATATTCACAGCAATTAACACTCGAATGACTCGACTTGATTTGCTCTCTTAGGGTGGTGCACGTGGAAAGGGCAAATTCCAACCCCTGGCATACATGACTGGGTCTGAATTGCTGTGATTCTTCAACAGGAGAGACTGTTCAAAGGAAAGACACCCCCAGCCAACACCCAAAAGTGCTCACAAAAAGCAGGTGTTGGGCTGGAGGTCGGAGAACAGCAGGAATCAGGAATCAGCCTCAGCTGCTGGAATATCCACCCTGGGAATATGGAAATCAGAGCTGCTCGGGGCCCTGCTCACCTGCCCCAGGTCACCAAAAATTGAATGTAGGAAGAGAAAAGGGCCAGGGAAGAGTGACAATTAATATTGTTAAAGGCAAGGCAGGCCTTGGCATCTGAGGAGAGATAAGAGAGTGACTGCAAAGTTCAGAGGGGAGACAAATGAGCAGCACAGTGATAGCAGCACATGACGGGGGATAAATGCAAAGCTCTGCCTCCTTCCTCCTCACGATGCTCAGGCCAAAGGGACCTTGGACTTCTTAAACACATTTCAGCCCAGAAAATGAAACCAGGTCTAATTAGTTCTCCCGAAGTACCCTGAAGACCTTGGCAGGATTTAGAAGGAATTACATATTTATGTGAATAATAAGAATGCCCAGAGCTGCAACAGCAGGATTAAAAAAATATCACAGGATAGGAGAGAAGAGCTTTTGTCCAGAGCCACAAGGCTGCTGTCCAGGTGTGAATTCTGGTCCTGGAGAAATGTGGGAGAGCATCTGGACTAGAGAAGAACTCCCATTCCTAAACTGTGGCTTTCCAGCACCAGCCAGTGCTGTTACAGGCCAGACTGACAAAGTTCCTTTTGGTAAATGTTGATTTCAGTTATTTTGACCTTGGCAGATAAGAGAAATTTTTATCTGGAGTCTGCTGCAAGGAGCTGCCCCTCCCACAGAGCATCTCTTTTCTTATTATTAAAAAAAGAAAAAAAAGGAGAAAGAGGGAGAGAACACAAAGATACAGAAAGCACCTGAGCTCTCTGAGAAGAGAAATAACTCATGAAGTGCTGGATCCTTGAGGGAAGCAGAGCCTGGTGAGATTCTGGCCAGACATCCCTGCATTATTTGCACTGCCTGCAACCTGCCAAGCAACTGGGATGTGCTCACAGCTGATCAGAATAGGAAGCTTGTGGATTATGCATGTCTGAGGGGAGGCAGAGCCTGACCCAATGCAAAAGAAGGAAGATCCTGTGTCAAGCAGCAAAGGGCTGCTCTTGCATTTTAGGGAGACACACAGCAGTGACCCTGAGCCAAACCCACCTGAACCTTCAAACAATGAAAAGGTCTCAGTGGCAAAGGGAACTTTGCTGGATGCCTTTGCCAAGTGCCCTCGCTCAGATCTCGAACGTTTCACAAGCCAGAACAGCACAGATCCTAAAAAAAACCCCACTCCCTGCGTCTCAAAGGGCTTAATGAAGTTGAACCTCCCCCTGCAAGTTGCTGACTAACAAACACCTTATGACAGAGTAGAAGGAGCTGGAAAATAATGGAAAGCAATCACCTGACGTTTCCCTCTGCATTAAGATCAAGTGTCTCAGAACCATCCTGACACATTTCGGCTGATTTGCTCCTGTGAAATGTTCCCTAATTCCTGTAGGGAACCCACTTAGTGCTCCACCATTCCTGGAGTTAGGAAGCTTTTCCTAATGCCAATATTCCTTGGCAGCCCCAAGGCTGGAGGCTTTTAGCACCTTGCTCACCCTCCCTTTGGCTTGGCTCACCTCCCAGGCAGGTGGAAGGTATTTTACACCGAGTCACCCCGAGGTTCAAGGACACCTGAAGGTCACAGGGCCAGCAGAGCACAATTCCCAGCACTCCAAACCCCCCAGCAGAGCCAAGACAGAGCAGCAGCAACCCTTGGACGTGGTTATATTGATGAGGGGCTGCTGGTCTGTTTCTAACAAGGCACCAGCCTAATGGAAGAGGCCGAAGGACACGATTTCCTGCTCTGCTGGCAGCTTGGGAAGGGAGGAACGCAATGAATCCCAAACTTCCACCTCCTCCAAAGCCTCGCACAGGAAACTTGGATCCCCTGTGGGGCCGGCATTAAGGTTCTGCTCGAAGACATAACTAAGAGTAATGGGCTAAAATTAACTAAGAAAATTTCCTAACTGGATTTCAGGAGCTAATAGAGCTCTCGTGTCCCCCGGGGAAGGCGTGGGAGCCGCGGCGCTCGGGAGAGCTGCACTAATGGAGCTCTCACAGTCGGAAGGGTTTCTAATAGCCCATGTCAGGGCTCATATTGCTCAGGGCCAGGACCATGCCCAGGGCTCCAGCCCAGCACCAACCACCTCACTGGGAACAGCCATGGAGGGGCCTCTGCCAGGAGGGGAAATGGTGCTACATCTTCCTCAGGGTGCTACATCCTCCTCAGGGTGGAATCGTGGGATGGGTTGGGTTGGGAGAGGACTTAAAGATGATCCAGTGCCACTCCCTGCCATGGGCAGGGACACCTCTCATTATCCCAGGGGATCCAGCCTGGCCTTGGACACTGCCAGGGCTGGATCCAGGGGCAGCCACAGCTTCCCTGGGAATTCCAGCCCAGCCC
>WBMV01001672.1:107186-188001 GCA_013396655.1 Campylorhamphus procurvoides | reverse complement strand
CCCACTGGGAAGCCATTCCCTGTTCCCTGTCCCTCCATGCCTTGTCCCCAGTCCCTCTCCAGCTCTCCTGGAGCCCCTTTAGGCTCTGGAAGGGGCTCTCAGCTCTCCCTGGATCCTTTTCCTCTCCAGGTGAACCTCCCCAGCTCTCCCAGCCTGATCTCATGGGAGAGATGCTCCATCCCTCTAATCCCCATGGATTTAATGCTTTCCTTCTCCCTGGAAAAACCAGAGGGTCTCTGTCCTATGATGCCAGCACAACTGTTGTTTATGACCATGCCTTTAAAGCAACCAGGAACTCACCCAACTCAAACCAAACAAAGCCAGAACAAACCCAAGCAGATCAAAAATCCACCAGGGAAAGTCTGAGCACCTTTTCTTTCAACTTGCCCTTCCCTGTGCTCCCAGCTGAGCATCCCTGTGCTTTGCCCCAGGACACCCCTGGCACTCCCTCCCTGTGAACCCACACAGGAAAATGCAGGAGGGGAATAAAGAGGATTTATTTTCCCTGAACTGGCTGCTGTTTCCATCAGACAAGAAACACAGAGCAGGGTGGCAGGAGCAGGGAAACTGAGGAGGAGGAGGAATTGAGAAGGGTGGCGAGGCAGGATAACACCTCAGGACGGTGACAAACTGCTAATTCAGCTCAGCTATGGCATGAAACTATACCCTCCTATCTTGGGAAATCTAAACCCATTTCTCTGGGGAATAAAGGCAAGTGAAACACCTGACTCTGTTTTGCCATCTCTGAGATGGGGATAATGGGGATCTCAATCATCTGAGTCTCATTTCATCTAAACACACCTTTACAGGAGGAGCTTCACAAGCACAGGCAAGTGTTAAAATAAAAAAGCAGACCCATAAAATCAAACCAAATAACCCTCAGCCAGCAAGCAAAGCCTCTGCTCCCCAGACAAACTGAAATAAGTTCAACTGCTGAATTATTCATTTTTTGTTTAGGGCAGAATTTACAGTTATTTTAATTTAATCTCTGGGTAAAACATATACTTAAAAAACAACACTCAACCCCTCCTAGTCTTTAATGGCACTCGACAAAAGTGACTTGGAAGGGGTATAAAGTCACTGATTCTGCTGCCAATCTTAGTTATTCTTCTTTGCCTGAAAAAGGAGATAAACCTCAACTCCAACATATGATTAGAGGAGAAGCATAAATCACTTGGGGAAAAAAAAATAATAATCAAGAAAATAAAGAGACAAGACAACACAGCTTCATTAAAAAAGAGAAAGCCCTGAGGGAATTTTCAGTTTCGTACTTGTAATGAGAGGGGTTGAAAAGCAGCAAAGCAGAGGAAAGAAAGAGAAAAAAAACCTAAATTATCTGTGGGACAAGACGTAACAAAAAAAAATAAAAAAAGAAGGAAGAGGCAAGTGAAGCAGAAAGAGGCTTTCAAGTTTCACCTCGGGTTTACACACAGAAAGGACTCTGGCAGTCTGAGCTGTGCTCCCAAAGGAGGGCAAAGCCACACAACGACAGTGACACACTCCAAACTCAGCAGATTCCACGGGCAGGAGGCTCCAGGAGGGAACAGGTCAAGGTTGGGACCAGCAGCACAGCAGAGAGAGGCAGCTTGGCACCGCAGTTGTCTGAACCACACCTAGTCTGCAGTTAAATATAGAGCTTTACTTGCTGGAACCACTGCTCCTCTTAACCTTCAGAGCATAAATATTCAGAGAGGTATTTAAAAGAAAAAAAAAAATAAGAAAAAAAAAATAAAGGGAGGAAGAGATCTGAATGCATTGTCCGAAATCTAAGCCCAGAGACAAATAAACCACCCTGGGTGGATTCCAAAAAAGCAGGGAAGACTGGAGAATTCAATTACAGCAACCACAAGCAGCATTCTGGAAATCCAGGATAAACCAATTAGTTTCTTTAATACACATCCCCAGTATGCAGGAACTTCAGACAGCCCTAACTCTGACCTGAGCTCTGTCAGGTTGGCACCAATATCATCATTCATTGCACTGGAGTTTTTGTTGATCCCAATCTTTTAAAAAAGAGAAAGGAGCCCTTCAAGCCTCACCCTTCCCCTTGAGTTTATGGGCCAAATCCTGCCCGGGGCTGTGCATTTCCAGTGCTCCAGGAAGCAAATCCCTCTGATTTTGGCCTTGCAGGGCTCTCAGCTGGTTTGCCACACCACCTTTTGGTGAGGGCAGTTCTTACCAAGGGGATCCAAGTCAAGAGCACGTGGCACAGTGTCAAGAGCAGCTCAGCACCCTCATCCTCCCCCCAAACTGCTTGTACAGCACCCCAGGATGTTCCAGCAGGATGAAGTTCTCCATCACCCACACAAGAGTTTCCACTAAGGTTTAAATTCAACCCTCTGCCTTCAGGCTTNGACCATGCCTTTAAAGCAACCAGGAACTCACCCAACTCAAACCAAACAAAGCCAGAACAAACCCAAGCAGATCAAAAATCCACCAGGGAAAATCTGAGCACCTTTTCTTTCAACTTGCCCAACTTCCCTGTGCTCCCAGCTGAGCATCCCTGTGCTTTGCCCCAGGACACCCCTGGCACTCCCTCCCTGTGAACCCACACAGGAAAATGCAGGAGGGGAATAAAGAGGATTTATTTTCCCTGAACTGGCTGCTGTTTCCATCAGACAAGAAACACAGAGCAGGGTGGCAGGAGCAGGGAAACTGAGGAGGAGGAGGAATTGAGAAGGGTGGCGAGGCAGGATAACACCTCAGGACGGTGACAAACTGCTAATTCAGCTCAGCTATGGCATGAAACTATACCCTCCTATCTTGGGAAATCTAAACCCATTTCTCTGGGGAATAAAGGCAAGTGAAACACCTGACTCTGTTTTGCCATCTCTGAGATGGGGATAATGGGGATCTCAATCATCTGAGTCTCATTTCATCTAAACACACCTTTACAGGAGGAGCTTCACAAGCACAGGCAAGTGTTAAAATAAAAAAGCAGACCCATAAAATCAAACCAAATAACCCTCAGCCAGCAAGCAAAGCCTCTGCTCCCCAGACAAACTGAAATAAGTTCAACTGCTGAATTATTCATTTTTTGTTTAGGGCAGAATTTACAGTTATTTTAATTTAATCTCTGGGTAAAACATATACTTAAAAAACAACACTCAACCCCTCCTAGTCTTTAATGGCACTCGACAAAAGTGACTTGGAAGGGGTATAAAGTCACTGATTCTGCTGCCAATCTTAGTTATTCTTCTTTGCCTGAAAAAGGAGATAAACCTCAACTCCAACATATGATTAGAGGAGAAGCATAAATCACTTGGGGAAAAAAAAATAATAATCAAGAAAATAAAGAGACAAGACAACACAGCTTCATTAAAAAAGAGAAAGCCCTGAGGGAATTTTCAGTTTCGTACTTGTAATGAGAGGGGTTGAAAAGCAGCAAAGCAGAGGAAAGAAAGAATAAAAAAAAAACCTAAATTATCTGTGGGACAAGACGTAACAAAAAAAAATAAAAAAAAGAAGGAAGAGGCAAGTGAAGCAGAAAGAGGCTTTCAAGTTTCACCTCGGGTTTACACACAGAAAGGACTCTGGCAGTCTGAGCTGTGCTCCCAAAGGAGGGCAAAGCCACACAACGACAGTGACACACTCCAAACTCAGCAGATTCCACGGGCAGGAGGCTCCAGGAGGGAACAGGTCAAGGTTGGGACCAGCAGCACAGCAGAGAGAGGCAGCTTGGCACTGCAGTTGTCTGAACCACACCTAGTCTGCAGTTAAATATAGAGCTTTACTTGCTGGAACCACTGCTCCTCTTAACCTTCAGAGCATAAATATTCAGAGAGGTATTTAAAAGAAAAAAAAAAATAAGAAAAAAAAAATAAAGGGAGGAAGAGATCTGAATGCATTGTCCGAAATCTAAGCCCAGAGACAAATAAACCACCCTGGGTGGATTCCAAAAAAGCAGGGAAGACTGGAGAATTCAATTACAGCAACCACAAGCAGCATTCTGGAAATCCAGGATAAACCAATTAGTTTCTTTAATACACATCCCCAGTATGCAGGAACTTCAGACAGCCCTAACTCTGACCTGAGCTCTGTCAGGTTGGCACCAATATCATCATTCATTGCACTGGAGTTTTTGTTGATCCAATCTTTTAAAAAAGAGAAAGGAGCCCTTCAAGCCTCACCCTTCCCCTTGAGTTTATGGGCCAAATCCTGCCCGGGGCTGTGCATTTCCAGTGCTCCAGGAAGCAAATCCCTCTGATTTTGGCCTTGCAGGGCTCTCAGCTGGTTTGCCACACCACCTTTTGGTGAGGGCAGTTCTTACCAAGGGGATCCAAGTCAAGAGCACGTGGCACAGTGTCAAGAGCAGCTCAGCACCCTCATCCTCCCCCCAAACTGCTTGTACAGCACCCCAGGATGTTCCAGCAGGATGAAGTTCTCCATCACCCACACAAGAGTTTCCACTAAGGTTTAAATTCAACCCTCTGCCTTCAGGCTTTCAACTAAACCACCCAAGTGCAGAAGGCACCCAGAGGTGCTTCCAGCCCTCACAGGAGTTGCATTAGTGGGATGGAACTGTCTCCTGCACCTCTGTTCCTCATTGCTGGAGAGTTATGAGCCAAAATGAAGGAGAACTTCACGAGGTCCCCAAGGCAGCAGCTCAAACCCAGGTGCCAGAAGCCCAAGAAGCTGCAGGACACGCAGACATGACCCAGTGAAACCTGTGTTTCCTCAAGGAAAACGGTCCCCTACACTGAGATGCCTCCACTCCCAGTCAGAACTGAATCCTTCAGAGGAAAAGGCAAAGGAGCAAAGAGCACCAGCCCCCAGGCAATGCCAAACACCATTTCAGTGGCCAAATCCTCATTGCTGAGCCCGTGGAATGGAGGGGATTGGGTATCTCAGGCCAGAGGCAGGAATGTGGTTCCCTCCCTCCTGCTGCTGTTCCAGTCCCATTATGGACAAGCCTGGAAGGCTCCAGTGACTTGTAAGTGAAATGAGTTCCTTTCTTCCCAGGGCTCCCAGAGGAGTGTTTTTCTCCCCCTCTTTCAGAACCTGTCACATAAAACAGCTCATCCTTCCAGCTCAACGAGGCCTCCTACAGCACAAGTTTCACAGCCATAATCCCAGCTTGCTTCATGGTGTGGCTTTTATTGCCACACAACCCTTTTACTGGCTCCTTGCCTTGAAGGGAACTCCTCAGCCTTGCCCTCCCACTGCCCCACACTCAGCACTCACAGAGACCCACCAAGGGCTTGGCAAATTCATATTAAAGCCAGGATTGAGGCAACGTGGCAGCAGCACAATGAGAAGGAAACTCAGGCAGCAAAGACCTCACCAGAGAACAAAACCAAGAATGACAAAGAAGTTAATGAAAAATTAGGTGGAATGATGATGTATCTGCACTAACAAGTGGGTGATTTCCAATGTCAGCACCCATTTGCCTCTTTCCATAACCAACCCCAAATTTCACACCTTTCTAATAGGCTGTTAGAAACCACCACAGGCTGTCTGACCTCCTGAGAGTGTCTCAGCAGAGACAGGCTGGAGGAGACCTGGGGAGGAGCAAAGGGTGGTGCTGCTTCTCACTCTGCTGTTTCCCCACAAAGGAGTCTGGGGCACAACCAGGGTTCAGACAGAAACCCAAACTGGAAACAGGCACATCCAAAGAGCTCCAATTCGACTTCAGAGTAACCATTTCACAGCCAGAGGGCTGCTCAGGAGGTGGTGCTGTCCTGCAGGTACACAGAGACGTGGTGGGTTTGTCACTCCACACAGCAGGACAGTCACACAAGCATTTTTGAGCACTGAAGATCCTGCCCTGCCCCTCTGGAGGAGCACACCAGGAAAACACAGACCCCAGGATTTCTGCCTTCATTTAGTCCAACAAAGCAGAACAGATTTCAAACATTTACATTATTTCCTTTGGGGAAACACCCAGTCACAGCTGAAAATATCAGTGCAGTGCCAGACCAGGACAGGGAAGCAAACACTCAGTTACTGGTTCCAGTCCTTCAAGGAGGTGGCCAGAGGGAAGGGAGCCCATCCTGTGTTCCTGAGGCAGCTCAGGATCTCAGCCCTAGCTCAGCCTCAGCTCCTGCTCCAAACCAGTCCCCAAAACCCTTGTGCAAGCAAGAGGGAAGAGCAGCATTATGGAAATGGTAAAGGCACATCCTACCACTCTGCTGGCCGAGGTCTCAGTGGAGCTGCAAACCAGGAGAGCAGCACACATGGCTATGGAAAGGAGGGTTCTCCTGCTCCAGGAGGGGAGAAAACCCTTCCCAGCCATTTAGCCCTGAACAGAAACAAGCATTCATCCCCAAACTCCCCCTGAGTGCACTGGCCCTTTCCTATTATCCCACATTACCCACAAAAGAGAGTTCCTGTGAGCAGAGGGAAAGGCAAAGCACGCCCGGGCTCGGAGCGCTCCGACTCGGCAGGACCAGAGGGTTGGGAGCTCTAATGATCCCCTCCCACTCTGCAGATGTGTTTGAAAGATCCACTTTGCTCTGTGCTGCTCCCAGCTCCTGCAAAAGGCCTGGAAGAGCCTTTTTGGACCAGGAATCTACTGCTTGTTAGGCAAAGTTCTGCATCCTGAGCAATTACAGCACTGCCAGCATCAACTCTAAAGCACCAGGACACGCTGAGGGCAAATCAATGAAGTGGGAAAGGAGGGATGAACAATGGGAAGAGAGAGCAGACCCCCACCAAGAGAGCCTGGACTAGGCTAATGGAAAGGCTGCTGCAAAAGCAAACAAAGAGCTGAACACCTCAGACTGAGCTAAAGACATGATGTCCTGGGGGCTACAAAAGGCACAAAAAAGGTATTGCCCAGAGCAGTGCCACATTGCTTTAAACAACCCAAGAGGTGAAACAGCCCCTTCTACTCTCCAGAATCAACTCTGAGCACAATGCTAAAACACACCCACAAAACCACTGCTGTGTCCACCAGAGCAGCATCAAGGCCCCCTGTATTGGCTCTCCAAGGCCCATCCCCAAAGCCCCAGAGGGACATACCTTTCCATCACTGCCAGGCACTCCTTTCTCCACGTGAAGCGACTGCCTCGCCGTAGTCGGAAGGTCCCAGAGGTAGCTGTGACTGGGGGAGGCGTCTGTCTCCATTCTGGCTCTTCTACTGGGATGGGAGCAGGTCTCATGCTTAGTGTGGCCCCTAAGGATGAGAAACACTGTGTTTCCCAGGGGGTTGAAAGCCATGCCCATCCTCTCCCCCCTGCTCATGAGGAAAAAAAGAAAGACAAGACGGATGGTGAAACTGTTCCAAGCCCAAAAAAAATCAAGCAGTGTCAAATAAAGACCTTAAAGATACACAAAGCCAGTTGGAGCTTCCAACCCCAACCTCCAAGGCAGAGAGGTATGAGGTGACCATGGAAATCTAAGGGGATGTCACTGAGCTGAGGGGCACTTAGGAAAAGCTGTCCTGTCTTCATCAAGAGGAAAAGGGCCCTGCAGGAAGGGTGAGGATTTATTTAGGCTGGGATTTATTTGGGCTCCTGTGTCACAGAATGGCAAACAGCAGTTTCTGTTTCATTATTGAAAATTTATCCCAAAGGTATTTCAGGTGTCCAAAGGGTTGAGTGAACACCTGAAGTAGCTCCATCAGCAGAAGCACAACCTGTGGCCTGTGCCAATGTGGGTTCACTGGTGCCAGAGTGCCTGGAAACATCACTGAAAGCACTGAATTGACACCCCAGCTTTCCCATCCTTCTATGGATGTATCCCTCCTTTCCATAGGGCTGAGCTGGAAAGCATCAAGCACGAGACAGCACTTGGCAAAATGCCTTCAGGGAAGGCCCCTTTGAAACTCACCCCTGGTTCCTTGCACAAGAGCCTCTCAGTTAATAAATCAAGATAAATCAAGACACAGTGGGAGATGGATCGATCGGTTGTACATCCCTTGGAGGGGATGGGAAGCTGGGACAGGACAGGAGGATGGAGAGCAGGGCATGTTCTGAAGGACAGCTCTGTGCTCACTGACTCCAGAGCTGTTCTTGTGTGCAAAACAGGGTGGGAAAAATGTTGCATGAAAAGATAAATCGCCAGCTGTGTCCTATCAGCATCCTGAGCTCCACTGGAGTCCCTGCACTGGACACATCCAGGAGGAGCAGCTCTGTGACAGCAAATCCCCCTGGCTTGGGGTTTCATCATCCAAGCACACTGTGATAGTGGAACAACTCAGCTCCTCTAACACACAATGGAGCAGGAGGGTCAAGGGAACTGCAGAATTTACCCAATAAACAAATCCCTACAGCTCCAAAGCAAGGAATGAGCCATTTAGGCACGTGGCTGTGCTCCCTTCCAGAAATGCACAGGGAGGCTTTCCCTGCCTGCCAGGGCTGCATCTGTGGCAGGTGGTGCAGCCCCAAATCACTCCCAGATGCTGCCAAGGAGGAGCCTGGAGGAAGTGAAGCCCCACAGTTGGTGCCCCTGACCCATCCCCAGCTGAGGAGCCCACACAGATCTCAGGGTTCCACTGAAATGTGGAATAATTCCTACACTGCCAATTCACTGGAGGCCATTGCAAGGGAAGCTCCTGATCTCGTCCTTCTCCTACCTGCACACTTTAGTATCCAGCTGCCAGGCTTTAAATGCACTTCAGAAATCTAAAAACAAATAAAAGCCTCCTTAAAAATAAATAAAAATTTAAGAAAGAGGCAGGGAAGGACAGGAAAAGGAATTAACTTTGCCTGCATTGTCTGAGCAAGATACTTTCCCTACCTGAAATTTCCCTCCGTTTTATTTCACAGGGAGAGTGTAGGAACATCAGTGATGTCCAACACCAAGGTAAGAAACACAGGGTCCTTCCATTAAATTTCCAGAGTTTTCAGACAGAGGCTGAAAAAAAATCTGCATTGAAAGCATAAATTTGCTGCTGCTGCTGCTACTGATACATTCAGGTACTGAATATAACACCCTTTTTTTTCTTTTAGTAGCCCTGCTAGATCAATTTACTTGTTTCTCTCTTCTATGGGGTAACATCAATATCAGCAGCAGATAAGAGAGAAATATGCTGAGAATCACAAGTAAGTACCACACACACAGTGAGATGGAAGGATCTGAATGCAAAAGAGACCCAGAATGGCCTTGGATGTAAAAAGTACAAATGGGACNTGGAGCAGCCTGGTCTAGTGTGAGGTGTCCCTGCCCATGGGAAGGGGTGGAATGGAATGATTCTGAACCCAAATCATTCCATGATTTCTGGCATGCACTGCTGTCACATTTGGTAAGATAACTGTGGAGCTTTTCTTCATCCCCCTCGATCCAATGAGCACTTGGGGATCCCGTTTATTCTGCTGTTCCAACACTTCTCCCAATCTTCTCATCACCCAGCTCCACTTCTTTAGAACTTACTCAGTTCCATCCCAGTCACCAGCTCAGAATCTTTTTATAAACCCCTCAAACGGCTCTTAAGAAGAATTGAAACTTCTCTCCTGAGCAGACAGAGTGGAGAAGATGCAGGAAGAGATTTTCATCTCAGAACATGCATCAAACAGCCAGACATCTCTCCAGGGTGTAGAGGTGAACTGTCTGGGAAGAGCTCCCTTCCCAGGGAGAGAGGAAAAGCAGCATCTCTCCCTCCCTGCCAGTGCTGGGTCTTCCCTGTGCAAACCTGACCCCTCTCTCAAATGCAGGGTGTGATTTCGAGGACGCTCCGGGTGGGTTTTGGGGAGAGGAGGCAAGAGCTGGAAGGCAGCTCTCTCCACATTCCAAATCCCTCCTGGAGAAGCTCTGCCTTCCCTTGGCACATCCCAGGCACCATCCTGAAGAAAGGGAGGTGCTCTAAGAGCATCCCATGCAGCCCCACAGGGGCGATGCTCAGGACGGTCGTTCCCAGCCTCAGCCATCTCCCAGCTCCAGGGAACCTTTTCCTGGCAAGCCCCTGCAGCAAGTGCCTCTCATCCACTGTGCTGGTAAGAACAGATGTCTCACTGTATTTTTAGGCAGGCTGACCCCAGATCACACAATAAACACCTCCCAGTTACTCCCAAGCCAGGGTAGGTTTGGATCAGCAGCAGCGCAGCAAAAGGTTCCCCCCAGAGCTGCTGGCTTGGATGGGAAGGATCAGAGCAGGGCCTGTCTGCTCTGCAGCTCTGGGAAATAATTCCTCACCAACAAGCCATTCCCAGGGCAAACCTCCTGGGATGGCCAGGGTAGGCTTTTCCTTTAGAGCTAAACCAGAATTGCTGGGGGAATAACACAAGAGATGCTACATCTCGATAATAACTATTTGCCTTTTTGCCTTTTGTTCAAGGAGCAGGAGCACATGGTTTTCTCCAAGGTGACCAAAGCTGCCTTCCTATTCCAGAAGGATGGCAGAAATAAATTCCCAGCCTAAATGGGAGCAGTCTGTATCCCTCTGTAACTTCACCACATCATTTCCAGGTGCCAGCTTCACTTTGCAGGGTAAGAGGCAAGACACAAGTTAAAGCTGCTCCATAACAAACTTCTCACTTTGCCCAAGACCCAGTGCCATCAAACTGATCAGACTAACAGCTACCAACCTAAAAAGAAATATTTATACATTTAAAACCCATAGGCTATGGAAAAAACCCCAGTCAGAACACTGCAGGGCTCTATGCCCTCATATAGTGGCTTCTGAAATACATACTATTTATCTATTGCCAAAATGCTCTTCAGTCCTCCCCAACACACAGGACAAGGGGGGCCTGTCTGAAAAAAGCTCCATCCAAATGAAAAGCATCCCTATCAATTGGGTTAAAGACCTTTCAAACACTTGCATTTAGCACTGACTTCTTCCCTTCAACCAAAAAAAGTGCCTTTCACCCCAACTGGCAACTCCCCCACCCAGAAAAATTCACAACTGGAATTCTCAGCATTGCTGTTAACTCTGATATTGCTCTTGGAAAAGGGTGGAAGAGATGGAATTGCTGAGCCTCTCCCACACAGGAGCAACATGGGGACAGCAGCAATGCCCCAAAACTGCCCCAACGTGGCTGGCAGATGCAGCAGTGCTTGTGGATGATTGAAAGCAGTTGAAAAAATAACAATTAAATCTGTTTTGATGTGTTTACGAGTCATCTGTTGCTGCCACAAGCACAGCCAAAGACAGGCTGGGCTGTGAGGACCTTGAGGGTCACACAGGGAATGGTCTCCTCCTTGCTGAGGAGATGGGAAAGTGGGAGAAAAGGAATTCTACAAATGCACAGGGCCAAGGGAAGGCTGCAGCTCTGCCAAGAGATCTCTAGTCCTTTCCACTCTTCTTCCTCCACAGTTTACCAAATGACTTTAGCTGCTGTCTTTGTCCTTCAAAACCAAATTTGAAGTTAAAAGTTTTCTTTCTATTGCTACACAAATTCAGTCAAAACCTGAACTTACTGTGAAGATCCAGTTTTTCAAGAGAAGGAATTAAATAGTTCCCAAAGACCTCACTTTGCCCACTGGTAACTCAGATGTGCAGGTGCTTCTGCACAGTCCTGACCATCACCCAAAGCCCTCTGTTCCCAGCAGCTGGACCTGGAAAAGCTGGGAGAGATGAGAACAGAAAGCCAAATGCCTCTTCTTAGCAAGCAAATAGAAAAAGCACAAGCCAGTCCTTTAACCTCCAGAGTTTCCTCCAAGGAGGACAATCTTTCACATTCCATGGCAGGAAGCTCCAGTGATTCCCTCATTTCCTGGCTCTAGAGGAGGCAGTTTGTCTCCTAATCACAGGATACTGGGAGCAGTATCCAAAACTTCATTTTCTAAGAGTGGTTTAAATCCAGGAGTCCTCAGACAAGGCTGGTACCTTCCAAAACACAAATGTTCACACCCCTATTAATTATCCCTTGGCTACCTGCAATTCCAGCAGCTGGAAATCATTCCAAGCAGTGTATTGCCCCACAATAAATAAATAAACACAACCCCATTTTCCACCAGCAGAGCTTCCCAACAGCTCCAGGAAAGCTGAAGGTTCCTCCTTTACCTCAAAGAAACCAAACATTCTAAAAGGAATTTAAGTGCATCCAAATAATCCCTTTGCTTAGGCAGGGAGGAACAATTTGCCTTTTATACCTCTTGAAAATGCTGTTTAAGATCTCCTACTGGGCAAGAAGGTTCCACTCCAACAACCCCTCCTCAAGAAGGTTCCACTCCACCAACCCCTCCTCAAGAAGGTTTTCCATGTGTGTGAAGAAAAGTGGAGGTTCATGAGGACTCGTTTCAATCTCAGCCACAACCCCCAGAGCTGAAGCTCTTCCTTCCTCAAGGCACTTCCCAAGAGCAAAGGGAGAAAGGAGATTGAGCTCGTGGAAATGGGGAAGGAAAGAAGGTTCAGAAGTGAAGGTTTTAGTGCTAAATTGGGCAAGATTTCTCCAACCCCAGCACAGAATGTGATTCCTTAAACAGCATCATGGGACAGTGGCAAGAAAAGATGCAAAACAAGATCCACACAACAGGTTCCATCTGGAGGGGACTTTTGTGTTTTCACCCCAAAATACACCTTCAAAACCCTCTAGTTTTCTCCTCCACTTTGGAGGCAACACCTTCCACCAAAGGGAAATGTCTGGGAGTTACTTTGGAGGGTACAATGCCAGCCTTTCCAAGCAGGTGATTGTAGGACCCAAGAGCTTTGCTGAATGTCCCAACTCCAGCCAGAGCAAAAAACTCGAGGCTTTGTGGCACTTTCATTCTTTAAAAACCAATTTCCAGATGCTTAAGAGAAGAAAGAGGCTCAGCTGTCACTGTGAACCCACCCAACTTAACCCTGAAGCAACCCCAGGCCAAGTGTCAGCCTCTTGATTTTCAGCTCACACACAAAGCAGGAGTTTTGAGACTCTGTTTTCACTGGACTTTTTCTTCATAGAATTCTGGCTCTTGAAGCCAAGTTCACATGAGAGAGCCCGAGTTTTAAATTCCTTAAAACAATTACACTGTTAATTCAATCACGCCATTGTTTGAAGGAAATGAAATGTAAATATTTTGATCTTTACAATAAAACTGCTAAAGGGGAAAAAAAAAAGAATTGTGGTCAAACAAAATCTGTGGAGAAGAACAATGTGAGGAAATTAATTCAACTGTGATGCTGAAGATTGCTGCTTAGTTAAAGATAATGAGGAGCTTTACTTCTCTTTTTATATGCAAGATCTATTTGGAGATTTGGAGAGGCAGGTGGGACTTGAAAGACACATCTTGAGTTTATCACTGCAACTATCAGCATCCCATCCAGGAGCTCCAGATCCAGTCCCAAACCCTCTGAAGTTCTCCCAAAGATCCTCTCTGCCAAAGTGTGAATTTCTGGCTGCAACTTTTCTCTCATGCAGCCATTATTAATGTTCTCTCTTTGTTCATTCTGAAGAGCCTCAGCAGGGATTTTATTAATGAACTGAGTGTCACCTCCCTGACTGCTGCTGGTGCCCAGGTTTAGCTGGTGGTGGGAGGACAGGGCAGGTCTCCAGCTGGAGAGGCAGCTCAGGGTGGGACATCTCTGGATGACTCAGCTCTGCATCATTTGCTGCAAAGCAAAAGTGGGGATTTGTTCTCACTCTCCCAAAAATTCCACTGCACCTCTGGAGTACTCCAAGGAGTGAATTATGAGTGATGTAACAGTGCCAAAAGGTTTCTGTTCCCCAAATAAACAGCAGGAGATGTTGAGGAGGTGTTTGTTTACCTGGATTTGTCTTCTCAAGCTGGTACCATCTGTAAAATGCCCTTTTCTTCTGCTCGCTCAGGTCCGAGCCCTGCTGCAAGAGCCAATGGGAGATCCTGCTCTGGCTGATCCCTGCAAAGACACAGCAGGACACACCAAAAACAGAAGGACAAAACTTGTCATTCATAAAGCATTTTGGAGAGGGGTTTACACTGATCAAAGGTGGTGTCTCACCCAGCCCAGGGACTCGCAGAGCTTCAGTCCCAGGAAGGGCAGAGGAAATCTCAATGGTCTGTCCCAAACTGCCTTAACTCCTCCCTGGGGTTTTGTCCATCCTCACTCAGGGAGCATCCTGGAATGTGCCCAACCAACCCACAGGCTAAAAGGGCACAAAGTGGGAAGCCAAATCCACCACTGACTTGGATTGTCCATGACTTCTCCTTCTGTGAAATGGGAACAAGTCCCTTCCCCACCATTACCCCAGTTAGGAGAGAGTTACCATTCAGTGCTTGAGTCAGGGAGATAAACACAGAAACAGTCCATGTGATATTGTTCAAACCAGCCCAGAAATGGGGCAAACCAACTGCCAGCAGCTGTAACAATGTCCAGAAAACAACCCAGAGGGGGCAGCTGTCTGTCAGCAAAGCAGGAGTCAAGCTCCAAGTACCCAGGAATGGTTAGGGATAAAATACTCCTGTTTTTACAGCAAGACTTCTAAAAAAAAGCAGTGAAAAGGGGGGAAAACATCCTGGAGGTTAATTCAGTTATTTCCAGAGCCTGACAGGGAATGAAGGATCAATGCAGAAAGGGCAAAAAGCAATTAGGAGAGGAACTAAATAAAACAAGAGGTTTAAAAGTGCACTAAGAGGTGAACTGGAGGGTCACTTGAGGGTATCAACAAATGTATGGTTTGCTGAACAACTGCAGCAGTACCTCAGGTGGAACAACCCCCTGTGCTTCCACAAGGCTCTTCAGCCACCAGGAAGGGTTAAGAACATCTCAGCTCCCCTGAGAACTGAAGTTTTAGGAGGTGCTCCAAGCACCAATATCCTGCCAACACCACCTGTGCCACCACCTGCTTGCTGAGAACGCCCAGGCAGGGAGAGGCTGCTTTGCACACAGAAACCAAACTCCTCCTTCCCTCCTGAGATGCATCAAGGTTTTATAGGACCTCATAATCATATTTAACTCGTGAAAAACAACCTCCTGTAGCTCTACCACTTTTGATCTTGGGGTTTTACTGTGCTTTTTTTGGTGCTGAACACTGAAGGTAGTTAAGTTCAGAAAGCCTCGACGTGACTCTCAGGTACCATATCCAGGTGGGTTTACTCCAACCAGATTTTTTAAATCATGGGGTTTATACTGTTAATTACTCTTCCTCACACAGAATTCTGGAGGCTGTGAAGTTTTAATCACCCTGGGGGAAAGGGATAGGTGTGTTTTGTTTCAGAGACAGACGTTTGCTGCTGTTCAACAGAGCTGTGCCCACAAAACACACCCTGATCTTCTTCGCCCCCATTCCCAGGGATTTCCCTTGCCCACAACTGGAAGAGCTCAGGAACAGCTGGGGCAGCCAAGAGTTGCCTACCCCCAGGGCCCACACTGGCAGCTAAAAATGGGTTTATATTACTTGGGAAGTGGAACTATTCAACCAAACCTTAGATCCTGCCAAGTTTACATCAAGTAACCGTGGAAGCTCCAAGTGAATACCAAAAGAAGTCAACAGGAGTTGATGGTATTCTCTGGCCCAACCCAAGGCTTCAGTTTAGCTGGAATCATACCATCTACATGCCTGATCACCCATGGAAAGACCAAGTTTTGAAAATGTGCAGCTCTTGACCTCCTGTGATGATTTATAAAGCCATATTTTGAACACAGTGCTGTGGCCACCCAGCTCCCACTCATCACTGGCACCAGCACCACACATCTCCTTGTTGACTTCGGTCCACTTGCAGTTCCTGTAGGGAATCAGTGTGTGACTGATGAGTGTCTGCACAACAACCCAAGTGCAGCCACAGATCAATGACACACAAAAACTAGAAACAGAGATTAAATGTCTCCAACAAGTGGAAAACCCAAACTGTGCTCGAGAGGCTGCGTGACAGTGTCACAGGGTGGCACAGATGTGAGTGCAGGACACAAAAGACTCAGGCTGGGGGTTGTCATGTCCCCTTTCAGAGAATCACAGAACCGTTGGGAGTTGGAAAAGACCTCTGAGGGTCATCTAGTCCAACCCCCTGCAATGAGCAGGGACATCTTCAACCACATCAGGTTGTTCAGAGCCCCATCCAACCTGAAATGGGGTGTTTTCAAGGATGGGGCAGCCACCAACTTTCTGGGGAACCTGTGCCAGGGTTTTACCATTCTCATTGTCAAAGGCTTCTTTCTTCTATCTAAGCTAAACTGACCCTCCTTCAGTTTAAGAACATCACTCCTTGTCATAGCAGGCCGTGCCAAAAGGTTTGTCCCCATCTCTCTCCCAGGCTCCCTTCAAGCACCACAATGAGGTCTCCCCAGAGCCTTCTCCTCTCCAGGCTGGGCAATCCCAGTGCCCTCAGCCTGTTCTCCCAGGAGAGGTTCTCCATCCCTCTAATCATCTCCACAGTCCTTCTCTGGACTCGCTCCATCAGGTTGATGCCTTTCCCTGTCTCTTCACCCGTGTCTATCTCACCACCAACTCTGCACCATCACAATGTCCCAAACTGCACCAAAGTCCTCCAAAACAGAGCTGTCCCTGTGCTGGGATCATCCTGGGCTAAAATACTGGTGGCCTTTACCCACAGGTAAAGTGCTCACAGTTCAAAGAGCTGCTTCTGCAAAAGGCACAGAATTTATCTGCACCTCAGCTCGTTTTGGGGGCCCAAAAACTGTGTCCCAACAGCTTGCCTGACTCAAGGCCATGTGCAGAAGAAGTGACCCAGCTGTGTCACCCCAGTGCAGTGTCCTCATCCAAACCCAAATCCACCCTTCACCCCTTTCAATTAAAAGAACAACCCTCCCAAAGTTGTCACATGAGAGTTTCTTGCAGCTCAAGTGGGTTTTTCGCAGCTGTGACAGGGACAGGGACAGGGACTGCCACCAGGACCATCCCGTCACGTTGCCTGTAATCACTGTGCTTTAGGAAATTGCAGTGGCAGGAAAAGAGAAATCATCCTGCTGCCAGAAGCAGATTAATGAAGGAAGTCCTCGGGAGCCCTGAAAATCCAGCTGTGCTGAGGAAATTCACTGCCAAGGGGAGCAGGGCATGGTGTCCCCCCGTGGGCTCAGCACCAGCAGGGCCAGGAGCACAACTGGTGTCCTCCCAGAAAACACTGAAGGGAAGTGGTGCCCATAAATGGTGGCTCCTTGTGTCACAAGTCACTCCTCCCCGTGGCAGGTGGCACTTCCCAGTGAGGAACACCACGGAGATGGCAGATCCTGCCCGTCCCTTTGGGCAGCCCTGCTGGCTCCTCCACGAGTTATTTGGGGAAAGAGTTTCCCTTTCAGGTACAGAAGAGAAACGGCAAAACACCATGGAGAGGTGGCCACTGGTCCCTGCAGAACAAACCTCCTCCTAAACCCTCAACGCTGCAGTTCAGAGAGTCTTTGGGAACTGGTTTTCACCTTCACACGTTTGCTCAGCAACTCTGCTTTGCATTTCTTTCATGTTTCTTTCAGCAGAGGTTTTTAGAAGCACCTGGAACACGTCAGAGCCAGGAGAAGAAAGTAAGGGACTGTGTTTTAATTCCTCACTTTGTAAGCACAGCCCCAGATCCACAGAACAAGCAGCTTGCAAAGGACACCTATCAATTGAGGAGATTAGCAAAGCTTGTTTACAGAAAGCCTGCAAAGATCAAAATCACAGCAAAACAAATCTTTCCCCTGTGTTGTCATGATATAAAATAAAATAAAAACAAAAAAAAAAAGGGAGGAAAGTGTTTTTTTTCAAAATCCAGTTTGGTGCCATCGCAGACGATCAGCAGTTCAGTAATTTTCTGAATTCTCCTCACACAATGGAACCAGTTAAGTTTCTCTTTGTATTTGCACCTCTGTGTGGAGGTTCCAAACCTTGAGGGACTGGATTTGTTCCAGCAGTGCCCTCCACTGCACTGGATGCTCTGTGTGTGCAGCATGACACAAAGCCAACTCCTGGAGGTCCCACAGCAGTTAAGACACAGACAGTAGGACAGGGAATGAGCAGAACTTCACCCTGCAAAGCTCTCTATTTAAAACCAATAAAAAAATGACCTTTGCATTTTATTCTTGGTCTTTTGTTTCGGGGTCCTTTTAAATCTGAATTCAGATTTCTGCTCTGCAGCCTCAGGAAAATAATTTGTGGGTTTTTTTTTTTCCTTCGCTCCCTATGTGTAAAAAGAAATGGGAGAAGGAAGTATTTCCAACCCTTGCAGAGGCATCATCCATCAAAACATTCAGGCCAGCTCAGAGGGCTCCCCCCTGTGTCCTCCTCCCTCTCTCCTTTACTGGAGCTCCTGAAAACAATTCCCCCACCCTCCATCTCCATTTGGGAGCTCAGGCAGCATCTCTTGGTGAGTTCCCATTTATCCCTTTATCCTCTGCCTTCTGCCCACAACCTGCTTGGAGCCCAGACACAATTCTGGGGGCAGTTAAGGCAAATTGCAGCACAAGACTTCAAATCCTGGGGCTGAACCCCCAGCCCCGAAGAAGCTGCAGCTCCAGGGGAAAGGAGCTCCAACCTCAGGATAGGAAATTCCACAGGAACTATTATTAGCTCCTGTTTATACTGTCATTTCTCTTATCAGTGGGAGATTATTTATACAGAGCCCAACCCAAGTGCTTCTTGTTTATCTTATTACAGACACCATTAAAAAAAGTTGCTATAAAAAGCAGCTCCTGTTTTTAGGACCGCCACTAATAAGTGTTGTGTTAAGTTTTTGCTTCTTATCAATCATTCCTTCATTTTCAAGCCACCATTTAATACTCTGCTACTACTTTCCAACCTGATTCTCCTCTCACTACACCACGGAATGTCTCCCAGGTTTAATTTTTCCCATCAGATTCATAATCTAAATGACTTTTAGAGTTTCTGGTAATTTTATAAAGACTGAGAGAGCCTAAAAAAATGGTTGTGCTGCAACAGCTGATTTTAACCTTCAGCTCCATGTTCCTCTGCCATGTACCCTCCCTCTCCATCACTTCCCTTGTCCTACAGCAGGAAAAACAGAAGGAAAAGCTGTTTACTGATGCAGAGCTGCTCTGTGTGGCTGGTGTAGGACTGTGGGTTCTGTGAGCGCTTTGCAATGTTAGAATTCAGATGAGAGAAAGGAGAAACACATTTCTGGATGGAAGCTTAGCTTGAAGAATGAGCAAAATAAGGTGAAATGGGAGTTGCAAGGGGTCAAATCTGGCAGGGGAGGTTTCTGCACCAGGGCAGGTTACAGATTGGGGATAAATAAGGTCCTAAGCACAGGGGAAATGTTACAATCTGCAATCTGAAGACCCACAAATTCACTGGTTTAGCTCCAGTTCACCTGCATGTCCAATCTGGCCAACTTCAAAGCCACAATTAAGGTAAGGCAGCCAAGTTTCAGGCTGCTGAAGGTCTGATGTCACTGCTCAGACACTGTTCATTCCCTTCCCCTCTCTGTGCCACGATCCCCTCCCACTGCACACACACAGAATGTTTCAGAGTAGTAAAGAAATCAGTAGAGATTGAAAGGAGAGAGTTGGCAGCAGGGGCAGCCAAGCCAAATAACTCTCAGTCCTGAGAGAGTTCAGGGCCAGCCACACGTTTTTCTTTTCTTTCTTGCCTCTTCCTGGGGCAGAAGGGCTGAAGACTAAAAGCTGATATTTTTTTTTTATATTTTCCTCTTGTCTAAGTAACTATTTCCTGAACACCTTTACCAGCCAGACCTGAACACTGAGGTGATGCCATTTGGGATCACATGTTATGCAAAGCATTGCCTCTGTCTACACAACCTGGATTTTTAACAAACCAAAAGTGGTTTGCAGGCGTTCTTTGGGAGGCTCTTTCACAGCTGGATGGGATGGTGGAGACATCTCAAGAACACACAAGTCAAGCAGCACTCATCAGGCCTAAAAAGCTGTGGAAGTGAGAGCCCTGGGACACAAGCTCTCTGTCCTGAGCTATTTCAGTCCCTCCTCAGCACTCTGAGCTTTTGGGAGGAAGGTGATGTTTGCCCCACTCTTTAATCTGGTCAAACATCTCTGAGATTCACTATTTCCTTCAGACAAGCCCTAACTCTGCACTCAATAATGGCATGCAAATATTACACATGTGCTTACACAAGGCTGGGGGCTGCATTTAAAACTGATGAGCCCCTGGATCCTTCCCACAGAGGATGGCACAGCCCAGATGCAAAGACCTACCTTGGATTTGGCTTGACAAGGAGACAATAACACAGTGCCATTAATTCTGCCCTCCTTCTGTCCCATGGACACCTTCCAATCCTTCTCTGATCCCTTTGGGAGCACATCCTGGATCTCCCTCGAGCTGAGGGGGTTGGGTGTGAACTGTCTGTGTCTGGAGTGGATGGAGTCATTCACTCACAGGAGGAAACACTGAGAGCTCCCAAAGGCCAAATGCCAACTGAAATCCAAGGGAAGAAGCTCAAGGTGGGAGGAGAAAAACCACCAGACTGGTCTTGGCTCCTCTACAGGCTGAGACAGGGGTATCAAAACACACACCCACCCAGAGAATTATAATTAGATCCAGTTCTGTCACTGATACGCACTTAGTTTTGGTGTGGTGATTCTGATTCAAAGGTCCCACTGACCAAAAAAACCCCATTGGCTTCTTTTGGAGAGATTCCTTTCCTGCAATTTGCCTCTCTTTGCATCAATTTTCCTGCAGGGGAAGCCAGTGTGACTTGATGACAGACATGGAGGGTGCTGTGCAGAGCTTAATTCAGGGATGGGTTATTCCAGGAATACAATCAGGCCAGGAATGCACAAAAGTAGGAGAGTGGCCCACTAACTACCAAAATTTCTGAGTTCAGGCACAATTTAAGCAACTTATAGTTTAATTTTTGAAGCCCTAGTGCTTAATATTTCTCACACAAATTGTTACTCCCGTGGTTTTCCAGGTGAAACTGAAACCAGGGAAGGACAGGTAATTTTGCCAAGCCCACAGAGAAGAGCTGGAGAGGTGGAAGGACTTCCAGGCTCCAGCAGTTGTCTCTGCCTGCAAACCCACAGCTCCCAGGCTGGTGGGAGTGGGAATATCACAGGAGAACAACTTCCCTCCTGATGGTTTGGCATTTCCAGTCAACAAGGAAACTTAAAAATCACCTATTTCAAGATCCTTATTCAAGCTTGGGTTAAAAAATTAGTAAGTCCTATAGGTGTAACATGGGATTGAACTTTTGGGGTTTTATCAAATACTCCTCCTGAGACCTTGAGGGGCTGGGGCTTGTCCAGGGAAGGGAACAGAGCTGGGAAGGGGCTGAGGGAGCTGGGGGGGCTCAGCCTGGAGAAAAGGGGGATCAGGGGGGACCTCCTGGCTCTGCAAGTCCCTGATGGATCCAGGGCAGGGTCGGGCTCTGCTCCCAGGGAACAGGGACAGGAGAGGAGGGAACAGCCTCAAGCTGCACCTCCATTTAGGGAGGTTCAGGTTGGATATTGGGAATGATTCCTTTCTGGAAAGGGCTCTCCATGTCTGGCACAGCTGCCCAGGGCAGGGGTGGATTCCCATCCCTGGAGGGATTTAAAATCCCTGTGGATGTGGCACTTGGGGACATGGGCAGTGGTGGCCTTGGCTGTGCTGGGGGAATGATCAGACTCGATGCTCTTGGGAGGGTCTTTCCAACCCAACTGATTCTGAAATGCCACCAGGAAGGGTGTTCTGGATAAGCAGTGTGAGCCTGTAAGGGAGAACCAGCAACAGCAGGACTTTGTCACTCCTGGTGTAAAGCTCTGGACACACCCCCAAAGAAGGTGGGATGTCCCTGCAGTGTGTTCAGGTGTCCTGGGTGGGAAGGGGAGGAGGTTCAGGGCAGAGGCACAAACACAACTGCTCCTTCCACCTACAACCTGAGCTGGGCTGCTCACCCCTCACCTCAGAGCTCATTTTCACTGGGGCTCAAAGGCAAGGGATGGGCAAAACTTCCACATCCAGCTCCTGGCTGCAGTGATACCACTCACAGCTGCCCCTCCTGGCTACTCCTAGAGCTTTTAGAACAGAAATCCCCATTATCTCTCCCCCTCTCCACACACAGAGATGCAGATACACATCTATTTGCTGCACTCAACAAACAATTTAAGAATTAAGGAAAACCGTTTTCAGATAAGAACTTGGGGCTTATTCTAATGCTGTGGAATAAAACCTGCACTCACATGAGCCACGGGGAGAAAAAAAATGGGGAAAAAAAAAGGAAAAAGTGATTCACTGGGGAAGTTCCATGATGTGCAGGACAATGGGTCTTAAATCAAAGGCATACATTATCATGACTAAGCTGACAGATCTGCACTGCAATGCAGAAAGCCAAGTGATATTCCAACATCTGCACCGTGCTCAGAGAGCCAGTTCAGGCAGAGCTCCCCAAAAGCAGGAAAGGACCCCCCCCCAAGCTCTCCTTACCTGTTACCTGTGCAACAACTGCTTGGGAAATCCTCCGGTTGGCCAGGAAGGCTTTGATTTCCTCCTTTATCACACTGCTGTCCCTCCTACCAAAACAAAACAGCACACACACAAAAAGAGGGACGGGCCAAAGGTGGAAAACAATGGGATTATCTCCTTTTTTTGGAGGGGCTGAGCAGTGGGGAAGGGCTGGCAGGAGAACAGCCCCAGGGCCTCGGCAATGGCCACTTCTTTTCACAAGTGTCACGTTGGATCCCAAGTCCCCGAGCAGGAGGATGGATGACTCACGTCCCACATAATTCATAGGAGGTGCAGCACTGCCATATGGAATGCACAAAGTTTCATTACACAGGGATGAATAAATCTCCCTCACCGGCATAAAAGCCTCGGTCGTAAAAAAACGAGGCGCAAAAATAAGAAATAAAGGCTAGCAGGGGCTGCATGGTTAGTTACCCAAATGAATTCACACCCAGCAACCTCCTCCAGCCTTTCAAGGAAAAGATCTGAAAGGGAAAAGATTTTGCAGCCTCTGTCCCCTCTTAGTCCCCTACTTTAGTCCTGAATGAACTCTGGTATTTATATGATTTTTACAAGGTCTGCACAGGCACCTCAGAAGGGGCTAAAACTGTGCTGAAAAGAAAATAAATTGGAGGTTGCACAGGGACTGTGATACACAGCAAATTTCAACTGCAATAAACATCTGCTTTGCCCTCCTCTCCATCCCTCTCTCTCCCTGAGAAGGGCAGACAATTAAACCCAGCCTTTATTAGGCTTTATTATTTGGTCATTTCCCTTCTCCCCTCACAGCACCATTCAAAGGAGACTCGAGCCTGCAAATCTAAATGCAAAATAAATGCCGTGTTGTGGGTTCATTTTCCTTTCTGTCCCCAACACTCCATCTCCCACATGCCTGCAAATAAACGTAATTTCAGTTTAAATAAGCACTCAAAGCATCACCTGAGACTCATTGCACAGGAACCCAGAACTCCCTGGAATGACTAAACCTCAGCCATGGGAACCTGGCACGTTGTTGCACCCACCATCACCCTGAAGGTGCCAGGGAATGGGGGGCATCAGCTTTTCTCATCTCCAACCCTCTCCCTCAACAGCCACACCTTTACCCCTGACTCTCCACACACATTTCCATCCTGGAGCTTAAGGACCCCAGTTCTCTCATAAGGTACTTCATTAATGTTGAAGGTTTTTTGGGGGGATAAAAAAAAGCATTCCAACATTATGACCAAAAGTGTTTTGAGACATTTGGCCTTTCCCCTTGTTTCTTTTTGCTCTCCAAGCCCACTGACTCTGACTTTCATCCTCAGGACTATAATCCCCTCCTTTCATCTCTGCCTCAAAAAGAAGCTGCCAGAAGTAAAGGAAGGTCAGGCTGGGGGAAAAAAAACCACCACCCAACTGGCTCTCACTGAAAACTTCTTCTTTACTCATCTGTGTTTTCCTCCACCACTCTGCAGTCTGTGCAAAGCCCTGCCACAAATTACAAACCGGCAAGATCCCTGCAGATCCCACTGGAAAACACCGAGCAATCCTAACAGGATTCCCTATTCTCCCTCTCTCTGGAAGGAATTACAATGGGCATGGGTGGAGGAGGAGTCGTGTGAATTGACACAGGGTCAGAACCCTTCTGAGTAAAAGCAGAGTGGGAAAACCAGCGCACCACCATCAATTCCCAGTTTGTGGGACAGCATGGGAAAAAGCATTCCAACAGGGAGACCGTGGGATCCCCACACAAGGGTGAGAGGCAGGGGGAGGTTCTGGGGTGGAGACCTTTGGGGAAGAGCCCTAAAGCAGCTCCTGTTCTGAAAATCACTGAATCCTCATGGAATGGTTTGGGCTGAAGGGACCTCCAAAGGCCACCTAGCCCTGAAATACACAGAGGTGTCTTCAGCTCAATGGGGTTGCACAGAGCCCTGACCAACCCGGCCTTCAGTGTTCCCAGGGATGGAGAAAACTATTCTAAACAGGTGACAGGTTCCTTTCTTGGACAGGTTTCCCAACCAGATCACTAAGGTATGGCTAAAGGGGGAGAATTTCTTGAGTCTGGGAGGGGAATCACCCACTATACCCTCTATCCCTAATAATTTCACTACTGGTTTACTGAACTAACCACTTTTCCTTCTGTATTGACCTTTCCTCCACTGAAATTTGGAGGAAAATGCTGCAAGATGGTGCAGAACACCCAGATGCTCTTGACATATCATCTGTGTCCAAGGACATTAACACATCCATAGCTGCTCTGACAAGATCTCATCTCCAGTGCAGGGGCAGGGGAAAGAATAAAATCTCACCATCCACCCCCTTAATTTTGCTATGGATGGAAGAGACAGGTCACATTTTAGCTGGACCCTGAATCTTCTCCCATCTCAGTCATGGTTCAGTCTGTTTGGTTTATTGTGATGTTTCCTCAGTGTCCCAACACACCCCTCCAAACCCACCCCTCCACCCACCCCCCAGAGACCTCCACCAACCTCATCAGCTCCTCCACTTTGTCGTCGATGTCCAGGTCCTCCTCGGAGGCCTCGAAGCTGTAGGACCTCTGGGCCAGGCTGTTGGCCAGGGGGTACCTGGTGGGCGACATCTTCCCGTTGAAGGCAGCCAACTGGTTTGGGCTCTCCCTGCCGTTGCTCTCCCTGCCGTTCTGGTTCGTAGTGCAAGGCTGTGGGGAGGTGTCGTAGCTGTTGCTGGGGGACGGCGACATCCCCGAGTGCTGGGTCTGCGTGGAGGCTGTGGCCGTGGAGGACGAGGCCGGCACGTTGTTGGTGCTGTTGCTGTAGGACCCTCCGCCCCCGTAGCCCGACCTCCTGCCGAATTTGTCGCTATGCTCTTGGTCGAGGCGATCCAAGGTTTCCAGAGCGTGCAGGATCTCATGCCTGGTCATGCCCGTGCGTCTCAGGCGCTGCAGAAGGTCGATCTGCTCTATGGTAAATCTTGGCTCGTCTGTGTAGTGAGACATGGTTTCCAGCAGGCTGAGAAGGGGGGAGAGAGGAGAGCAAACACTTCAGCCCACTCTGTGGCACAGGGGAAGGACTTCAGTGCACACCAAAGGAGTTTGATTCTGGTCCAACACTTTCGTGGCAGAGCTGGCAGCCCCAAAGGGCACCTCCAAACCACCTCAGCAGGCAACCCCCCAAAAATGCCACTCTCACCCACTTTGGAGTGCTCAAACAGAATTTCCCTCTTCTCCTGGCCTTCCCTACACCAACCCTGCAGTCTGCACCCTTTTCCTTTGGATAAACCACTGCTACAGAGACTTTGGTTGCTTGGTAATTAAGGCTGCAACTTGATTTCCCACCAAATTTTGCCCCCATTTACCCACCAGGCAGAAATCCCAGACTCCAAAAGTGTTCAGTCGAGGGCCAGAGGTTGAGTTTTTCTGGAACTTCTGGAAGTTTGAACCAGCTACAGCGTGAGATTGATAAATCTCAACTCTTTCAAATCTTAACTACAAAGAGTCTAAGTTGCCCTAACTTTTTGTTGCTACCTTGAAAAAAAAAAGAGAAGAAGATAAAAACACACCTAGCGGAAATTCTAGTGGCCTGTAGGACCCGAGTTGATTTGACTGAAGTGCCACTTCTGAAGGTGGATTTCTGAAGTTAGGAACTTTTGAACCTGGAATGTTGTCGCAGATCTCCTGCCCTGACAAGGAAAGTGCAGCACATCCAATTACTCCTGAGCTTTCATTTAAAGAAACGAGTCTTCAGCCTTTTCCCCTCCAAAGGCGGCCCTCTCATGGAACTCAATCATCGTGGTGGCTCATCAAGAGCATTTTTAGCTCCTCAACTTCCCAAGGTGCCACAACAATGAACAAGTGTTTGCTGCAAAGCCCAGCAATGGAATGGAAAGAAAATCACAATATGCTCCCTTCATTTCCTTTCTCTCCTAAGTGTCCTCACAAACAAGAAGATCAGCTCCTTCAGAGCTCTACATCTTGAGAAGAAGGGATGGCAGGTGGAGGGCAGACAGAACCTGGCAAGGACAACCAAGGCATTTTCCATCCTTCTCGTGAATCTGCCTATGAGTCAAGGGTTTATTACAGTTCCTGCAGGAGAGCAGGGTGAGGAGATCACTCAAACTCCAGGAGACGTGACAGAGCGAATGCACCATTCCTTTGAGCCAGAGCCCTCAGGAAAGGCAAAGAATTCCAAGGAACCAGAATTCCAAGGACCCAAGAGAGGGATGATGGCTGTCCCACTGGTGTGGGACGTTCCAGGGACAGGGCTGCCTATTCCTCTCCACGAATTTTGAGGATCGCTCCTCATGGCCATCTCTGCACTGGCACAGAGAAGTTCTCAACAGGAGACACAGGGTGACTGGAGATCTGCAACACGGGTGTGGCCAAGTGGCCTTGGGGCTGAAGAACACTGAGAACTGGCTTGCTAAGTAGAGCTGGAGCTTGAGTGTAGCTGTACAGATGTGCTCCTACAAAGCCAGGTGCACAAATCCACAAAAATTCCATTTGCAGCCTGGGAAATACAGAAACGAGGAGAAGGTCCCATCTTTGGCCTCATCAAGCAACTAGTGAAGAACTTTCACTGTCTTGTGGGAGAAGGAAGCAGCAGGACAAGGCAAGGGGATGACTCCCATCCAAGGGAGGAGGAAGCAGGACAAGGCAAGGGGATGACTCCCATCCAAAGGGATGACTCCCATCCAAGGGAGAGGGAAGCAGGAGGACAAGGCAAGGGGATAACTCCCATCCAAGGGAGAAGGAAGCAGGAGGACAAGGCAAGGGGATGACTCCTATCCAAGGAGATGACTCCCATCCAAGGAGATGACTCCCATCCAAGGGAGAAAGAAGCAGGAGGACAAGGTAAGGGGATAACTCCCATCCAAGGGGATGACTCCCATCCAAGGGAGAAGGGAGCAGGAGGACAAGGCAAGGGGATGACTCCCATCCAAGAAAATGCCTGTGTGAGAAGACAGACACACCACATCCACGTCAGTGCCTCACTCCAACGGGAATGCGCTGTCCTCTGGACAATTGATTGCTGAAAACATTCAGGCCCCTTTTAAATTTGAGAAGACAGGCCCCCAGCTCACTCAGCTCCAGGAGGGCAGGGCAGGCAATGCAGGAGTGCACCAGCCACCAACTGGAGTGGTAACAACCACCATTTGGAAGTGGCACCTAAGACTGGGGCGTTCCAAGCTCGACAAGGAGCATTTGGGAGCAGACAGAGTGTTCTGGTTGGGCCTCTGGAGCAGGCAGGGCTGCTCCATCCTCTCCTCCAGGCTCTGGGAGAGGTGTCCTGCTGCCTTACGGACTCATCCAGGCTGTGACAGCTCAGAGCAGCACCGTGTTCGAAGAGAAAACCTCCTCAGACATCTGGCCTCGAGGTGGTTGTCACTGGGTATGTCAACTCACCCTTCCTTAGAGACAAACTTGCACTTCTCACCCATATTTCTCGTGTCACCATTTCCTGGGTGATTTATCTGCCAACACCGAGTTTCAGGTGCTTTGTTGAACTGGAGGATTTAATGAGTCAGAGCCTCCATCCAGAACTACCTTGACTCAAAAATTCCTCCTTTACAGACTCTCCAACGTTTAACACCTGAACACAGATTATTCAGTTTAATCTCCCATGTGTCACAGATGCAGAAAACCAAAACTTTTGTCCCTCTGGCCCCGTGAACCAAAAAATTCACATCTGCCAAAACCAAGACTTTCCAGATGGATTCAAAAAGGCTCAGCAACACAGAACTTATTCCACAGGATCATGGAATGAATTACAGAATGGTTTGGGTTGAAAAGGAACTTAAAGATCATCCAGTGCCACCCCCTGCCATGGGCAGGGACACTTCCCACTATCCAGATTGCTCCAAGGGAATCCAGCCTGGCCTTGGATCCTCCCAGGGATGGGGCAGTCACAGCTTCTCTGGGAATTCCATCCCAGCTTCTCTGGGAATTCCATCCCAGTTGGACCCTCCCAGGGATGGGGCAGTCACAGCTTCTCTGGGAATTCCATCCCAGCCCCTCCCCACCCTGGCCATGGCCAGTGATTCCCTTTAAAATTTGGGTGTGATTCCTCACTTGCCTGAAGCAGCAAGGCTCAGCTTCTGGCCCTGGGTTCCCAGGCCAAATTAATCTCCTTTAGTGAATTACCCATCATCATTTAGTGAATCCCAAGCACCCTTTAGTGAATTACAGCTAATGAACTGCAGTGTTCTCAGAGGCAAGAGCAGGGGTTGACCTTCCCTCGCACGTGGCTGGGTGTGGGAAAGTGCTCTGGCCTCAATTTGTCCCACTTTGGGGCAGCAGGGATGTGCATGGGCAGGAATTTCAATTCACAAAGGCTGCTGGACAAGGGTCCCCCTGCCCTGAAAATCAGATATTCACTGATTCCCAGCTTGCATTCTGGGGTGCTGTGCAGGATGGCATCTAAGAGTAACAAATCCACTGGCAAATCAGCTCAGTTATTTAACACAAACACAGGGAAAATGTTGGCAATTTGAAAAAAAAACCCAAACTAAAACTAATTATCTGTCTGTCCAGAGTATTATTCCAGCTTTCCAACCCTTTTAGGCAACTTTTGGGTAACCTTTCAATGCTTCAAAGATAAGAACAGCACACTCAGAGCATCTCCCTGCTGGTCTCACTCCTGTCACGTACAGATGTCCAAACTGCCTTGTTTGTATTTACACACTCAGCATCTCTTTTATCTGACACACTTCCCATTGCTCTGCTTGATTTGGAACTCCAATTCCCATTGTCACTGCACAACCACGAGATCCAGAAACGATGCTTTTATGCAGTTAAAACTGGAGTGACTTTTGTGTGTTTAAAACAACTGCAGGAACTCGGAATTTTCCGCTAAAACCCCAAAACAAATATTGCAAAACGTGGAATTACTGAAATTGGTCCAACTATCCACGGCTTTTTAATGAATAACTACAGCAACATTATTTCAGACTGTTCCTCCAGCAGGGCTTTGGTTATTTTGCCTCTTTGAAATATTTTTAATGAACTTACCCTGTTTAAAGATCAATTTGCAAAGCAGTTAAGTAAATCAGCCATTTTAGAATCCTCATAATTTCATTCACCTCACTAATGAGTGGATATTCTCCTTCACTTCATCCCCCCCCAACCCTGCTGGAAGAGCCTCTTATCCTCCTGCTCTCCTCTGGCTGCCTCTAATTCAATTTGTTTCCCCCTCCTTTTCCTTGGGAAATACAATCAGCTGCAAAAGTAGCAAAGGAGCAAAATGACACAGAGACAGAGCAGAGTGACTGGGGGGTGCAGGAGAAAATAAAGGGGCAAAATACTTTGAATTTAGTGTATAACCACTAATTTATCTGCTGCTTAAACACCAAAACCCTCCCCATGGGCTGTCCAGTTTCCTTGGGGAGATACCTGCAAAGGAGAGCCAACCCCTGGAGAATGGCCATGGTGTTTTATTCCCTTAAATCCTGCAAATCCTGAGGCTCCAAATTTAAGGGAGCAGTTTCTAATGACTGACTCTTGCCCTTGAAATGAAGTTTATTTAGGTCCTGACAGGATCTCAGACTTATGTACCTTCCTTAGGTGAAGTTGGCAGCCACATCCCATGGGAAGATGGGAAAATGGCCCAATCTCACCCACTGCCTTTTCCTACCTCTAAAGCATTAAAACTTGAAGCTCATCTTTCATGGCTCGTCCAAAACCAACCTGAGGTACCTCAATATCATGCTGAAGGGAGGACTATAATGAGCTCAATAAAAAAAGAGTTCATTTTCCCTCTGAAATCCAGAGATATAAACCATGCAGCAGGTCTCACCCAGCCAGATGCAGCATCACTCCCTCCCTTCTAAAGGGATTTTCTGGAGTAAAGGCTCTTTAGAGGCACAAAGTGCTCTCAACAGCCCTGCTTCTCCTTGTCACACCACCAAGATTCATTTGCCCTCTTATTTTATGAATCCCACCCTCTGGATCTCCCACTCTGCCAGTCCTGATCTCCACTGTGGGGACGTGGCCAGACACAGAGGTTTTCTCTTCCCTTGTTTTCCCACATCTGACACAGAAAAGGAAGGGCAGCCACATCAAGGGTTTCTCACCTACTCTCACAGCCCCAGCCCACGCAGACACAGGAATCATTTAGCCAGCACTTCACTTTCTAGGTGATGGAACACAGCAGAATAATCCCATAAAAACAGCCACGAGCTGAGTCCATGTCCAATTGAACTTGCAGAAGTTCAAAGCAATTCAATTACCCGTTTGGGAATAAGGCCAGACACCAGCCTTAACACCTCTAACACTTGAGAAAATGGCTCTGGACTCTTTAATGATCACAAGAAATCACTTTTTCCACTCTTCTACTCACTGTAGATGAGCAGGAAGTACTCCAGCATCACTGAGGAGATGCTCTTCTGCAGAGGTCCTTCTCCAATTCCCATTAAAAGTCCCTGCTTTATCTAATAAGCAAAGCTCAAAACTTACAAAACCAGTTGTGCTTTTTGATATAAGACCTATATTTGATATAAACTGCATAATATGGATGTGGGCAAGAGCCAAAGCGTTCGGAACAGGATCCTAAGTCTGGTAATTGGTTTAAGAACGATTCTGATAAAGTCCCATCAAGCTGGGGCGAGCAGGATGGGGAGAGATGCCAACTTCTCCCCTCCTTTGATATATGGCACAGGGTAGGACCCCTTCTCTGTGAGCTCTGATCCAGCCAGCAAGCAAAAATGGGTATTAGGGATGGCACTGCTGTTCCCAAAGCACTATCATTTGCTTATCAACCACTCTGCCATTCAACAGCCTAATTCCCAGGAAGTCCAGCTCCAGAGGCTTCCTATCAGAGAACCAGGGGCCGCAAAGAAACTCCACTTCCAGCTGCACATTCTGGTAATTTTTAAACCATGTTCTGTATTATCCAGGCTTGTTTCCCTCTCCATACGTATTTAGAAGACCTAAGGACCTGAGCAAAGTTCCGTTCAGTCCTCCTTCCTTTTCTACACAGGATCTCAGAATGGTTTGGGGTTTGAAGGGGGCTTAAAGATCATCTTGTTCCACCTCCCTCACTAGCCCAGGTTGCTCAGGGCCTCATCCAACCTGGTCTTATGTGTCACCCACCTTTAGCCATCCCAGAGGATGAAGCTGGTTCTTCCCAGATGCTCAGGAGAGGGGCCTTCAGTGAGCTCCAGCTGCTGCTCCAACAGAGCTGCTGACACCTATCCCAAAATAAATGCTACACACACGTTCCAAGACTGTGCCCCTCCCAGTGCAGCTCCATGGCACTGCTGGAAGAAAACTGGGACACCCAGGGCACAACCCTACCCAGTCTGCTGAACTTCAGGCTCTGGCCTTTTCTGCTCTTACTGAACAAGTGAATCTCCTGTAATTCAGAGGGTGGGCAGGCCCTGGCACAGGTTGGGCAGAGAAGCTGTGGCTGCCCCTGGATCCCTGGGAGTGCCCAAGGCCAGGATGGATGGGGCTTGGAGCAGCCTGATCCACTGAGTGGCATCCCTGTCATGGCAGGGGGGCTGGAATGGGGTGATCTTTAAGGCCCCCTCAAACCCAAACCATTCTGTGGTTCACGTCCAACACCAATATTTCAGGAAAGCCCAAAGCTCTGCACCACATTAAGCAAAGCTGCCTCTAAAACAGGGGCTGATGCTGTGAATTCTGGGGCACAACAGAGGATTAAGGATCTGACTCATCATTTACACTCCTCACTTGCAACTCCAGTGTTTTCAGTGCAGTTGTACCCGTTTCAAGAGAGAGAGAGAGAGATAAAAAACCTCAGGCTTGAAGAGCTCATCATGTCAACGCACACAGAGCCCTCCTTATCCACACATTGCCATAATCATCTCCTGCAGTCGCCTCTCCGGGCTCTGATTTTCCAAAAGGACTCCACTCCCATTGAGGCTGATTCCCAAACACAGCTCAGCCCTTGTAATGACTGCTCTCATGGCAGGGAAATGAGAGGCTGGGAAATCAGGCTGCTCCGGGGAGGATCTGCTCAGGAATGCAAAGCAGGGAAGGCAGAGCCCTGCCACACACCTCCCCTCCAAATGGGGACGATTCACAGGAGCAGCCTGGAAGTTCTGGAAATAAACCCGCCGTAATCAAATCCTCACCCACTCTGCACATGAGAGGAGGCAAAGCTGGCAGAGGAATATCAACACAAAGCTCATCCAGCAGGCTCCCAGTTGCCCAGCCAGTGGAAGAGCCCCAAGCCCAGGGTCCCCAAAGCTGCTCTCCCTGCCACCCAGCCCCGGGAAGGGATTTTTAGGGATGCTGCCCCAATCTGAGCACACCCAGCGGTTCTGCTGCTCAGGGTGAGCAAGTTACTCTGCTTTACATCCTTGGGGAAGAGAGAGAGAACTTGGGATTGATCTTACAAGGCAAAAAACACAATATAAACGCCAATTATCACCATAATCCAAGTCTTACAAAAGGGACTGACCTCTGACTAAGCACGGGGCTCGCAGCCAGATACTTCTGCATGCTGCTCCAGGCACACACACTGATTCACACAGACACCTTATCTGTCTAACCCTAACCTTCCCCACTTCCAAAATCTGGGTTTCCTGCCATTGTTGCAGTTGCAGAGCAGCAAGGCAGGGACTCAAACTCCGAGGCTGGATTCAAGGGCAGAGCGAGGGATCAGAAGGACTAACAAACAGAGAGAAAAGCTGGAGTGGCAGCTGAGTGTTGAACCAGGGCCCAAAGCCCAAACCTGCGCCAAGAGCAAGGAGGAGCTCTTGGATTCAGGAGCCAGAGACTAAACTTTGGATATGTAAGCCCTGTAACAGAATCAGGGCAGGACTTTCGTGCTGGAGTTACAGCAAATCTCACCAGCACACCCAAATCCTGCCTTTAACCCACACGAAGAAACACAGAGTCAGTGACAATAAAACTGACCTAAACACCAGACTGGCCCCATCCCTGGAAGTGTCCAAGGCCAGGTTGGATTCTCTTGGAGCAACGTGGGATAGGTGGGAAGTGTCCCTGCCCATGGCAGGGGGTGGGATGGGCTGAGCTTTAAGGTCCCTTCCCACCCAAACCATTCCAGGATGGTGTGATAAATCACACACTTCCAGCTGTCAAGATTAGAGCTCTAATGCTGTGTTCTGCCTCCTCCTCCATTTCCCCTCAGAACTGCACCAATCCTTTATTAAAATCCAGAGAGAATCTCCAAACTCGTCTCCATCCACTCTGCCAGCTGGGCTATCTAAACACTGGAAACACAGAAGGTCCCTGTGAGGCAGAGAAGTAAAATTACCCAATTTTTGCAGCCAAGAACTCCCAGAGAGGGGCTGGACTCGAGACAAGACAAAAAGCCTTGGTCAAAGTCACCCAGGAATTGTGCAGAGAGGCAGAGCCAGTGCCTGGCCAAGCTCTGAGTGTTTCCCCACCACAGAGGGTCCATCTCCAGCACCCCACAGGACAAGGGGTAGGACAAGCTTCAAGCACAGCCACCACCAGCATTTCCACCACACAGGAATTAAAAGAGTCACTCTGAAGCCTTTCAGTCACTTTTGCTCTCCCTCAGGATCCATCCCCATCCAACAGTTCCCTAAGAGAGAAATTGGTTACCTCAGAAAAAGGAAGCCCAAACCCAACAAAGAGCTGAACCTCAGCCACTCCTGGTTTTGTGCTGGACTGCAAAGGAAACTGTTTCCCACCAAAAATCAGTTTGCAAGTGTAGTTTTACTGGCACAGCCCTAGTGAAGGCAGAGACTACATTTGGAGAAGAACTCAGGAACAGATAACAGAGTCTCCTTGAAGAATATAAATCATAATGGCAAAAACATGGGCTTTTGGCCACAGCTGCTTCCATAGCAGGGTTTTATTTTAGTTAAAAGCACTTCAAAAAGAAACAAATGTCCTAATTAATGCTCTTAAAGCAACAAGCATCTCTTTGTCTAGTCCAGACCTGAACTAGGGAAATGTCCTCTTGCCTGACATGGAGAAAACCCATGAACATCCTGCACTGCCAAGGCCACCAGTGCCCCATGTCCCCAAGTGCCACATCCACAGGGCTTTTAAATCCCTCCAGGGATGGGAATCCACCCCTGCCTTGGGCAGGAAAACCCTTTTGGGGAAGAAACTTTTCCATTCAATGATATTTTTATTTTAGTTCCCTTTCAGAGTGGCTGTGAAGCCATGAATTAACTCATCTGGTTCATCTTAAAACCAAGAGCTCAGGCAGGAAACTTTAAATTAAGGGAGCTTAAAGAGCCAACTGAATATTCCTAAAGCCACCAACTATTTCCACCACACCTTGTCAGTGAAGACACAGCTGAGTCTTCTTTCACCCAGGTTTAGTAACCATGGTTTGTGCCACATTTCAAGGGCACTGCACCTTTTCAGCTCAACCTGTGGTGATTTTATTTTCTAAGCCACTGGCACTCCAGTGCCTGCCCTTCAACGTGTGTGCTGACTTGGAGCATCCACACACTCATTTTTTTTTCCCCTCTGTTGTTTTCCCTCAGTGATGACAAGGCTTCCATCTAGTCCTTTTCCATCTGCATTACTCACCCTGATTTTCCTCCTGCTCCAAAGGCTTTTACTCACTGCCCAGACAGCCCTGTCATTGCTGCCCATCAGACCCAGGAGCACCAGGCTGGTAATTCAGGTGAACTCCAGGTGATGGTGTCACAACTGTCTGGTTCTCTCAGAACTCACATTTTGGGGGATGCAGAACACACTGGTGTGGCCACAGCTCACTGCTAACACAAATTCATTAATCAATACTGCCACGAGCCCATGAAGCACAAGTAATTACTCTCATTGTAGTTATGGAGAACCCGAGAGGGATAAACCTGTGTTGGCTACAGGAGTTAGTTTTGGATAAAATGACTAATTCTTGTGAGCCCAAAATCAGGAGTCCTGTATTCACACCATGCTTTAAACTCCTGCTGGGTGCTGATTCTCACCCAGCTGTGGTGAGATAGTGCCCACTTGGCTCTTCTGTCAGTAGGAATAACCCAACTACTCCCTTACCATAGCAGTTTAAAAACTGTTCAATCTTTGTCTTACTCAGTATTTAAGTTAAAACTTTTAAATTTATTTTTAAGGCTCATTTTCTTCTTTCCCCTTCATGATCCCACTTATTCTTTTTTGAAGATATCTATGGTCTAACCTGGAAACTTTACACCTCAATGGGTCATCTTGGCCTATTTTCCTCTAATTGAATACTCTCTAATCCCCTCCAAACCAGTTCAATCCCAGTTTTCCCTCAGTCACAAACTGTTCACCTCGACTTCCACTGCACCCTCAGTGAGCATTTTAACTGCACAGACACTGGAATAAACTGAGGCTGCTGCTCAACAGGGCAGAAAACAGGGCTCAAATCCATGCCCAGGGAACTCAAACCAGGTAATTCCCACCTTGGTGAAAGCCTGACACAGGGTTAGAGCTGTCAGAGTGTCCCTGTGCTCACAGGATGTGACCTGAGACCCCTCTGCCACCTCTGGGTGACCAGTGTGACAAAAGGGCACAGTGGCCTTACCTCCACCCTCCTTTCCTGCTGGGAACCAGATCTTTATAACTTCAAGTGGTGATTTAAATACTGAAATCCAACATATTTCCAGCTAAAAGAAAGGAGAGGAGGTGGCTCAGGGGACTGGCAACAAGGCAGGGAACCACTTCTTTTGAACAGAAGCCACCAGCAATAGAAAATAACTCATTAATGGCTGTATCAAGAAGTCTTTTTGAAACTCATTGGAGTTTGGTTCCCAACAAAAAACCCCCTGGCAGCCTTATTTTCTGCTGTGCCTCCCTCTACAGGAGGCTGTGACTGTGATAAGGACAAACCTTCATCCTCTAAACAATCCCCCAGGGCAAAGGTGTCTGCACTGAAAAGAGCCCAGTGTCTTCCCCCCTGTTCTGTGGCCATGGTTTGTCTTCCCAGCTCAGCCTGACAATCCAAAGGAACAACCCAAAGCCAAGAGGGCACAATATCCCAGGAATGTGACAGCTGGGGACTGGCATTTGGTCATGCCAGTAACAGGGATACTGGGAGAAGAGATGCAGGATGGCCAGGGGGAGAGGGGTGACAGCAGAGACCAGGCCAAGCCTTTCCTTCCAGCCTGAAGAGCTTCAAAATTGGGATTCATTTGCTTATTTACTGAAGAACCAGCCTGGAGACCAATCACACTGAGGATTTAGGACAGAAATCATTTAAAAGACCAAGCTGATAGGCTCGAATTCAAGGGTGGGCTTGAGACAACCTCAGTCCACGCTGGGATTCCAGATACTTGAACTTTTTGGAAGAGCACATCCAATTCCAAGCTTGGGGAGGTGTCCCAGGTTTTTTGTCTCTGCCATGTAACACTAAATTGATGGTGCTCTCACCCCTTTTGCCAAGCCTGGAGTGGTGCTAAACTCTTGCCCAGCTCTGGTATCCCTTTAGTATCATTCTAGTATGTTCAGGAGATGTATGAAGATCTCTCTTATAACACTGATTTTTCTCTGATCAAGGCCAAGTTTCAAAGAGCTGCGTGATTTTCTTTCTCTTTCAGTGACAGAAATGTGGAAATAGAAACAACACATCAGCCAGACCAAGTGAGGAATTGAATGTTAATATTCCCTGGTTTATTTTACTATTTTACTATTCCCTGGTTTAAATGTTCCACCAAACCAGTGGAACTCTTCAAATCAACCAACTGCCCATAATCACTGCAACCATTTCTCTGCTCTTTTTAGACAAATTAACAGGAAAAAGTACCACCAAATGACTCTTAATTGTTCTGGGATCCTTCAGCTTGTACTTACACTACTGGAAAAGTTCTGAGCATACTTTACATGGGGGTGGGACGTTATAAAGCCTCTTGAGGGTCTTCAGTGTTATTCACCATTCTGTAAGACACAAGGAAAAGACACAAGAACATCAGAGATGTCTGTGAAAGGCAAAGAGATCCAACCTGCCACCAATCCAGCCCCACACGGGCTCACAGACTTCAATGCACCCGGGTACACTCCTAAGGAGAAAGTCTGGTGGTGTAATCAGTCCAGAGACAAAAATTTAAATTACAATTGATTTCTTCTGGCCACAAGTAAATTAATCCACGCAATCATTTAGCCTTATGACAGTTACCTACCCTTTTAACTCACAAAAGCTATTAAAAGGATTATTTGGCCAACATCCGCAGAGAGCTCGGGAGACAGGTACTGTGTTCTGAGGAGGAATGACCTAAGAGAATTTTCTTGAGCTATCACTGCTGATGTCTTTCTTTCCTTCTTTCTTCCTTTCTTTCCTTCTCCACAAACTACCACAGGCTCAAAGTGCCCCAAAAGTCAAACTATTAAGCAAAGGGAAAGGCAGGATGTTCTACCCAGGGAGATGCACAAAGAACCAGGGGTGATGGTTACACTTTGGACTAGGGGTGAATGTGAACTGGGAGAGGAGACAAGGGATACAGGGATTTGCATGGGATAATTTCCTCTGTTCCACAGAAAGTAATCCATGGGTAGCAATCATGGATGGACACATCTTGGCTCTTCCAAGTGCTTAGAATGATCCAGATGCTACAAAATGACTCTCTCTATCACACCTGCTGGAGACTGTGGGAAGAAATGCCCTATCCCAGATGGAGCCCAGTGGGCACACACAGAAATCACNAGAGCAGAGGGGCTCCAGCCCTGCAGCATCTCCAGGGCCTCCTCTGGACTCTCTCCAGGAGCTCCATGTCTTTCCTGCACTGAGGATTCCAGGGCTGGAGACAGAACTCCAGGTGGAGTAAAGGGGAAAAACCACCTGCCTCGAGATCATCAAGTCCAACCATCTCCCAGCACTGCCAAGGCCACCACTGCCCCATGTCCCCAAGTGCCACATCCACAGGGTGTTAAATCCCTCCAGGGATGGGGATACTCTGGTTTACACCTTTGGTTTTTTTGCTTTTTTCCCCTCAGGAGAAAACTCATGACCTTCCAGGGCAAGAGCCTGGGCTGAACGAGCCTTCCCAGCAGGAGCCGCTCTCAGCTTTGGCCACCAGCAGTCCTGGGAGGTTCCAGCTCATCAGCACGTGCCTTCTCCCACCCAGACACGGCCAAGGAGAGCTGGGTGTTTCCAGGGAGGGGAGCTGCTCAGAGCTGGCAAAACAAGCCACTTGGCCCACATGGAGCTGTGTCTTCCTCTCCAGGAAAGGTCACCAAGAGCAAGGGCACAGGCGAGGCGAGTGGTCCCAGCAGACCATGACAGGTCACATCCTGTGGCCTGGGAGAGAAACGGTGGCCCCAAACCTCTGAGGGACAGGAGGGACAAAGCCCCCAGGTCCATCAGAGCCACCCACCCCACACCTTTCAGCTTCTACACCAAACCCCTCAACTGTATTTTAAACATGTTCCCCGAGGCAGTCACAAAAAATATGAGATCATGCCGTTGACTTCGTGCCAGATTTCAACACAGAGAGCTGGTTTGTTTTCCAAAGAGGAACAAATTAGACTTAAATATATACAAACTTTCTGAAGGTCAGAGAGGCTAATGATAGAGGACTGGATTCCTCAGAGAAAGAGCTGCTTCCAGGGCGAGGAGCGTGGAAGGGGCAAAGGAGGAAACCCAGAAAGGAAAGAGAAGATCACCTTCCATCGCCATGGAATGCAGGATTAAAATTGGGAGATTAAAACTGGGTAAGAGAGGCAAAGAAAAGGCAGGAGGGTGGTATCAGGGAGATGGAAACAGTGGTAGGCACCTCCAATGTCCCAACTGAGGAGCCATCAGGATCTGGACCACACTTGGGATGTGAACAGAGCAGGAAGAGGAGCTTTTCCAAGAGACTCCAGATCTGCGAGTGCAGGCAGAGAATAAAAAAATAAGGAAAATTCTCCGTTTTCGCCACGTTAAAGGTTGAGTTGGCTTTTATTAAGCTCAGAATGCAATCCCAAAGTGTCCCAGACTGAGCCAAGCAGGAAGGAACGATAGGGAACCCTCAGATTTGCCTTGGGAAAGTAAATGGAGTCACAGGGGAAGCAGGAGGTGCCAGCAGGGACTGGCCGTGGCTGGAAAGGGGCACAAATAGTCCTTGACTCACGTTGGTCTAAAGTTCAGGGGCACAGAAATCCCTTCCCCACCCCCAGGCACACGGAAAGTTTGAAGCTGAAATGTTTCTGGAGCTTAAGGGCACGTCAGAGAGGAGACAAGCCTGTCATTCCAGCCCAAAAAATTCCCTCCCAATTGACATGATTTCCACCAGCAGCAACCCAGGAGTCTGAAATGAGGGATCAATATCCCCCTTCCCCTCCTAGCACAAACCAAAGCAGCAAAGGCAGGTGTCACCCCTGTCTGCAGAGACAGGCAGGTAAGAACTCACCAACCTTTGCCCTCTGCCCATTATTCATTAAATAAATTATCTGCTACCCCAGGGAAAACACAACCAGCTCCCCTTCCTGTGGCTGGGACAGACCATAAAAAAGCAGAGAGTCACTATTAATATGGAAATCGTGGCTGCAGTTGTAGAATCAGATGTAATGAACAATCTTGTCCCCAGCTTAAGTTGCTATAAAGGCAGCTTAAATTTACAATGGATGAGTCCTCGTGGCAATCTGTTTTTCAGATATTAAAAATCTCATTTCCTCCGTGCCAAGGACAAGTGGAAGTGTGAAGCACTGGAGTATCAACTCTGCATTTGTCTCACTTGACATGAAATCATTCTCATTTGAGCTCCGATTTTTAATACATTCTTGGGATCCACTTCAGTTTCCTTCATTTCTCACTGTATGCAATTAAATGTTTGGAAGCAGAGTTCACCCTGATCCACAACGCCCTGCAGAAGCAAGGAGAAAGTCACTTGGTAAAGACGAGGCTGATATCACTTATTTGGAAGAGAAATTCATTTTCTCTTTTAATTTCTGAGTGACTCACATGGTCAAAAAAAAAAAAAGAGAGAAAAAAAGGCATCACTTTGTGTTTCACTGATACCTTCCTTTGTGAGTTCTTAAAAAGGGCTTTACAAATAACACATTAAAAGCTTTTTGTCCTTGGGGAAGACAAACATCATCACTTTGACATGAGTAAAACACGGAGAGGGGGGCTGAATTCTTGGCTCAAAGCCCTGCAGGGCAGGCCCAGTGGCTGCACGTGGAATCTGCCTGGGGACAGGACAATTGTCATACCACGCACCAAAATGCAGAACCACCAAGTTCCAGCCCTGCTGATAAACCATGCATTGCACGGGGAGGAAACTGAGCCCAAAGAATGAAGTTCTGCCACTTCTGGACTCAGGAAAGGCAGAGTCCCAACTCATGCAGAACTACAAACCAATCCTCTCCCAGAAATACCCAAAAAATTCAAACTTCAAGTCTTCTCCTCAGTGTCTGTAGGACTTGTCAGGTCTTCTGGGTGCCTATAAACATGTGACAGGGAGGGCCAGGTTGGACACCTGGAGGAATTTCTTCATGGAAAGGTTGGTCAGGCAGGGGGGTTTGGAGTCCCCATCCCTGGAGAAGTCCAAGGAAGGGCTGGATGTGGGTTGGGTGACAAGGTGGGCACAGGCACAGGGTGGACTCATTCCAACTGGATGATCTGAGGAGTCATTCCCAACCTAAATGACTCTGGATTCTCTGGGCTTCTCTACACTGAGGCCAGCATGAAGTAAAACTGTCACCTGGTTTAACTCCTGCCCAGAGGACACCTTGCCTTAAAACCAGCAAGGGGCCAAGGATGCATCCAACTCTCGTTCATCCTGGTGATTAATCACCCTCTCCATTACCAATTTGTGCTCGAGTCCTGCTTTGAATGTGTCTGGCTTCAGCCTGCAGACAGCAGCCTTCCTTTGCTTTATTCCTGGGAGCTCTTCAGACAGGCTGTTATTTACCCAGTGCTTTTAAAGCTCCACAGACTGCATTTGTATCCAAACTCAAAGATAAATTCATCTGGGGGCACGCACAAAAGTAGGACTGGTGTCCAAAATACGAACGCTAATCTAGGACTCTTTAGCCCATTTTCCCAAAATAGGCCTATTAGGGAGAAAAAGAAAAAAACAAGTGCAAAAAGGTTCTGCCATATGACTTGAGGATGTGTTTCACTTGTGCCCTGGGAGCAAGGTGAGGGACCTTCTCTGAGCCCTTCCCCAGGCACTGCCACCTCCTGAGCTGTGCTGGGCAGTCATTATTGCACTGAAATGCAGAGAGAGGAGTTGGGTCTTCACTCTCTGGGCTCCAACTTACTTAAACAATGCTACTTTAGATATTTAAATATCACAGAGCTCCAGGAGTGTCTGGACAACATCCTCAGGCACAGGGTGGGATTGTTGGGGTGTCTGGGCAGGGCCAGGAGCTGGACTGGATGATCCTTGTGGGTCACTTCCAGCTCACGATATTCTATTCTATTCTATTCTATTCTATTCTATTCTATTCTATTCTATTCTATTCTATTCTATTCTATCATATCCTATCCTATTCCTATTCTATTCCTATTCTATTCCTATTCTAATTTACTCTAATCTATTCTACTCCTATTCTATTCTATTCTATTCTATTCTATTCTATTCTATTCTATTCTATTCTATTCCTATTCTACTTTACTCTATTCTATTCTACTTCTCTTCTCTTCTCTTCTCTTCTCTTCTCTTCTCTTCTCTTCTCTTCTCTTCTCTTCTCTTCTCTTCTAATTCTATTCTAATTCTATTCTATTCTATATATTATATTCCTTTATATTCTGATGTTCTATAATTTCCATGGAGCTGTACCTTGGTCTTGTGCACACCCTCAGGAAGCTCTTGCCAAAACTCACTGCCAAACAAACAAGTCACTGCTGGTGCTGCAGCTCCTGCCCCAAGGGCCAAGTAAAAAGGTGTGAATGGCCACAGCAAAGGTCTTCAGGGACACCTTGTGACCCTCTAATCACAGAATGCACCGAGCTGGGAGGCACCCACAAGGATTGTCACCCTTAGCCCTGCACAGGAGCATCCCCAAGAGTCACCCCATGAGGCTGGAAGGGACCTCTGGGAGTCCTTTTGTCCAAGCCCGCAAGTAAGGCCACCAAAACCAGTTGCCCAGGACCATCCACATCCAGATGGCTTTTGAGAACCTCCAAGATTCAAGACTTCATCCCTTCCCTGAGCAACGTGTGCCAGTGAAGTGAAAGGAGCGAGGGATCATGGTTTTAATGACCACAGAAATCCTGGAAGAAACTGCTCAGAAGTTCCCTCCAACCAACGCTGGTTTCACTCTTGCTGTGACTGTGTTGTTTACCAGGCCAAGGGTACAACCCAGGACAAAGCCATATTTTGGGATTATGCTGAGGGAATGCAGCAGCACCTTGTCAAGTTTACAAGCCCACAAGTTTGGTTATGGCATCTTCTTCTTTCCCAGAATTCTCAGTGAAGGGAAACTATGGGCAGAAAAACCTTTCTCCTTTAGAAAACACAGCTCAGTCTCAGGATAAAGCTGGTAAATGTGGAAAAAGCAAGAGAGTAAATCCCTGCTTCTCTGTGCCCTGCAGATCTCCACAGAATAATCAGCCAAGGAATGTGGATTGAACTGCTTCTCTCCTTTTGCCTGTCCATTCCATGCAAAAGGAACCTCCTCACCCAAGCTCAGTGGAATTGCCCCCAGTGCAAACCAGAGGCTGGGCTCCACTTTGAAGCAGACAGTGCATCCTCTGTACAGAACAACTGAGATCACAAAAGCCTGAAGTCTCCCAAACTCATCCAAGGCTTCCAGAAAGGCAGGAAAGTTCAGCTGTATTTCATTGGAAAGGACCCCAAGTTACTCCAGAAGTCCCAGAGACACATAAAAGGCAATGCAATCCCAGTAAAAGGATGTAATTTAGGATTGCTTTGTCCTTAATGGCAGCTGGAAAATGAAATGCTGTCACCAAGTTCCATCTGCAGAGATATTCCAGCAGAGAGCCCGGGTGGTGTTTGCACTATTGCTTACAAATGAGCTTCCAACTTTAACATACACTGGGGTAGCTCCTCAACTGCTGCATGTTGTCCCCTCTAATCATGTCTAAAAACTTGCCTGGAACCAAAGGCCACACTTGGCTTTGCCTTTCTGGCTAAAATGACAAGTGAATGCTGAGAGGGGCAGGCTGAGAGCAAGGCACAAACCTCGGAGTGGCAGGGATAGGGCAGGGCTGCTCCAACAGCTGCTTCCTTAGGGATCAAAGGGGTATCTCCATCCACCCAGAGCAGTTTGAGCATTGAAAAGGGGAGGAAGAGTGAGATGAGTCCACCAGGTCACAGCCACAACAGGCAAGACACACCCCAAAGCAGGACTGAGCTTTGAAGCCCCTGCACAACACCTTGAACTCCACATCCACCCTGAGGCACAGCCCTTCTTCTGGGCAAGGCTGCAGGTGGGACACTGCCAAGTCCTTGAGTCCAAACCTGGGCCAAACATACAATAAATGAGAGGCTCGTTCAGCAAACAACCCAATTAACACAAATTACCTTGACAGTTTTCTGTGAGGAGCACAGAGACACAGTGGCACTGGACATGCCAACTGGAACAAGGTTCCAAACCGACTGTGAATCCACCTCCACCGTGGTTTGCTTGTCCCAGAGAGGATTCCAGAGTCTACCACAAAGGCCAACCCTCAGATTCCATGTAGACCATGGACAGGCAGGTCAAAAACACTAAATAAGAGGCACTGCAGGACGTGCAACAGCTCTAAGAAACCAGAGTGTTCACCTGACAGGACAGGCAGGGACCTTCCTCCATCCATGACTCTCCAGGGAATCCCTCTCACCTTGGTGGATGCCACCAAACCTTCCTTAGCAGAATTCCAGGCCCTGTCCTTGACACCAGGTCACTGGAGAGAGGGAGATGAACTGCAACAGAGGGGCTTTGCAATGTGTCAACTGAATCAAACTTGATTTTCTTTCAGTTCAACCACATTTTAGCATTTCCAAGGCCAAATCAGGGACCACTTCTCAAAGCTGCATTTTGGTCCATAATCTGCAGGGATGTAAAACCCTCGGCAGGCACAGAGAGCTGCTACTACACAATCCTAGGTGAGGGTGAGGATGCCCAATACAAGCTGCACATTCAGCTGAAGAACACACTGACCCAAAAGAGGAAAGCAGAATTGTAGCTGCCATCCCAAGGACCAGGAACGAGCAGGGAAGAGAAGCAATGCCTCACAACCCTTCCTTTTTGCACTGCTGCACAGCACAAAAAAGTATGAAGGGGAAAGTGGCATTGCTTGATGACAGCAAATTCACCCCATAAAATTTAAGCAGCATCTGTTTCAAAATAAGTTTGGGATTTAAGATCATCATCCCCCTTTTCCCGAAGCGTATCGTGATCAAACACTGCACAAACAATGAACTTGGCAGGAACTTCACCAAACATTCAATGGTTGTGCTGAAAAGCCCTGTGAGCCTTCAGTTACCCCTTTCCCACCCCCCAAAAGCCTGTGCCATGAAAGGAGAAGGGTGGCTGCCCTCTGCTCCCAGGGCACCCAGCTGGTGGGCACTTCAGGGCACAGGGAGCTTCCAGAGGATCTGTGTGCCCACCAGTGGAGCTGGACAAGGGTTGGGAAGTGGCAGACGTGTCCTCCCTGCATCAGCAGCACATCAAACCACCCTCCTCGCCCCTCTCCATCCCCCTGCCCTTGGCAACCTGCTCTGCTTCACTTATTGATCTGTGGCTCTGCCCTCCCCTTTGCTGCTCTCCCCTCTTCTCCCTCCTGGATGACCCCGGCTTTCATCAGCTTCACCTCCAAAGGAATCAGCCCTGTCAGGCAAACAGGACCATCAAAGAGGTCTTTTCTCAGGTATTTTGCTCTTCCAGCCCTGCAGAGGGACACAGATCAGCATATGCAAGGGAGAGGACAAGCTTTTTGGCCAAAGTAAAGCTGTACTCTGGTGGTTTTATACCAGAGATATTTCATCTTATTTCTGCCCCCTGACTAGTTGAGAGGAGACAGAGATGACCTGGGTTAACAGACTGGCAGTGATGAAAATGTTCTGCTTACACTGGTGTCATGAAAATAAGTTTGGGTTTTTTTAAAAAAAAGGTGTTCAGTGACTTGATTTCCTAATTTCAGGGCTTGAGGCACTTGTTATTTGGAATAGCATCCTGTAGAATCACAGCAGTGCACAATGGTTTGGGTTGCAAGGGACCTTGAAGCTTATCTAGTCCAACCANCCTGTGTCCTGTCCCTCCATCCCTTATCCCAAGTCCCTCTCCAGCTTTCTGCAGGCCCCTTCACACACCCTCTTCTATCCAAATAAATACATAAAATATTCCTAAACACCTCCAAAAAGTGGCAGTAACATCCAAGCAAACACCAACTGGATGCCCAACCAGGACATTCCCACAGGAAGCAGAGTCACCTCCCCAATCCATCCCCTCATCCCAAACTGCACCCCCCAAACGGGGATCACTCGCAAGCTAAACATTACTCTTGCAAAGACCTTCTCCTGCTTAACATATTAGCAGGGATTTATAGGAGTGAGTGTCTGGAACACTGCTTAACAATGCTAATAGCAGAGTTCCAAGAAATCACTACTTTGGCAATTACAAATCCAGCAATCCAGGCTGAAATATGTGCTCACTCTCACTAAACCTCTAAGCCGAGTTCCCTCTTTCCTTTTTTTTCCCCCCTCCCCATAATAAGTGGTTTAAATTTAGTAGGAATGAATCACTTGCTGCAGGTTTGCTCCCTTTGGTTGTTTCACTTCTTTTCTGCACTTGGGGTCCATCTTGGGTGACACCTAACGGGGGGACTGGAGGGAAGGCAGGATGTGGCTTCCTAAAGGAAAGACAGTCTGTTACAAGCAGCCTCTTCCCAAATTTTGTTGTAGGGTAAGGAGCTCCATAACAGGGGAATTTCCTCCAAATTTAATAAAGAGCAGGGCAGACACACACCCAGCCAGGGTTTTGGTGAGACTTTTGCTCCAAGCTGGGTCCACAGAAAGAGCCACCCCACGTGGTCTGAAGACACATTCCATTCCCAAATGGGCTGTTCCAGCATCCTGGGCACAGAATCACAGAATTATTGAGGTTAGAAAACACCTCCAAGAGCACAGAGTTCAACATTTGACTGGTCACCACTTTGTCACCCAGCCCAGAGCACAGAGTGACACGTCCTTAAACACCTGCAGGGATGGGGACTCCACCACCTCCCTGGGCAGCTCCTTCCCATCCTGACAACCCTTTCAGGGATGAAATTCCTCCTGCTGTCCAACCTGCCCCTCCCCTGGCACAGCCTGAGGCCGTTCCCTCTTGTCCTGTCCCTGTCCCCTGGGAGAAGATGCCCATCCCCAGCTGGTCCCACCCTCCTGTCAGGGAGCTGTAGATCCAACTGGGACCCTCCTGTGGTGCTCTCAACCCAACCAGGCTGGGCAGCACCCTGGCTTTGAACAAGAGAGGCTTGAGGGCAAGGAGATATGGCATTGGCTTTGGTTGGAAGGGACCCCAAAGACCATCCAGTGCCACCCCCTGCCATAGACAAGAACACCTCCCATCACCCCAGGGAATCCAACCTGCCCTTGGACACTGCCAGGGATGGATCCAGGGGCAGCCACAGCTTCTCTGGGACTTCCAGCCCAGCCCCTCCCCACCCTCCCACCCAAAAATCCCTTCCCAATATCCCACCTAATCCTGCTCTTGCAGTCCAAGCCATTCCCTGTGTCCTGTGTGCTTCTGCCACAGGGAAGGGGAGTGGGCAGGAGGGAGGCAGAGCAGCAGGTGACAGCTTTGGGACAGCTCCACGGGACTATTCTGGCAAAACTTTGCTAAATATATCAGCCCTGCAAAGTAGGTGGGTCAGAACATCCCTCCAAGAGAAATCCAGATTTGGAAGCACAGCCCAAGTGGGAAGCTATACATTCAAAGGAGATATGAGCAAAAGCAGAAGGGCTTTAAGCAAGAACACTTGAAGGATTTGGAGTTTCCCTGCCCCCCTCACACAGAGAAATCCAGCCAGAAGCACAAAGCGAGCCTGCAATGGGAAATACTCCTTAGGAAATAGGGAAGGAAAAGAAATGGATGCACAGAGAGGGGAAGTGACCTCCAGGCTGAAGGGGAATTATTTAGGAAGCTTGGGAGCAAATTGAGATTGAGCCACCACCTTCTCATCTGTGACAGGGCTGAGACTCAGCAGGTCATTCCACATGTGACACCCAACCTGCTGAGCTGCAGATGGGGAGCCACTTATTCCCTGAAAACACCCCACTGACAGAGCTGTGGGGAACAAAATACTGACCCCAGTGTCAGGAATCACAGAATCATGGCATTCTGGAATGGCTGGGGCTGGAAAGGGTCTTAAAGCTCATCCAGTTCCAAGCCCAACACCTCCCACCATCCCAGGTTGCTCCAAGGGAATCCAACCAGTCCTTCGACACTTCCAGGGATGGGCCAGATGTGGCCCCATCTGGGCAACCTGTGCCAGCCCCTCAGCACCCTCCCAGCCAAGAATTCCTTCCTAAAATCCCACCTAACCCTCCTCTCCCTCAGAGAGAGTCATTCAGTAAGACAGGGGACAAAAACCAGGAGAATTCTGAAAAACTGACGACTTTCATTGAGCTGTGAGAGAGTTCTGCTGAATCCAGGAACAGGAAATTCAGCTTCAGCTGGGGGAATGCATTGCAAGTGTTGATAAAAGCCAAAATTGCAGAACATTTGGAAATGCATAATTTAGTAGAGGACATGCAGTACAGATTCATAAAAGGAAGGTCATGCCTGACAAATCTGCTGAAATCCTTTTTATTATACGACCAAATCGTTAGGTTAGACGAGAGCGAAACAGTGGACATAAGTTATCAGGATCTCAGGAAAGCATTTGATTTTGTACCACTCAGGCTGATTTACAAAGTCATAAAGTATTGTGCAGGGAGAAGGAACTGAAATGGATTAAAGAACATTTTAGGGATAGGAACAAAGGCAACAGAGGGAGCGGAAGGAATCTGAAACAGAGAGGTGTAAAGGTCAGGCTGCTGCTAAAGGCATAAAAACAGGCTCTGAGGAGAGTCAAACTTCAGCTCAGCTACCACTGCAGAGACAAGAACACCTGAATTTGGTGGCAGAACTGCACAAGGGTTTTACTAGAGGTAGTAAATTGTTAGGAAACCAGGTGCAGAAAGGTGGATGAGCACGAAGAGTTTTACTAGTGGTAGTAAATTAGGAGGAAATCGGGTGCAGAAAGGTGGAGGAGCAAGGCTTGGCACTTGCCAGAGGACAGGAGAGGTGCAGCACCAACCTGTGGATTCAGCTGTGCTGGAGCTGAGGGGGGAAAGGACCTTCTGGCTGGGAATCCACACTCGTTTTTAAAGAGGATTCAGGAATTTTATGGTCATTAATAAAAGCTGCAGCTCTGCCTGCTGTGGTAATGATATGGGTAATTAAATCTGAAGCTTCTGGGAATTAAGCTGATGGGCTGAAAGGGTCAAAAAGAGAACTCCTCTTGTGCTTAATCAGAGGAATGGCTTCGCAAGCTGGATGGGTGCATTAACTGGCCAGTCCTGACCACAGGGTGACACTCAGAGCTCCATCCCATGGACCTCTGGATTGGTCCAGCTCCACAAAAATCACCCAGATTTCAGGCAGGACACACCAAGAGACGCCAGTGCAGTTGGGTTGGCTCCCCCTGGGCAGTTCTGCACAGACCAAAAGAACTCCCACTTATCCCAAGGTTTTCCATGGGCTGCTGGCAGTGTCTCCTCCTGGAAAGTGCCAATTATTCTCCTGGAGAGGAGCTCTGTCGCTTGATGACAATGCAAGAAGATTTTATCCTCTTTTTTTTTTTGGCCTTTTTCTAAGAGAGCAGCAAATCTTTACAATGTCCTCGTGAGGCAGGGGTAAAATTCTCCATGGCAAAATGAGCCTCAGCTCCTTGGCTCAAGGTCACCTGTGATAAAGATGAGAACAGAGCGTGGATCTTCTGATTCCCACTCCTGTGCCCTGAATTCCAGGCCACGGTGCTGCTGCCACCACCTGTGGGGACAGGCCTTTCAATCTTGAAGGCTGTCAAACCCCCAGCAGCTTTTACAAGCACTGGAAAAATCACTTTAAATAAACTTCAGTTTGAGGGGAAAAAAAAATAAAATAAAATAAAAAGTTAGGGGAGAACAGGTGGACTCCTGTGACACCAGAATTCTTCAATGCACAAAGGATCTTTCATCTCGCTGTTCTACACGGCACCTTTAAATATTCTTCTACATAAAGGCATGATATGCAAGAGCAAAAGAATAACTGGGAAACAGTAATCCCTAACAGATCAACTGTGCTTTATCTACACAGATTCTGCTCTCATAAAAGCACAGAGGAAAGAGGGGAGGGGGGGGAGGAGGAGAGAAAAGTACATTCTTATTGTTTTCTGAAGCTTAAAATAACCACAAAGTGAGAAAAATCAAAGCTGTTCCATAGAACAACCAGGAGGAAAAAAAAAAGTCTCACTGAGCATTTGAGAAAGACAGTAAATGGCAGAAGATGGAATCAGAGATTCAGTGAGTGCCATGGCCACCGTGCTCAGATCCTAAATTTGGGCTCTGCTTAAACCAGTGTGGTTTAAACCTGCTGGAATGGACGTGCCCCATATATGATTTCAGCTGGCACTGGCAGCAAAGGCTGCAGCTCTGGCTGCCATCACATCCTCCATTTTCACCTCCCAACTTCTCTGAAAACTTCCTTTTTTCCCCCAAATACAATGCAACTGGATGGAGGCAATGTCTGCAGGAAAGCTGCTCCCTGAGGGACAGACAGGAGGCAAAGGGATGGGAGGGAAGAGGAACAGATCATGTCCAGTGAGGGTGGGCAGAGTTGCCGACAGTTTATTCTCCAGGCTGATTGATTAGGGAAGTTTTTCCACTTCCAGAAACAAGGAGAAAATGCATTATCTGCTACAGCTGGTTTTGAACCAAACCCTCAGGCTGAGCTTTAACACAGAGCCCGGGCTGGTGCTGGGGGAAGCAGCAGGAGAGTGGCCAAAATAATGGCTAAAACCCATTCATTTATTCCTCACACTCAGACGTCTCATATTCCAGCCCTGACTTTCTTTTCCTTTCCTTTCCAGATGTGTCTTTCTGTTGCTCTGTCTCCAAACCCTCTGTTTCAAACATCAGGGAAGATTCTCGATGATTTGCCTCTCAGAATTCTGGAGGTGGGGTTCTATTTATAGATTTTTATACATCCATTTTATTTTAAACCCAAATAAATGATAAAGTCCATTAATCTCATCCCTTTCAGCCAAAAAAAACCCCAAAGCAGGGGCTGGATGGAGACAAACCCAGGACCCTGGCAGCTTTACACACGTGTCATTTGGATGTTAATTAAGTTGGTTGCCAATTAAAAGAGTTTCTTATGGCATGGATGCTTCTACCCCTGGATCTGCAGGTGCTGGGTACCACAGAGGAGCCACCAGCATCCCCCAAAAATCTGCTTCAAGGGTCAAGGCTGCACCACCCAGGGTGGGAACTGCCTTTAACTGGCTGTTAACGAGTTTCTAACAATTATAATTCAAAAATCACCTGCAATATCTCCTGTGTATCAGTGACACAACAAGTGGCAATGCCAACAGTGAATGCTCTTCTAACAAGCTTCCAGTTTTAAGGGAAACTAAAGAAACAAAGCCAAGTATTTTTAATTCACAGGCGACTTCTGCTTTGATTCTGAATTTTAGATATGTTCCCAGGACATCTCCCAGTGCACAAATGTTGCTCAGAGGGGTTTTCCAAAGTATCCACACCAAAATCCAGGGAGGAAAGAGTGGAAAGCCTTTCCTATGCAGGTTTTTAGACCTGTCCCATCATCACCTCCCCCTTCTCCTTGGAGCTGGAGAGGTTCTACCTTGGAAAGTTCTTCTCATCTGAGAACTAAAAATTTTGACTCAAGAGAGGTATCCAAGTTTGGAAATTGGATGTCCACCAGAGGACTGGAGGAGATATAAATCAACACATCACTCCTCAAATGTTAAGAGCTACTGTTTAATGCAATATGCCAAAAAATAAAATGTGAGTTCCTCTAGACAGTCTGCAACAGGCAATTATCTAAAAAACAATTTTTCACCAAGTTCTGAACGTTCCTGCTGACCAACAATTCTCCTGCCAAGCACTGGAGACGTGAGGGTGGATTATTTTTTTTTCTTTTTAGTTAGTTCTAAGAATATTATCCAAAACACTGACTTATAAAAAGGGGTACTTTCAACTCAATTTATTACTTGGTTCTTTATGATTCTTTACACCCAGCTGATAATGCACTGGCACATTTATCTGTTATATAAATCTCTGTCCCCATCCACACAAGGATACTATTTGTTAAGCCACTTTAACCATGACTTACCGCCAAAAACAAAGCCAAATTCCCATGACTGAGGCCAGTCACGGGATTTAAACAACTCCTGGAAGACATTCCAGAGCTACAGCTGCGAGGACAGAGCAGGACAGGAGTCTCTGAGGGTATTTTAGACAATGAATTCCACCTCTCCCTCTGGGGGTATTTGGAGATAATGAATTACACCTCTCCCTCTATTTCCCCCTTTCAAAACAAGCATCCAAACCCTTTTTTTAGGATGTGAGTTCAAGTCCTCTGTATACCTTGGTTATGAGTTCTCTCTTCTAGTAGCCAAAATAGATGGATCTTCCAAGATTCACTTTATATTAAAAAATATTATCTGATTATCACAGAATGGTTTGGATTGGAAAGGACCTTGATGGGACCATCCAGTTCCACCTTCCACTATCCCAGGATGCTCCAAGCCCCATCCAACCTGGCCTTGGACACTTCCAGGGATGGGGCAGCTTCTCTGGGTGACCTGTTTTATTCTGTCCCCTCTTGGTGGCACTGGAGGGAGTGGATTACACAGGAGGAGCTCTGTAGGACAGGTGTGATCCACACACTGAAATACCTGGATCACTGGAGAGGGTTAATGATTAGAGAGCTGGCTGATTCCCTGCAGTTCTCACCCAGGAGTTGCACTGAGAGAACCATTTAAGGATGTGGGAAAGGAAAGGAGAAGTGGGGTAACTCTGCCTGCCTCTTTTTTTTAGGACTTTCTTGAGAATCAAATCAGAAAGTGAGACATCTCAGCCCTTCTCCCACTGTCCTCACACTCACAGTTCATGTTTGCTCTTCTTTAAGTTCCAGCTCCCAGAGTCAAATGATTGGAACAAAAAGGAGAGGTGAGAAAAAAACAGGTGAGTAAAGTGAATGTTATACCCTTATAAGACAGAATTAAGCCCTTCACATTACCAAACCTTCACTTAACATTTATTTTAGCATATTTGATGCTGTAAATAACAGTTGGTTTCAAAAGACTGCTCAGCCTTCATACTGGGAAATATAAAAGTCTTAGCAAAAAGACCCCAAAAAGCCATGATTGGTCTAAATAACTCTCTTAACCTGTAAAAAATTAATTTGGAGCCATTTTTACCTGTGACTTGAGACTGATCAGGCAGGAACAAGCAAAGGCCCCTGTTGAGAGGAGCTCACAGCAGATGAGCTCCAGGAAGAGCGTCAAGGAGCTTAAGGGGAAAACTGGGAATGGAGATTTGGGCAGGGGCAGAGACACCCAGTGGCCCAAATTTTGTCAGTCATAAACTACAAACCACAGAATCATTTAGGCTGGAAAACACCTCCAAGATCCAAGCCCAACCTTTGACCCATCACCACCTTGTCAACTAAACCAGAGTGCCACATCCAGTCTTTCCTTGGACACCTCCAGGGATGGGGACTCCAAACCTCCCTGGGAAGCCTTTCCATGGAGAAATTCCTCCTGATGCCCAACCTGACCCTCCCCTGGCACACCTTGAGGCCATTCCCTCTTGTCCTCTCCCTTATTCCATGGAGAAATTCCTCCTGATGCCCAACCTGACCCTCCCCTGGCACACCTTGAGGCCATTCCCTCTTGTCCTCTCCCTTATTCCATGGAGAAATTCCTCCTGATGCCCAACCTGACCCTTCCCTGGCACACCTTGAGGCCAATTTCCTCATCCTCTCCCTTATTCCATGGAGAAATTCCTCCTGATGCCCAACCTGACCCTCTCCTGGCACACCTTGAGGCCATTCCCTCTTGTCCTCTCCCTTATTCCATGGAGAAATTCCTCCTGATGCCCAACCTGACCCTTCCCTGGCACACCTTGAGGCCATTCCCTCTTGTCCTCTCCCTCATTCCATGGGAGGAGCCACATCTGGTCGTGGCTCCTGCCACTTCTCAGGCTGCAGGAAGAAGGCTGAGTGCCTGCAATTAGCATTTCTCCTGCCACCAGAGTCTGGCTCCGGGGCTGGGCTGCCTTTCAGTCTGACCCTGCTGTTCCTGAGTGGCCTGGGCAGGATTTATGAGCATCGGGGCGCGTGGCTGGGTTGTAAAACACGGAACATCCGAAAGGACTCACGGCACGTCTGCAAGGAGAGAAGTGACACCATAAGTCACCCCCCAGCTGGCTGGGGGAGAAGGAGGGATGACACACACATGCAGATAAATGCATTAGATCACAGCCTTACCACGCTGCTCCAGGCTCGCCCTTAATATTCTTAAAACGCTTTTAGTTCGGAAACACGAGACGTGAAAGTGCCTCGTTTTTCAGGGGCCGAAGCCAAACCTGAAGTAAGACAAGAGTCCTCAGTAGTTAACTGAGCTCCCCAGCACTTCCAGGCAGCACTGCAGGCCTGACTGCAGAGTAACACTGTGTACCCATTAACTCCAAGTCCACGCTCTGGCCAGGATTTGTTTGGCTGCATTACGGCCAAATCACTTTTTGTGTCCGTCTTCCTCCTACGTGGGATGGCCTGAGCAGCACAGGATGCCAATGCTGAAAGCACTGACTGTCTCAGACTTCACCATCGTTGATTAAGAAGGCCCTTTTATTGCAGGATCACTTAGACTTTACAGATAACTGTTGCTGCATTGAGATGAAGTTACTGGCAGGAAAAGCTCAGGGCAACTCAGGGAAGAGCAACCAGAATATTAAGACTCCTCCAGTGAGCTATTCCAGAAGGCCAGCACAGAAATTGTTTCCCTAATATCAATTTTTTGCTGATAATTATTTCTTGTGCTCCCTACAGCAGATGAGAAAACCCCCTATTTCCTCATTTCCCTACAAGAACCTCCCCAGTTGGGTTTGCACAACTCTTGCCAGGTGGGTGGGCTGTTGAAGGGTTCACTTTACAGGTCCTTGTCCTTTCCTCCCACTGCAGGAACCCCCTCAGAATTCACCTGTCCATCTTTTCACTGCCACATTCTCAGCTTCCACATTCATTTCACATCTTGTTTCCAGTCCTTTTCCTGCCCCACATTCCCAGTTTGCTTGTCCAAGAGCAAATCTGTGCTACAGCTGCATCTGTGGGGACTGATAAATGGGAATCAAGATCTGTACACTTATTCCCACGTCCTCGTTTTTGAGGGACCAGATATAAAACAGTATCAAGAATCAAGGGGTTCACAGTTGGGAAAGAAATCCCCCTATTCTATCAAGGCTGGCACATATCCTGAAGGATTTGCTTTCCATTTCACTTCACTCCCTGTATTAGAGTGTGGGTAAACAGCAGTTACCACTGAATTTCTCTTTACAATTTGTTATTTCTATTCTACCTCAATTTTTCATCCAAATGGATGCTCCAGTACATAAAAACCCCCTCAGTAAGAGTTGTATCAGCCCCCAACTTATGCTTTGTATGTGCAAAATTGGAGACAGAATTAAAAACCTGATCTAAAACATGGGACAGAAGCACCCAAGGTTGTAAGGTCACATGTGCCATTACCTTCTCCTTCCAGTGTCACACATCTGAGCAGCACCAGGATTTTCCATTCATACAAAGGCTTTTTTGCCCTGATCAGAAACAAAATTAGGTATTTTCTGACTTACTAAGCAGAGCTTAACATCTGCAAGAACCCAGGGAGTGCTTTGTCCTGTCCAGCAGCAGCCCCTTGAGCGATGGCAGGGACAGCCACTTCTCACAGCATCCCCCAGGAGCACAAAGAGCACGGAATGGGTGACCTGCCAGGATGGAATTCCAGGGAAACTGGGAGTGACAGAACGCTGGGATCTCACTTTGGCCCCCATTTACAGCACAGCACATCCAGCCATGGAATGCTGGGACATCAGCACTGGGTTTTCAGGCTGTACCAAAGGAAAGAAGCACGTTCTGAAGAAATAATTTTAATTTTTTGGGGGAGAAAAGGGAGGCCTTGAAGCATCTTCTACCCAAGTACTGCCAGCTTTTGGCACGGTGCAAGCACTGTGAGAAGCACCACAATATTGGATAATATTGGATAAGGGAAGGTTTCATCAGCTTCACCCCCAAATAGTGGCCTTTCCTCCTCACCATAAATATTTCCACAGAGCAAGAAGAAAATAGTTAATTACCAAAAGATTTAAGGGGTTCTTTAGAACAAAACTATCACCATCCCAGAAATGCTAATAAAACAGAATAAAAAATCCAAACAGACCAGCAACTCTTGCCTGTGCTTATTCAATCCTTGCTGCACCTGAACCACATTTGGTGGCCCAGGGACAGAGAAATACAAGTGGGGAAGGGTTTGGGTTTCATTCCCAAAATCCCAGAGCAGTGCCTGCCCCTCTCCTTAGCCTGGGGAACTCAAACAGTCATCAAACCACTTGAACTCATCTGCCAGACATGCACAAAATTAAAAAAAAACCCTTTTCTGAACTCCTTCAGAGAGGAAATAAGAAATTCCGTAGGTATTCCGTGATGACAACTTGCTTAATACATTTTTCACCTTGATTATCAAGCCAGGGTTGCATTCACCATCAAATGCTGGGAAACTGCCTGAATTCGTAATAGAATTCATAAGGGAAGATGGGAGGAAAAAAAAAAAGAGGGGTTTGAATTCTATTTTAATTGGCTTTTTTTAAAAGTTCCATTAAAATTCCGATCAACTATTCCAAAACACAAACTTACAATAATGTTATTTAAAATGACACATGAAATACTTAGTAGCATTGGTTATTGCTGGCTTTTGGGGAGGTTGGGAAGGGAGGGAAGTAAATCCCAGTCCTCAACTGGGAAAAACCACAGGAGGAGCACTGGGAAGGAGAGTCAAGTGCTAAGGCACTTTTGCAGATACAGGGAATTAATGTGTTCATTTATAAATGTAAATGTTAAGGAATTTAAATGAGGGTTTCCTGAATTATGTCCCTGCTCCAGGACATATTCCTGCCCATTTCCCTCCCAGCTAAGCATTCCTGCTCCTGCCCAAGGAAAGAAATCAGGAAATTAACTGGAGAGCTCAATCTGTTTGCAAATAAACACCCTCCAAATAGTCACCAGCCAATGGAAATCAACCCGTCTTTAGGAAAATAATGGAAGCACAATCCCAAAACAAGATTAAAATCAATGATTTAAATCAAAGCTTCCCTCTTGCTGATGTAAATCAAAGTGATTTAAATCAGCGCTTTTGATCAATTCCCTCATTTGCATAACATTGATCGTTTATGCCTTAAAATGTCATCGAGGGGCCAAAGTTAGTTGGGTCTTTCTCTAAATCTCAGCTCCCCCAGCATAAATAAAGCTCTGGTGTCCTTATTTAAAAATGAATAAAATTCGCTCTCAACTCAAACATTTCCACTCCTGATGTCTGATCACACTTGGAGGAGTTTGAAGGATAAAGGAAGGAAAGTCCTGTAGAAATCCCAAGCACAAGTGGAGTCCCAGCCCAGCTGATGGGGCTCTGGAGATGTCCTGCCCATCAACAGACATGCTGATGGGTCAAACAAGTGTTTCCAAGATCCCACAGCCCATCAATCCCCCTAGATACAGTTGGGGTTTGGGAGGGTTATTGATCCCTGGTGGTGAATTCTCACAGGAGGCTCTTTGCCTGCATCGATCACGGGAGCAAAGTGGGATTAACACAGGGCAGGAGCATCTTCCTTACAGAGAAAAGGCCTTTTCTGAGGAGCACAAAGGTTTGTCAGAGCCCACGGATTGTCCCGTCCCTGGAAGTGTCCAAGGACAGGTTGGATGGGGCTTGGAGCAACCTGGGAGAGTGGAAGGTGTCTCTGCCCATGGACTGGATGAGCTTTAAGGTCCCTTCCAAACCAAACCATTCCATTCTGTTCATCCTGGCGTTTGTGAAAGCTGAATTTTCCTTCCAGTTCTCCCTGCCTTGCTTTGGTCTTTCCTGCAGAAACTATTCCTGATGTGTGTAGATCTTTCCCAATTACCATTTCTGCCTCATTTCCTTCTCCCTCAGACTCTTCACCTAAGCTTTTGAGTCGCTCTGATACTGCCCAAACCCTTTTCCAAGACACCCCTCAAAATACCAGCTCCTCCCCACAGTTCCACCTTCGCTCCTGCAGCTTCTGCAGGTTCAAGGTACGACGAGGAAAGGGAGTGCTGGAGAAACTGGAAGTAGGTGAGAACACCAAGGATGTCAGGATGATACAGACTGAAGACAAACAATTCCTGTGAGGATGGGCAGGCCCTGGCAGAGGTTTCACAGAGAAGCTGTGGCTGCCCCTGGATCCATCCCTGGAAGTGTCCAAGGCCAGGCTGGATTCCCTTGGAGCAACCTGGGATAGTGGAAGGTGTCCCTGCCCATGGAACTGGATGAGTTTGAAGGTCCCTTCCAAGTCAAACCATTCTGGGAATTACCAAGCACACTGAGACAGCACAGGCATCTCCTAAGAACTCCAAGGACACTTTGCTCCCATATTTTACCCAAACTGCAGCTCTCAAAACCAATGAATATCCAACGAGTGCTTCCACCTATTTCATTGGCACACACAAAACCAAGTCTCTCTTGAGCACCGAGCAGGTTTTTTTTTTTAAAGCAAACATTTCAAGGCAACAGCACAAAGCCAATAACTGGTATCCTGGTCACTTTGATCCAATTACAATACATTTGAAAGTATTACAGTACTTTAAAGATTAAATAGTGCTGCAGCTTCTCATCTAAAGTTACCACACTGAAAAGTTCTTGCCCGGGGAAGGCGCGGCCCCGACTGCGTGAGCTTTTCCACTTGGGAGATTCAAAGTGGATTTAGCAGGATTACCAGCATACTTCAGCATTTGCAGGATCAGAGCTTAAATGGTATCTCCAACACACATGTGGAGAAAAAAAAAAGAAAAAGGGGAAGGAAAAAGGAATCTGTTCCTAAGAAAACCAGGAAGCTGTCGATCCTAAGGAGCTTTACACTTTTGACTCCAAATTATGAGGGAAGGAATGAAAACAAATACTCTGGGGTTTAGGAAAAGAGGTTTATCTAATTCCATGTATTTAGGATCTATTCAGTTGTCACTAATTGGTAAATAAAGGAAAATTTGCAATAGGAAGAGGCAGTATTTTTAGATGACAAAACTCAGATCATACTAAAGGCACTTACTGGTTCAGGACTGAACAAAACCCCAAACTTTATAAATATTAAAATACTATGCTGTCCTAAAAGACCCTTGGTGGACAAATCACCGAAAAACCCTACCTCAAACCCCTACACAGAATCACAGAATGTTAAAGGGTTTGGAATGGACTTGAATCATCTCTTTTCCACCCCCTGCATGGGCAGGGACACTTTCCACTGTCCCAGGTCACTCAAGGCTTTCCCCAGCCTGGCTTTGAACATTTCCAGGGATGGAACACCCAACATCTCCCTGGTCAACCCGTCCCAGAGTCCAACCACTCCCACAGTGAAGTGTTTCTTCTTAATACCTAACCCAAACTTCCCCTCTTTCAATTTTCATGTTACACGTAGCAAAACGCTGTTTTCCTCATTTTAGAGAGCAGATGGAGCTTGGCTCACTTCAGGAGAGCAAAGAGCCCAAGCCCAAGGAACAGGAAAAGTTAATATCCCAAAAGGAGAGCAAAAGAAGCTATTACAGCTGCATACAGACATTTCTTGCCTCAAGATTTCACCAGTTAATTCCCCAATACACTCAGAAAACTAGAGTTGCCTTAAACTGATGCCCAGATTTGTTTCCCAACCTTTTTTATTTTTTTCCCCCTTGTTAAACTCCTTACAATTTATTTTTAACTACTGCACAGAAGCTGCATCTGTCGAGGATGCTCTTTTTGCAAACAGAGCTCCTGCTCTCGAGCCTGCAGGGAGACTTGCCTGCCTTGCCTTCGGCACAGCTGAACCATTTGTGAGTAAGAAAAGATTCTTCCACACACTGAGGCCAATTTTAACCTCTCCAGATCACAGCCCTGCCACCCACCCAAGCCTGGGAAAGGACATGCCCAGAGAAGCTGTGGCTGCCCCTGGATCCATCCCTGGAAATGTCCAAGGCCAGGTTGGATGGGGCTTGGAGCAACCTGGGCTAGTGGGAGATGTCCCTGCCCATGGCAGGGGGTGGAACAAGATGAGCTTTAATGTCCCTTCCAACCCAAACCATCCTGTGATTTATGATTCCATCCTGCTGCCATCTTCAGTGAGCTCAAAAGAGGGATTTAGGAGTAAAGATAGCCTATGTTTAACTTGCATTTAAAGCCTTTAAAAGTTAAAGGAGTGCAACGAATGATGCCAGGACAAGCATTATCTCTAAAGATAAACGAGCTCAAAATAGGCAGCAGAGAGCCCTGCTAGCAGTGAGCATCCTGCCCTTACATATATCCTTCAACAGGAGTAACTGAAGCAGTTCCAACAATCCTCCAGAGTCATCCTGAAAGAAGGAAACTCAAATCCTGCAGGTCTTTGTGTGGACATGACCTTAAAAGAAGAGCTTGCTCAGCACGTTACTCGTGGTCACTTCTTTTCCAAGCCCAGACAAGCCATGAATACACATTCTCAGTTACAGGGTCCTTCCCCCCAAGGGGAAATCCCTGGAGTAGACGCAAAGCTGGACAGACCCTGAATCTGAGTTTCTAGCAAGGGACATCTCCCCTCTGCAGCTCCAGGACTGCATCCATCCTCTCTGTGAGGGTGGGAAGGCTCTGGCACAGGTTATGGACTCCCCATCCCTGGAAGTGTCCATGGCCAGGTTGGAGGGGCTTGGAAAAAACTGGGCAAGTGGAAGATTTCCCTGCCCATGATGGGGGGGTGGAACAACATGAGCTTGAAGGTCCCTTCCACCCAAACCATTCCTTGATTTCCTCATCCCTGTCCTCATATCCCACTTAAAGACTGACCCCAGATGGGCACCCAAATTTGGCACAGCAGCCCTGGAGCAAAGGCATGGAACTGTGTGTGCACGAGATGCCCACATTGATGCCACATCCAGCCCGAGGGGACCCAGCAGGGCCGGGGCTGCCACAGCACGTGGTGCCCCCCAAACACAGCTGCAACACCCGCAGGCAAAGGTGCATCTGCAGCGCTGCACACGCATGCCGTTTAAAAATAAAAGCTTTCAAATCGCTTCCTAGTTTAAAATAATTTAAATCAAGGGAAAAAAAACAAAACCAAAAAAACATTGAGATGGCGTGTTTTGCAAAAAATTTTCCGAGGGAAAATGATCTCAAGGCAGCGAAGCGGTGGAAGGCACTCGGTAAGCACTGGGAAGTGGTGTGTGATGAAGTGCCAAGCCATCCTTCCAGCAGAATCCTTGTCTGCAAGTACAAAAGAACAAACATTTTCTTTTTACTTTGCTTATTTAGCTCAGTTCAATGACTGCTGCTTTCAAAGTTGAGGAATCAGCTGGGGAATTCAGAAGGCAGGAAAAACAGTTTCTCGCTTTTAAATGAGGAATAAAAATAAGGTAAGTTGATGAGCTCCGCCAGCTCTGTGTTTTTGAAGGACAAGGTAACCAGAAATTAGGTGAAATTCAGCTCAGCGAGACAAGACTCACTGTATTTAAAATAAATGTATTTTAAAAGAAAAGCTGCGTTTTGACATAAGTGTAACACAGCCCTAACACCAAGTAAAACTGCACTTTCAACTGAATTAGTTTCCATCCAAATGGAGCTTGACATGATTTTAAATCAGAATCAGCCAGGAATATGCAGGATTAACCATGTTCTAATTCAGCATGGAATAAACATACAGGAAGCAATGCACTTGCTTAGGCTACACCTGCCACACAACTCTGGAGTTCTCAGCACAACCCAAGAAATACAAGTGCAGGACAAAACAAAGGATCGATTATTCAAACCCAAAGTTTCCTGCCTGCTCTTTAAACCACTTCAAATTTCCATCGACCCACATCCTGCAGTGTTAACTTTGTACAACCACCCTCAGGTTCCCGCAGCATCCACTGGATCCATTTATTGGAGGTGAGAGAACCTCTGGGATGGAATTAATGGAGCATTCCCTGCCTGGGGAGGCAGCTGAGGGAAGGGGAGCAAAGGAAATTTGGGGACACAACTGGAAGACCAGAGGAATTTGGGCTTCGTTGTTCAAAATGTGAGACTCCAGCAAGCAAAGGCACCACTCCTTTAGGAAGAACATCCAAATGAAAATCAAACCACCTTGAGCTCGAAGGGGCCAGGGCTGTGAGTTTTGTACCACGTGGGATATAAAGGAAATGCTCAAACAGGTGTAAAAATTGTTTATAAATTATTAAACTGTGCTTTGAGCAGAGTTGGCCACTCCAACACCAGGAAGCACCAAAAGCAACATCCAGAATTTTAGGGGGCAATTTACTTGCTGTCAAGAAGCAGAGAAGGTTTCAGTCTAAATGAGGAAAAAGGCACCATCAGATCCATTCAAGACACCAAAATAAGCCACGAACACAATCCCAAGCCAAGAACACCCCAAGCTGTCCAACACCCAACCCCCAGGGCCTGAGCCACTCCAGCTGTTTCAGAAGGGTTTGTTCTAAAGCAATTTGAAAAGGGACCAGCAATTTGAAACCTTTTCATCCACACCTGACTGAACATGAAGAAACCCTCATGAGAGGACTTGGGGGTGCTGGTGGGGGAGAGGCTGGATATGCCCCCCACGGGCACTCTCAGCCCAGAAACCCCCCACNGGCTGGAATTGCCAGAGAAGCTGTGGCTGCCCCTGGATCCATCCCTGGGAGTGTCCAAGGATTCCCTGGGATAGTGGGAGGTGTTCCTGCCCGTAGCAGGAAGTAGGATGGGATGATCTTTAAGGTCCCTTCCCACCCAAACCATTCCATGATCCTACAGCCTTGCAGAGGTGAACACAGCAGGTCTGTGTTGCAAGAGGCAGGTCTGCTGGGACACAGAGGGGTTGAAGCACATCCCACTGGGACCCCCAGGACTGGAGAGGTCCAGGAGCAGCCCAGCAAGGCGTTACCTTTGCAAAGCCACCTTCTCCAATGGCCTTGTCTACACAAATTAGAAGGATTAAACCCGACCTCAGTGTCATTTAAATAAATCTGCACCACCTGAGTGTCTCTCTGAGTGTCTCCACCTGAAATTGGTTTCCCATCAGCTTCAATTTGTGTCTCCACACCTGGGAGTTCTCCTAAGCACAGGAGGCAACACCCACAAATTGACCTCTAACCACTGCCATGCACCTGAGTAAAAGTGATTTACACCTGGTTGTAATTTTACCCATTGGAAACTACAGGCATAAATTTTATGTGCATACAAATGCATTTGTGTGGATATAAAACTACACACAAAGACATGAAAACAAGCCACCACTTGTGCTCCAAATCTAAAAGCTTCTCCCAGCCATTCCATAAACCTCACAACGAGAGCCAGACACACTTCATGTTTTTATAAAGTCTGCAACTAAACCAATAAAATAAATAAATATATAATAAAAGGTCATAATTCATCATCCTGACATCAAATCAGCAGATTGGGACTTCAGTATATCAGAGTGATGGATATAGACTTGTTTTAAGGCTGGTTTAGTCTGCATTATGCCAGAGCATTTATTGTTGCCTTTAAGACCGTTTCCTTTCCAGGATGTTTCAAATAAAAGCAACACTTATTTTCCCTAAACTGCCTGATCTGGGAGTCCACTGTTCAGCAAAAGAATTGTCCTCAAAAAATCATGGCTTGAGAAGCAACAGACAGCGAGTGGTAGAAAACAGTTTCTTGGTTTTCCTTGTTTTCTCTTGCTTGCCCAATGATCCAATAATCAGACTTTGATGCGTACCAAGAGTTAAGCCTGTCTAAGGGAAAAATCCTTCCTCATGAACAGCCAAACATCACAAAACCTCTCCATCACCACTGATGTTGCACTCTGCCACAGGTCAGGCTGCTGGAGCACCCCTGTCCTGGGATGTGCTGCTTAGGAAGGACCATGACCAGTCCCCCCAGTGCTCCCAGTCCAGCTTCCCTCTGCTCAGACCAGTGTCTACCTTCTCCCTGGGATCCACACCTGCCCTTTTACCCACCCTCTCTGCTTTTGATGGGGTCAGGATAAAAAAGCTGCTGCATCTCCATAAACGTAAACTCTGATCTTGCATCAAATGCTCTTCAATAAATGAACACACTTTCAGTTACAAGTCACATATATAAATATATATATATATACACATTTTCATCATCAGAGCACACTGCAAAGTCTTAATTCTCATTTCTTACCTTAAACAAGTCCACCTTTCTTGAAACAACCCCGTGGGCCACCCTGTATCCCACGAACACCACGATACACAGAAGTGGTAGAGCCATAAAACCACTGAAGTGTTTGCTAAAGCACTTTCTTAATTACAAATATTGGTCAAACTCTGCATCCCTTCAGCTTCTGCTTCTCAGGCAACCCCAGCAAACACCCAACATGCCCACGAGACAGAACATTTAAATTTGCTGCAATTATTTCAGGGCCCCCCTTCGAACACCTCACAGACCACCAAGAGTCAGAAGGTCCCAGTGTGGGACTCGCTGTTTGATCCACATTTAACCAAAACCTCCTCGGGTTTTGATCTGTGCTGTAAATGGTGCTTCGTAAGCACAACTGGAAATCAATCTGGAAAAGAGGAGGAAATGTAAAGGAATAAATTATCATTTCTGCCCGTTCTCTGCCCCCATCACAGCTTTACAACCCTTCTTAGAGGCTACTTAGGCAAGCCAGGAGAGCAGAGGAGGTGAAAAGTCCCAGGAAAACCAAGATAAGTGGCTGCCAGATCTACCAGGAGTGTTGGGGGTAATGTGTTTTAGGAACTGCCCCAGTGCTGGGGATGATGTGTTGTAGGAACTGCCCCAGAGTTGGGGGATGATGTGTTGTAGGAACTGACCCAGAGTTGGGGGATGATGTGTTTTAGGAACTGCCCCAGTGTTGGGGATGATGTGCTGTAGGAACTGCCACAGTGTGGGGGATGATGTGCTGTAGGAACTGCCCCGGTGCTGGGGATGATGTGTTGTAGGAACTTCCCCAGAGTTGGGGGATGATGTGTTGTAGGAACTGCCCCAGAGTTGGGGGATGATGTNAACTGCCCCAATGTTGGGAGTAATGTGCTGTAGGAACTGCCACAGTGCTGGGGATGATGTGCTGTAGGAACTGCCCCAGTGTGGGGGATGATGTGCTGTAGGAACTGCCCCAGTGCTGGGGATGATGTGTTTTAGGAACTTCCCCAGTGCTGGGGATTGATGTGTTTTAGGAACTGCCCCAGAGCTGGGGGATGATTTGTTGTAGGAACTGCCCCAGTGTGGGGGATAATGTGCTGTAGGAACTGCCCCAGTGCTGGGGGATGATGTGTTTTAGGAACTAACCCCATCTTTCAGGTTGCTCCTATCACCTCTCTCCTTGCAGTAGAACTGAATTCTATATGTTGTGAAAGTGCAGGAAGCTCTTTACAGACATGAGGGTATATACTCTTGAAATTAAAAAAGCCAAAAAAACCCACAAACCAACTAAATTACAGCAAGGCTTGGTCTGATCGACCCCTCCTGTGGCAGCACTCCTGTATATTCCTCATTGTATTTACAAATAGGGCTGGTTTTAGCATTACACAGCACAGGAGTCGCTGCCATTGGCACTGACTTCTCTTTCCCTCAGCTCAGGCACAAGAGCTCCCTGGGCTGAGTTTGTAAATACAGCCCTGGATAAACAGCAATAGATCCAGCACGGTGCAATATGAGCCCATAATTCCACCGGGCGAGGGAGCGTGAAAAGAACCCCAGGTAATGGGGCTGCTTCTACATATTCACACAAATAATCCCAGCCCATGTCCTGACACTAATATAAGAACACAACCTTATGGAGCTTGAAATCTTCCCCTGGAGAAACCACTTTGCAAGAGCAGAATAGGAGAAAACAGGCTGTGTCGGGAGGAATGTTTGTAGCTTTGCTTGTTATTTGCGCCAGGCTGATTAATCTTTAAGATCCAGCAGCTTTTCAGATTTTTGCATTCCCTCCCTCCTCTGTTTCACCAGGTTTTTTTGATCAGTGCTTTAAAGCCACAGCACACCAGGGGCTAAATCCCACCAAGTGGGAAAGCAGCAGCTCCTGTGAGAGCTCTGAGACCACCAGGTAGCAGAGACAGAGGCCAGGAGGGGAACACAAACCAGAAAAGGGATGGATCTCAAAGAGCTGCTTGAACACAGCAAGAACAGCCCTCCAGAAACCAGGACAGGACAAGGGGGAATGGCCTCAAACCAGGGGAGGGTCAGGTGGGACATCAGCAGGAATTTCTCCATGGAAAAGGTGGTCAGAACATCAGAAGGAGCTGCCCAGGGAGGTGGTGGAGTCCCCATCCCTGGAGGTGGTTGACAAGGTGCGGATGGATCACAGGTTGGACTTGATGATCTTGGAGGTCTTTTCCAACCTTAGTGACTCCATGATTCTAAGTTTTCCAGTTGTCTCCTCGAACTGGAACCATCAGGGCTCGCACCTGAGCTTTTCACTGCAAAACTGAGATGGTAGGTCCTCAAAAGTTGAGACTGTTTGACAACAAATAGATTCTCAAAAAAAAAAAAAAACAAAGCCACCCTAAAACTCTGATAAAAGAGGCTAATATTGACAGGCTGCTTTTGAATTCAGCAAGTTGGGGATGGAGGGCAAGGAGAGGATATTCAGAGAAATAAGAACGAACAGAAGACATTTATAAGGAGTTGGAATTTTATAAGGAGTTTGGAATTTTCTAAGGAGCCCAGAATCTGGAGTGAGGGCTGTCTTGGCCATGAAATACAGGCCACCCCCTCCCCAGAAAGTTCTTGCAGTCTAAAGCCCCAGCTGGGAGATTATGATCCCTCACCTAAGGTTAAGCCTCTATAGAAATGTTTTTAGGTCTAGGCTTTAAGGGAAAGGTTAGCCCAAGGAAGTCCTTGAGCACACCAGTGGGAAAGCTGGGTTATGTGGAGCACACAAAAAAGCTGGGACAAAACCTCAGTATGAAGCACAGCACAGGGCATTTCAACAGGAAACAGGCAAGTGCAGCAACTCAGCAGAGATCTTCCTACTCCCAAGAAGTTACTTGGGAGATAAGGAGAGCAGAGAGACAACCAGAGCACCAGGAACACTGGGATATAACCCTGTTTTACCCCAGCTCAGGTTGAAATGTACCCTGTAAAGGCTCTTTGCTTTCACTATAACAAAACTCCTGCATAAACTCTATAGATGTTATGCATATGTTGCACAAAACTGAGTTTACATAATAAAGAGAATATATATTTGCTTTGATCTCAAGTTGCCCCATAAATTTTTAATAACAGCTGTAAACCAGAAATCTTTGGCTCGAAATCCTCCAGCAGCGATGAAATTTAAGCTTGCTACTCATTTCAGGTTAAGAAAAGCCATTTCCAAGCCATTCCTTGCAGAACTGTCACCAACTCCTCAGCGAGGAGAAATGCAAATGTCAGTCCCAGCCATTTATTTGGAGGTTCTTTTCCTCAGCCTGGCTCTCTCCAAAACAGAGGGATAAGGGACCATTCCACCTGGTTTGGCATTTTTGGTCCTGTAAGTTCAGCCATCACAACGCTCTCGTTTCACATTTCACTGGAAGATGCCTCAATCTGTTTTTTTTTTCTTCCTCTACAGAGAAACTGTTAAACCAGAAGTACTAAAAAAATAACTTCTCTCCGATGCACCACAAATAGATTACAGTTTCTAGTTCAAGTGCAAAAGGGACAAAGAAACCAAAATCTTTTTATATGCAGACATTAAAGTAAAAGCAGAAAACGGAGGAACATCTGGTGAAAAAAAATTAACCCTTGTGCTTTCAGTGATGCAACTCACAGGAATTTCATTTGCTTGAGCTCCTTCCCCCTCCTAAGGAATTACCCCTGTTGTGCTTGAAATGGTGTGTTCACACCCCCCCTATAAAAAAATAACATTTCAGGTAAATTAGGAGGCTCCAACTGTCAAATACATGTCTAGGAAAAGCAAATAAAAATAAATAGGGAATCCTTTGCTGAAGTCTTACAAATATCACTGTATGCAAGGAAGGTCTCACTCACACAGAGGCATTTTATGGGAGCAAAATGTTTGGGGAAATAAAGTATTTGGGGGTAGAAAAGAGGCCAGATGATTTCAGGGCTGCATGATATGATGAGGAAAAGCGAGCTAATGGGATATAAAACTGCATACACTGGAGACAGCTTTACAAGGTAAAGAAATGACAGCCAAACAGCAATCACAGCACACCAAAAAGGGACTGACAGGCCAGCAAAAACCCTTCATTGCCAAGCTGACAGCACACTCAGCCCTTCCACGTGAAGGGTACACAGAGCTGGAGTTAAACAGTAACTGGGAGTCCTACAGATGTTTGGAGAGCACCTAAAATGGAGAGAAATCATTCCCTGCCCCTGCTGCTCTGGACACAGACAGGTGTGTTCCCCTGGATGTCAGAAATCCAACCTGGACAGTCCTGCTGGCTCAGAACTTTCACCATTCCCTGAATCCCTTTCAGCAAAACAATTCTAGTTAGATCAAGCATGAAGTTACACCACAGCTCCATGTTATCCCAACCAAGTCCATCTGAACCAAGGAAAAGAGGTGTTAAAGAGCCCTGTCAGCACAGGAACAACAGGGATCTACCACCCAGCACACAGCTTAAAACACTGTATTTGTCATGCCCTAAGTGGCACAGGACAGGACTGAACAGGGATTGAAAAACAAACTGAAAAAAAAGGACTAAAACAAACAACCCAAAAAAAAAGGTGACAATTTTTAGAAATTAAGGGCATTTGCTCATCAGGAACAGAACTAAAAACAGCACCTCCCTTCACATTCAGCCACACTCGTGGCTCAGGATTTGACACACCTGGAGCCCTCTTTGGGTGGAAAAGGTGGGGAACAAAGGATGCACAGCATACCTGCAAGCTCCAGCCTTGAGCCAGGGGCAAGGCAAACTTGTGATCTGACCACAACAGATCATGCTAAAACCTGATTTTAACTGGACTTGGTCTTTATGTTGTGTTTTGTAGCTCTTAATGTAAGCACCACTTTATAGCTGCCCATATCCAGAGGTAGAAACCCACGCAGCTCTTTCAGAGCCCAGCTTAAAGTTACACTCCCAGGACATATTTTTATAATATATATACATATGTATTATTAGTACTTCTTTTCTATTATTATTATTTTTTCCAGGACATGGCATTTCATTTTTAGCAGTGCTGCTCTGCAGAAAGAGAGCAGGAACCTCATTGAACCCCCAAAATCTACCACGTAAAACACCAATTAAACAACTCCCTCCTGCCCCTCCCTTGTGTTCAACCCAGGAAGAGCTGCATGTCTCTAAGAACTGCCAGAAAACACTTTAAAAGCCCCACTTCTCCAAAACAAGGTGGGAGAAAGAACAGGGGACAGGATGAAAAGCACAAGGATGGACCTATATGGAAATTATTGGTTTAATTTCCCCCTTTGCACATCCCACAGAACTGTAGAGGTTCGAGCTGGTCAGGTCTAACTCCCCTGTAAATGTAATTTTCCAGTGCAACTTGCTCCAAAAAGGCATAGGAACAGATACAAAAGCAAGATCATCAACAGGAATAGGGAAATCAGGCAGGAGAAACTCAAGGAGCAGCAACAAAACCCGTTATTTGCAATTTCTCTGCTTTCTGCAGGTCCCAATGACAGTCCAAGACTCTCCTCAGCAGCTCTGAGAGCACAGAGCTCGTATCCAGCACATCCAAATGAATGCAGGAGAGTTTAGGAGGTCTGCCCAAGTAATGTCTCCACACAATTATAGCTCAGAAGTCATAACCCCTCCCTTTAATATTAAAGAAAAAAAAAGAAATCACATTTGCAGCCAAAATGTACTGATAATACTGCAATGGCAGCATGGCCCTGAGCCTGCAGCCTTCTCAGAAGTCATTCTCATTAGGAGAAAACTGAAGGATCATCCTCTTTTATCCAGTTATTTGCAGGACATTTAACACTGGAAGGGCAGCACTGTGGAATTTTTCAGGAGTGGGCCAGGAGACTTAAAGGGTTTCAATCCCATCAGGGTGCAGGTTTTCCTGTGCAGGGGAGCACAAAGGAGAACTGGGAAACAGCACCCAGGAGGACACCTGAAGCAAATTTCTACCACCAGGGGAGGGGGGAAAGCTGCTCACGGTGAACTCTTTCGTCCCATCACTGGAGGAAGGGCCAATGCCTCTGCTGGAAAATTGACAGTAAAAGTCTGTCAGAAGCAAAAAAACAATAGAGAATTAATTATTCTTAAGTATAAAGGACCTAGAACTCAGTGATGTGCTAATTAAAATCACGAAATAGCCTCAATATAGTTCCAGTTCAGCTCTTGTGAGAGCCAAGAGAGAGCAACCCCAGTGCCTCCAGCGTTAGTTACAGCTTGTTTTAAGGACTCCTCCTTAAAGACACTGAGATTTAATGGGAGCTGCAGATATTCAGCACTCCTATTCCACAGTCAAATATCTGAGCGCTCACAAAATACACAGGAGAGTCTTTATCAACTCATTCTGCTTCAACAGCTCTGGAAATCACTGAAAAGTAGTTGGCAAACCCACTCAACTTTCTGAGTGCAGAACAGCTGCTCGGAGGCAGCTCTGGAGGGGCAAAAAGGGGGGAATTTTGGGGTTTGGTTCAGCTGGTCACCCAGCAGGTCAGGAAGCAGAAGGCAGCTCTGATGTGTGAGAAGCACAACAGAGTGACAGTGACAGTCACAACTCATCTCTGCCTCTCCCTCTCTGGGAAGATGACAACGCTGGAAATTAAATGTGCTTGTCTTCATTTCTGCTCCCAGGGAGCCAGTGTGTGCTGTGAGGGACAGAAGAAAACAAAGGTTTCTCCAGAATACCCTTCCCATCGAGATAAATCAGGATCTGTGGGGATCATGGTGCGCTGCAGGACCCACAGACAGAACTTCTGTCCTCTCAGTGTGTACAACCAATCCATTAAGGGACCCACATAAAACAAAATCACAGTTGTTCAGTTTGGAAAAGACATCCAAGAGCATCAAGTCCACCCTGTGACCCATCCCCACCTTGTCACCCAGCCCAGAGCTCTGAGTGCCACATCCAGTCATTCCTTGGGCACCTCCAGGGATGGGGACTCCAAACCTCCCTGGGCAGCCCCTTCCAATGTTTGACCACCCTTTCCATGGAGAAATTCCTCCTGATGCTGGGCATGCTGGACAAAGGGCCATCTCAAAACACAAAGCAGAACAAAAGGTTTTAAATCCCCCCTTCTGAAAGGAGGCAGCTCCACGGACCAAAATTTGAAGAAGGTGCCCACACCCTTCACTGCAAACACTGGGCAGCAGCAAGTCCTTTAAGGGCAAGCAGAGGAGATGGCCAGGCCAGCTCATGGTCACCCCTAAATTATAAGGAAGGTTTATTTCTGCCCTCAAAGCTTTTGTTTGCCCAAATCAAATTAACCAAGCCCAGGTAAAGGCCTGAAGAGCAGCATACCTGCATTCCAGTTTCCACCCCGGGTTATTAGCCAGGCTGTTTAGAAAACAATTTTTAAATGCCAGCTTTTATGTATTACAGTTGTATTAATCGGGAATGATACATCAGAGGTGCAGGATGCATAAAAGGGTTACGGAAACACGGGTTGCATTTTAAAACGCTTTGGTGAAAACAAATGAATTCTCTTTATTAAATGAATTGAACCTTGCTGTGTCCTCCACGGAAAGATTTCGGTATTAGTGAACCTCTTCCCTCATTGTTCTTTTTTCCCCACCTTATGTTAGGGGAGGAAAACAAGTATTTCGGCATTTACAGCTCCCAAATGGTTTCTCAGTTCTGAATTAAACAGTTTGTGAGGTGAACTATGTGAATACACAGAAATGAAGGAAATATTCTCAGTGCAGATGCAGAAGAGGCTTCTTCTGTCCAGAGACAGGTTTACTAGTTCATCAGATTCTGGTTCCTTGTGCTCAGCCAAGGGTGACAACCACTGGGTTGACTGGGTTTGAGATATTGGCAGCAAAAATACATTGCCCAGGTTCTGTTGGAGCCCACAAGAAATGGAGGCATTACAGCAAATGTTTCTGCTTAAGAAAAGGGTATTGATATATTTTAACCTATTTAGATAGAAAATACTTCCAACAAAAGTCAAATTTTGAACTTGGGTTATAAAGCCAAGTTTAGGTGTTATTATAAGGAGAAGGTGGAGATGCTTCACTGGTGGTTTTTATCAGCTAACTTAGCCAACAATCAGCTTTTATTCTTATCAAAGATACAGATGCATTTGCCATTAAACAGATCTGTTTCCCACAAACTAGACAGGGCCTCCAGGCTCCAGATAAGTAGGGAATCTGGCCCTGTAGCATCCTGAAGCTCCAAGTAGAGGAATTTTAAGACCTTCTTGGAGCAGTATTTAAATTAATGCAAACAAATACAACTCACATGGAAGCACAGACTCTACATGTCCAGTGTTTAACACCCTGAAGCCCCAGACCCAGTAATGCTCCCAAACCTCCCCATTTAATCCTCATTTTAACCATTCAACGAGTCATTTCTACACCAAGATAACCCACCTAAGCAATCAAATACCCAAAAAAGAACTGGATCCCAGTTTTCCAGCTCTTCCAAGCCTCAGAGAGGAAGGAAGACAATAACTAACCAAGTTCCATATTCCAAACCCAAGTGTTTATGGAGGAAGGGGAGAGAGGGAGGGATGATCTTTCCATAGCACTGCAATGCCACAGGAAAGGGCCACGTTTAATGTAATCAAGCTCTACATTGCAGCCATATGGAAACAATTTCAGTCAATAAACAACTCCTGCAAAAGGCAGCAGAGGAACAGAAAAATCAGATACTGACTTAGTCAGGAGGTAGGAGAGCTCAGAGCCTTCCATGGCAAGAAATATCCATGTCCCCCCCAAAACTGCACAGGTTTGGGTCTCTGGAACTTCAGACTCCCCCACCTCACAGTGCAGGAGTACAAATGGCACAACCTGATCCACAGTGTCCTTCCCAGAGCTCCTGTGTCCTCAGTCCTCTCCCCTTTCTCCCCCTTTCCAAATCTTCCCACAAAGCCTATCGTGGTGACAGGCTCCCCACTGGATAGCCACAAAGGAAGCAGGCACCCCAAAAATTAGATACTCCTTGCATTTTATCTGCCTGCAATTTGCACCTTTCAAAACAGGGAATTTCTCAGGGAGCAAGTCCTTAAAAACACCACACCTTGAAAAAAAACAGAAAGCAAAAAACACACAACCCAAAACACAACACACCTCACTTCTTCCTGACAGCGTTGTTTAAATGAGGTTTGGTTTCACAACCCCACATTATCCAGGATCCTAAAAGGCAGTGGCAAAAATACCGCCTCTCCTCCAGAAAAAGGCATCCCTGTGCACTGCTGATTACAGCTGCAACACCCAGGGAGCAAAAGCTAAATCAGTTTGGGACAGGAAAAGGGAAATTCAAGGGAACAGCCAGCAAGCGAAGGCAGCTGCATTTTCAACAAAAAGCAAGAAGGCACAGTGCTATGAATAAATCAGAATTTACTTGAGTGTGACAGAGGAGTGACACCACTATTTATGAGAATAATGCTCATGGACTGAAGGATAATTCACAAATGCCTTCAGAAGGAGCCTCCTGGAAAGGTTGGGGAGGTCTTCACTCTCACGAGGCCATGGAATTTGGCAGCAGAGGCACCAAAGACACCCCAAAAGCGCTGCCATTTTATCCTTGCAGACATCCACACACTCTTGGGGCGTTCCTCTTCCTAACCCAAGTGCAAGACTCAAGATATAAACCCCAAATACAGCAAAGAGTATGAAAATTTAAATCCCAGTGACTTTCTAGTGGAAGGGAAAACCACCGTACTGGGAACAGTTTGTTCTTACACTGGGGCAACACGCCTTTGTCATATGAAGAACCTTCCAACTCGCCAACAATACAAGATGATTTCCAGCAAATCCATCAGCAGGGAAATATTTTAAACCAGCCTACAAACCATGCACCAAAGAGGGCTTTCCTCCCAGGCCAGGTGGATGTCCAATGCTCAGAAAGGGGATGGAGCAAACCTGCAAAGCTGTAAATCCATCCAGGCAATGAGCAGGAGGAGAAAAATATGTATTTTCCCAGTAAAGAACTACGAGGACAAGGACACCAGTAGTGCCAGTCAGCACGTTCTAATGGCACATGCCTTGATAAAGGACTAACTTTGTTCTCTGAGATCACAAATGCAGTTGAACAGGAGAAAGTACATGCACAGAGTGTACCCTGGTTCTAGTGGAAACCCTCGTCGGCTGCTCGGTATCCCAGAGCTGTCACTCAGCCAGTTCTTCATCCACTTCCTGAGATTGCATCATGCTAATTTTTATTTTGTTTTATTATTTTTTTTTGGTCACTAAATTTAAGGTCTGATGCGGCTCGACGTTTTTATCACTGCAGATAAAAATCAGTGAGTGACACCAGGACTGGAGAACAACAGGACGTTATGAGGAGGAAAGGACAGGAGGAGAAAGGAGGGTGAATACCTGCCTTAAATCAGCTCAGGAAAGCAAAACACATCGCAACACAAAGGGCAATTTATAATCTAAGAAATGCAGACTGTAACTAGGAAAGTAAAGAATGTCAGTGCTGGAGCAGCAAGGCTCAGGCACAGCATTTTCCTGTGCACAAGGGCTCCTGGGAACCTCCTCAATGTGCAGCAGAAAGGGCTAAAGGCACCTCGGAATTTGGGGTGGAGCAGGCACAGCCTGGAACAGTCACCTCTTTTGGTTTCCACAAGGTTAAAAATAAACGGAGGCCACGAAGAATCACCGGATGATCTGAGTGCTGGGGAAAACGCCTCAGAGTGAGACTTAAAAGCTCAACTCTGCTTCCTTATCTATCAAGTAACTTGATTACTGAGTGTAAGTACCTTCATGGCAAGAGAGTCCTGGATGCTAAAGGGCTCTAATCTTGTCAGGAGAATCCTAACGAGAACCAGCAGCAGAACTTAGACTAATTCAAATTAGGAATCAGCCACCTATAACTACCAAGAGAAGTGATGAGACTGGAATTACCAGTGATGGACACTCAGGGCTGGAAAGCTTTCAAATTGTTTTTAGCCAAACATCATTTACTGGTCTCACTTTCAGAGTAAATGATTAAAATTTAAAGGCCTGTGATACAAAGCATATAAAACGTATCAGGGAAGGCAATTTAATTATCTGTTCTCGCCTTAAATTTTATGAATCTCCAATATGTTAACATCACTCGACTTCTGTGGACCAGGAAATTAAAGGGGGAGGAGTAAGTTTCAAGTTCAGCAAGTTCCCTCTTCTTCAGACTTACCACTAAACAGCACTGCTCCATCAAACAGATGGAGCTCCCACGAAACACAAACAGTCAGGGAATGACCCACTAGGATGTCTGGAAACCACGTGTAATATGATTTAGTTGAGAAAACTCTGATCAGCTCCTTACCTCCCCCATCCGTGGCATGAAAAAATCGGTATTAGCTGAAATAATTAGCTCTCGTTCTGGGTAACCACAATCTGACACTCCTGTTTATACTCCTGATGTTTATACTCCACAGTCCAGCCAAGAATCTCCACATGCTTTGTGAATGTGAAAGCACCTCGACAGCCCTGGAAGGATTATTTTCATATTACACCCTGGAACACGGGCAAGACACAAAGTTTGGCCTGGGTCATAAAAGAAGAGCCTAGAAATGAGATTCCACTGCCAGGAAGAACTTTCCTTTCCAGCACTGGAGCACTGCTTACATGTCAGAGCTGCTGCACGCCCCAGAGCCCGCCAGTTAATTCACAAAAGAGCTTTCTGCTGAAAGCTGACATTGTAATCAGAGAATCTGATCATGGCAGAGAAAGTGTCCAAAATAAAGGTCACAACAAATGCCCAAGTAGAAGCGGCGCTCGGATTTGATGAACTAACCGAGTGCTTTCTGCTGCCATCAGAGCCACGGGGAAGAACAAAAAGCAGATTCAGTGCCTGGTTCAGAGCTCGGAGGGAACGGGCAGCTCGAAATGCAGGAAATGACTCTGTGCTGCACTTCCCAATTGATAGGGCAAGGGCTTATCAGGAGAACAAAACTGGCTGTTCACAAGGCCACTGAAAGAGGAGCCCCAGGATTGTTGCAGAGGGAGTTATTCCACTGCTGAACTTGAAAATTCTAAGGAAGTGGAAAGAAAAGAAGGGCTCCTGAGTATTAAGTTCAAAAGTGGGGAGAAGACCAACACCAGGAATAAATACAGGGTAAGTGAGACCCAGCTGGGGGTAGAGCCAAACATAACTAATGTATTTTTTATACCTGGCTTCTAAATCCCTTCCTTAACCCAATGTTAAAACCTCATTTACCACCACAGCAGCGAACGGGGTTCTCCTAAATTTAATATAACCCACATAAACATCTTGTACATATGGAGAACAACAAAAAAAAGCCACCTCCATGCATAAAGCAGGTGTTAAAATTTGTTTCCTCGGGCTGGAAGAAACTCTTCCTGGAAGCAACACTCCACCCATCGGACAAACAGCGACTGGAAGGATTCCATGGACATACACATGAAGTTGGCTCTTGGTCAAGCTGCATTACAGAAGTGATTTCAGTGTATTCACACACACAACCTGAGCAAGGGCTCTGCTTGGTAATAAGTTTCAGGCTGGTAATTGCCCTGAAACCAAGACGAAACGATGAAGTGAACATTAGAGAGGAATTCTGTAGGAAACAGTGAACTGACCTTCCACACCTCCTGGTTGGCTGCACTGGGAAGATAAAGCAGAACACACTCTGTCAGAAGCACTACAGCAGTTCCCAGTTTCAAGAGCAGACTTTCACTTCAGACTCTGCCTGCAGCTTTGATTAAGAAGTGGGAAAGGGAAATCTGCACCCAGGCAGGGACAATAACCAGCTACAGATTATTCCTTTTTAATTCTTAAAGCACGCTGAAAGAGTAATTGTTCAGCCTCTTGGTGTCTGAATGAAAACAGATGACAAACATACATGTGCATTCCTGAGATAGATCTGAAGGGCAACACTGAAAAAATCCTATTAAATAAAGCAGAAGAAAAGCAATGCAAGAAAGAGGGACATCCCTTGCAGTCTTGGGAGAAAGTTTACCCCATAGTACTCTTGGCCTGACTGAGGGGGAGGGGATATAATGCATGTGAAAGTCCCAAAAATTAACTGAATAAATAAGGAGGAAAAGTGTCAAGCCACAAAAGTCACTGGGACATGAGAAATCCTCCCATCACTGCAAAAAAAAATCTCGTTGACTTAACTATTCTTAATGAGCACATCAGGGGACCAGCCAATAAATTCCTTACGAGGTTAATATACATCAATGTGTCAGGGATGTAAAGAGCAAGGGATGGGGAAGAGACACACCTCAGAGCGTGGCCTTTGGGAGCCACTTGGCCCTTCTGCCTCGGTTCCTCTGCTTGTAAAACACCAATAACCCCTGTCAAGCACTCACAAACAGAGGTCCAAAGCATTGCTTTATCATGGAAGAGCCAGGGAGGACAGTGGCTCAGCCACAGTGGAGGAATGAGAACCAGCAGGGCCACATTCCACAAGTTATGGCCATAAATCGATCACCCTGACCAGGTTTGGCTTTGTGACACCGTAATTGTCACAGCAGCAGCTCCACGACTGTGAAACGAGCCCTTTGCTCAGCCTGCACCACCAACAAGCCCCTGGCAAGCCCAACTGCAACAGCAAAGAACAGAAGCAACACAAACCCCATAAACTTTTGAGGGTTATCTATGATAAAATCTCCTCCACGTGCTTTTATGGTCACAGGCTGGCGCTGGGGAAGGGAATCAACCAGGAGCATGCTTGAAGACAGACCAGATTTCAAGCAAATACATCTCTTTTATGCAGGCACCACACAAAAATAGATGTTTCTCACAGTGACAAGCTGAAATTTGCAGTTGGTCAGCGCCTGCTCCTCGCTGTGGAACCACATGACTGCCCCAACACATCAGAACATTTTATCTGCCAGCGTGCAAGGAAGACCACATAGTTAATCGTTTGCAACCTCCTTTCCCCCAGAAGATCTTCAGAGTTGGGTAATAAAATTCCTCACATGATTTCAATGAGAGGGTTCACTTGTCAGGGGCCGTTTCGAGATAGTATCATATGTCAGGGAGGTGCTGCTCAGATCAAGTTTTCCAACCTTGTGTTTTCAAGGCTTCACTGAAAATGAAAAAAAAAAAAAACAAAACCATGACTTCAGGCTCTGAAGTTTGAAACTGGAGGGAAGAGAAATAATCTCTAGATGTTATTTGCAAAATGTGAAAGTTGGCCAAATAATGGGGGAGGAAGAAACACTCTGATTTAAGCCCTGACCAACTCTTGAGATCGCAGACTGGTTATGAATTCTGCTGCTGCCTCTGTGCAGGACCCTGGGCAAGTTAATCCCTCCACACACCTTGGTTTGCCACCTGCGAGACGAAAAATAACACCTTCCTTTCATATCCTGTTATTCCTGCTTGTATTGTTGCCCAAATTAAAAGCATTTGTCAAAGCACTTATCTCCTGCATTAACACTGGGAATTGCATTCCCAGGTACCACACGGCCCCCTTTGCACAAGTGAGTGCTCAAATACAAACTCTTTGTATGCTTTGCCCCCCATCCATCCTAATTTCACACCGGTCAGAAGGGACCTTTAGTCAACATGGAAATATCAGAGTGATAAAATACAGTTTATTACTAATATTATGCACGAAACCAGCTTGAGAGGCACTAGTTAAACGCCCCCCAAAAATCAGATTGTCCTCATTATCTCCCCAGAATCCCACCATAATCACAGTATCAGTCTCACTGCATTGATAACCCGAAAGATCATATTATCATCTTAGGTATAATTACAGCTCAATCCCACAGGGACATGGATGCAGAACCCAATCCCTGCCCCGTTAAAATCAGCATAACGTGGAATCAACTTCACAAGTGTCAAAGCTGCCTGAAGTTATCGACAGGAGGAACAAAGGCATCTTTTTTTTCCCCCCAGTAAGAATCTTAACCTGACAGCATTTTGATCTCAAATCCTAAACTTTGCAGGAGATGAAAAATACTTGCCACAAATCCCAACACTGTAATGTGCCATTCTGCAACGCCCCTAAAAGCTCTGCATAGAAACCACCACGAAGCTCAAGCTGCTTTCTTTAGATTAAAATGTGTTGCTTCATGAAAATTGATTTATTTTGTAACATATAAACCCCAACACCTCCTGAGACCCCTTTAAAAGGGACAGTGCAGCCTCCTCCTTTCTCCTGGCTCAGTTTCATTAATTCTGCCAGTTCCCCGCCCCAAAGACCCAAATTTCCCCACTGCCCCACTGACACACAACAAAAAAAGAGCAGTCCCAGAAGTTAGCAGCAGAACAATTCCTGACAGTCATGCTCATTAAACATTCATTTTATTAAAAATTAAATTAGCTTTAAAAGTGAATGGCAGAACCCCACTGTTTTCCCAGCTCCAGACGGCGATGAAAAAAACATGCCAAACACTTCCATGAACTTATGGATTATCACTGCAAAGTAAACACTTCATGATAATTTAATTTTCAAAACACTGGGCAGCCGTGAACTTTCAACATCCTTCTAAAAGAGACCAGTCAGACTCGCACTGAAACTGCCTTAAAAATAAGCTTTCTGCAGCTGATACTGGGTACTAATGCCATGGAATTACCAGACTCACAATTCCAGAGAGATGCACGTTGTCTAAAAAGGTCACCAAATCAAAGGAATTGCTTGAGACAGCTCAGCAAAGCAGTCCCAGAGATAACCAGGCCTCATCCACACGGGGTTTTCATCCCTGATTTCCTTACCCCTCCTTCAAATTGCTGCTGTTTCACCCCGGATGGCATTCCTGTAACCCGGCTGGCAGGCTGCACACCACAATGTCGTCTAGACCTGCTCCCACCAGTGGGATGACACAGGAGGAAAAATGCTGATGCCTGTTCTGGTGCGAGGGGAGGAAACACAAGTTCCTTGTTCCCAGCCTCATGCCCAGGCTCGCCGGGGAATTCTGTCAGCCACACACAAAAAGTTGTGGCTCTCGTGGGGTGGGTCAAGAGCAATCCTCACCAAAAAAAGGGAGAAGAGCTTTCCCTAAGCTCAGTTTTCACCTGCATCATCAAACCCTGCCCTCCCCCAGCCCGCTGCTCTCAGGACATGCAGACAACAAATACATCCCTGCCCAGATTACATTTTCCATCCCTTTCTTCCCTCTGCCCTGGCTGAATCTCCGAGATGTTTTCTCAGCAGTTTGGGAGAGAAATGGCAAAACGGGAGATGCAAAACACAGAAATAAATTAAGTTTGTTCCCTGCTGTTGATGGATTCGGTCCTACCATGACGGGAGGAGGTAAAAAACAATGTTAGGAGTGATAAATCCATGTATACCTGCTCCAAACTACACCCCGCTTCCCGAGGGACACAGCATAATGGTAAATAAATATAGATGCAGCTCCTACTAATGAGGCCGGGTACAGCAAGGCCAAGGAAAATGCAATCATCTCGGGGAAAAAAAACTGCACAGGACTCCTCCTCTCCCATCCATGGAGGAAATCAAATGCCAGCTGCACCATCCCAGGAAGGAAGCAGAGCCTGTACCTGATGAGCCCTGCAGAAATGAGCGAGTCATATCACGGGACTCCAGGCTTTCGTCTGCAGAGCACAATCCCTCGCTCCGGTATTTTACGTGGCATCATTCATGCAAATTGTAGGGTTGGGTTTGGGGTTTTTTCCCCCCCCACACCGGTTTTCCTTATTTTTTTTGCCCCCCCTCCGTCCCCAGTAGTTTGGAGCAGGGGCACGTAGGTGGTGTCTCTGAGATCCGCTCTCTCGAGTTTAACACTTTCCTCCCTACAAAGTTTAAATCCTCGCAGTTTTTTGTTCACAAACCCTTTGCACGGAAAAGCCACCGAGTCACACTCCCAGAACAAACTGAGGCAGCCCCGACTCCACAAACACGCTTAAACCTTCATTTCCTCTTCCTTCTTCCTTCCCTACCCCCAAAAAGAGCATTTTTTCTATCCCCAGCACGAAGGAACCGGGGAAAAACCAAGCAAGGCTTTTGCAGAGCTATCGCAAAGAACGAAATGCTTCCGCAGAAGTGCTTTGCAAACATACCAAGAGACACTCCAACAACTCAAGGAAAAAAAAAAAAAAGCAAAGAAAGAACCCATCAGACAAAACTGAGGTCGAAGAACTCGNCAAGAGACACTCCAACAACTCAAGGAAAAAAAAAAAAAGCAAAGAAAGAACCCATCAGACAAAACTGAGGTCGAAGAACTCGGCGGGGTCTGGCTCGGGTGTGTATTCTGCACCCAAAAACACTCGGCTCTTGGTTTGTTTTAACCCCGAAGCAGAGGAAAACACTTCCAGCAGCATTCCCGGCCGCTCCAACACGCTGTTCTGCCCCCCAAAAAAGAGACATCCCAGGCACGGATAAAAATGCATTTACCCCCCCATACACACCCCTCTTCCCAAGAAGTGCAAAATAAACAAGCGCCTGACACCCCACCCAAGCTCTCCTCGCACATTTTGGGAACGACTTCCCCCCGGCCCCATGTTAAAACTCTCCGGGAACCTCACACCCTCCGGCTTCACCCCAAAAATCCCTCCCCAAAAGCCCCGGGGCAGCCAAAGGGGTTCGGGGCAGCGCCGACCCCTGCCCACCCACCTCCATAGGGACACAGAGCATCCCAAAAAGGAGCCCCCCAGGGGGTGTCCCGGGCACAGGGAGGGTGTCCCTGGCACAGGGGG
>WBMV01001672.1:56812-105783 GCA_013396655.1 Campylorhamphus procurvoides | reverse complement strand
GAGTGATCCTGAGGGAGAGGGGGATGATCCTGAGGGGAGGAGAGAGGCTGAGGGAGAGGGAGGTGATCATGGTGGGAAGAGGCTGAGGGAGAGGAGATTGATCCTGAGGGGAGAGGAGAGATTGAGGGAGGAGAGTGATCCTGAGGGGAGAGGGGGGTGATCCTGAGGGAGAATGGGGTGATCCTGAGGGGAAGGTGCTGACGGAGAGGAAGGGTCGAGGGAGAAGAGGGGTCGATCCTGGTGGGGAGAGGAAGGCGGGGGACGGCCCTAAAAGGGCGGGGAGGGTCCTGTGCCCGGGTTTGGGGTGTTGGGTGGGATCAAACATCAGTGGGATTCAGGAAGAGAAGGAGGAGGTGTTTGTGAACCTTCTGCCCTTGAGCACATGGAGCTTTCCCACTGCACGTGTGGCTTCTGCTGGGCTCCACGAGGAACGGGAATAAATCCCTGTGCTTGATAATAAAGTGGTTTTCCATCGGCAATGTGATAGTACAGGTAGTAGCTAATAAAAAAAATCAGAATGGAACAGCTTTGCCAAGGGTGCACTTTGCTTCTGACAAGGATTTTGATTCTGAAATTGCAATCTTCTGTCAGAAAATACATTACCCGTGTTATTGGTCTCTCTCTAGATCTCCCTCTTTAACTATTTAATTTTCCTACACACCTTGGATTCAGGCATCACTTTATTTTCTAGGGAGATTTTCTGTGTCATGTAATGTGCTGCAGTTCTCGGTCTGGAGGTGAAAACCCAAGCAGATCTCAAAATACAATAACGTTTGATTTATTTAACCTTAAATTACATTGTTACTCAATGTAAATTTGTCTCTTGGTTTTGAGACTAAGCAGTGTGTTAAAACAAAGCCTCCTAGAAGTGAACTTGGATTCTGGGCTGTTTTGAGACTTCCAGGAAATCACTGTGGAAGGGTGAACAATTAATTCCACGGGCAGGTGGTCAAAGAGCTTGATCCTGCATAATCTTACCTGTGTGATAAATGTGTGGATGAATATCACCAGTGGGACAAACACTGCAAAGCCAAACACCTCTGGATGTGATTGCAGAGACTGATTATAATTCAGTGGGAAAGAGCAAACTGGGAAATCTTTAAATAGAGACCATAGTGGAAATGCAGAGCTCTTTTAATGTCCAGAGTCTTGCATGGGGGCAGAGAGAGGGAGGGGAAATACAGCCTTGCCTGGAGTCTGTATTGGAGCATTTTTAGACCTGTGTTTAAATGTAGGGACTGGGAATTATAAGATCAGATTCTTCACCTTTTATTTTTCTGGAGATGTGTCTGCATCTCAGGGTTGTGGGGGCGGGAGTTGGATGCTTTTCAATCTCTTTCCTCATAGATTTGGGTTGAATTTGAAAGATCAGAATAGAGGTGATGGACTAGTGGAACGTTCCCTGTCNCCTGAGGGGACAGGTTGAAAGAGGGGAGGTGATCCTGAAGGGAGGGAGAGACTGAGGGAGAGAGGGGTGATCCTGAGGGAAGGGGAGAGGCTGAAATAGAGGAGGGATGANCTGAGGGAGAGGGAGGTGATCATGGTGGGAAGAGGCTGAGGGAGAGGAGATTGATCCTGAGGGGAGAGGAGAGATTGAGGGAGGAGAGTGATCCTGAGGGGAGAGGGGGGTGATCCTGAGGGAGAATGGGGTGATCCTGAGGGGAAGGTGCTGACGGAGAGGAAGGGTCGAGGGAGAAGAGGGGTCGATCCTGGTGGGGAGAGGAAGGCGGGGGACGGCCCTAAAAGGGCGGGGAGGGTCCTGTGCCCGGGTTTGGGGTGTTGGGTGGGATCAAACATCAGTGGGATTCAGGAAGAGAAGGAGGAGGTGTTTGTGAACCTTCTGCCCTTGAGCACATGGAGCTTTCCCACTGCACGTGTGGCTTCTGCTGGGCTCCACGAGGAACGGGAATAAATCCCTGTGCTTGATAATAAAGTGGTTTTCCATCGGCAATGTGATAGTACAGGTAGTAGCTAATAAAAAAAATCAGAATGGAACAGCTTTGCCAAGGGTGCACTTTGCTTCTGACAAGGATTTTGATTCTGAAATTGCAATCTTCTGTCAGAAAATACATTACCCGTGTTATTGGTCTCTCTCTAGATCTCCCTCTTTAACTATTTAATTTTCCTACACACCTTGGATTCAGGCATCACTTTATTTTCTAGGGAGATTTTCTGTGTCATGTAATGTGCTGCAGTTCTCGGTCTGGAGGTGAAAACCCAAGCAGATCTCAAAATACAATAACGTTTGATTTATTTAACCTTAAATTACATTGTTACTCAATGTAAATTTGTCTCTTGGTTTTGAGACTAAGCAGTGTGTTAAAACAAAGCCTCCTAGAAGTGAACTTGGATTCTGGGCTGTTTTGAGACTTCCAGGAAATCACTGTGGAAGGGTGAACAATTAATTCCACGGGCAGGTGGTCAAAGAGCTTGATCCTGCATAATCTTACCTGTGTGATAAATGTGTGGATGAATATCACCAGTGGGACAAACACTGCAAAGCCAAACACCTCTGGATGTGATTGCAGAGACTGATTATAATTCAGTGGGAAAGAGCAAACTGGGAAATCTTTAAATAGAGACCATAGTGGAAATGCAGAGCTCTTTTAATGTCCAGAGTCTTGCATGGGGGCAGAGAGAGGGAGGGGAAATACAGCCTTGCCTGGAGTCTGTATTGGAGCATTTTTAGACCTGTGTTTAAATGTAGGGACTGGGAATTATAAGATCAGATTCTTCACCTTTTATTTTTCTGGAGATGTGTCTGCATCTCAGGGTTGTGGGGGCGGGAGTTGGATGCTTTTCAATCTCTTTCCTCATAGATTTGGGTTGAATTTGAAAGATCAGAATAGAGGTGATGGACTAGTGGAACGTTCCCTGTCCATGGCTGGAACAAGATGATCTTTAAGGTCCCTTCCAACCCAAACCATTGTGGGATTTTATGATTCCAGACCTACTTCAGAATCTGATGAAAATGTCAGGCTCCCAGAAATTTGAGCATGCTTTGGCCCAGGTCATTCCAGTTTCTAATTTCCCCCCAGAATTTAAGCTGGCATGTGATATGAATACTGGAGGAATGCACTGCAGGATTTGTTGGCTTCAGTTGGAATTCAGAGCACTGGCTTTAACCTGCACTGCTTTGAATGTTTTGGAGCTGCAAGTGTGAACCATCATCTCTCTGCTTTGTCACTCTGCCATCCATGAGATCACCAGGGATGCTCAGTGGGAGCCAGATTTCTGTGGAGAGCCTGCCTCTCCAAGGGCCTGAGCATTGGAATGAAGCCCTCAATTTGTGCTCTCTCTGCCCCACTGTCAAACTTCCATCCAATTTACAAAGCCTGCCAGGAAAGGGCTGAGCTGAGCTGGGCATATTTGTGCCTTCTGTGTGTTCTGTGTCTTTTTTGATATGACTTTTTTAGTTGGGAGATGGGGCATTTCTGAAAATGAGCCTTTAGCTGTAAGGGAATAAAGTTGTAAGCACACAAATCTTGGAGCAAAAAGAACTCTTATTTTAGTCCAGTCAGGAACACGACTGGGATCGCTGGATCTGTTTTAAACAGTAACAAATATAAACTGGCTGGAAATAATCACATTTATAATGTGTATAGAGACAGAGAGAGTGCAAAGACTCTGATTCTTGGATTCCTAATCTGAGATTCTAATAGAGGTGCAGGCCCAGAAATGTCACCTGTGCAAGCAGCTGTATAGAAAATAAGAATTGCTTTTTTATTTTTCTGTCCCTTTGCTTGAATCTGGCAGGAAGAGTCCATTGACTCTCAGGAATCCGTTTACCACAGCGTGACAGCCACAGATAGAGATGATTTTTGCTGCTTGTAAAGAAATAAAAAAGGAAGATTTCCCGGTTAGCTTGTAGGTGTCAGGGTTGTGAAGCCACTGCTGATTTTTGAAAAAAGGCAAGAAAATGTTTTGCTGATCAAAGTGGTGATATTTCATTGCCTTTTTTAATTACCAGTAGTTTAAAACTACAAAAATAGATCTTATTTTTCCCCTTCATTTCTTTCTGTTTACTTGGATTTATAGCTTCAGTTGTCAAAGTTCTGGTCTGGTGAGAACTTAATTTCACATCAGTGTGTTACATTTGTGAATAAACCAACTGAATTCCTTGCTTGTACCCTCACTCCTTCACCAGATGGATATTTTTAAACTTTGCTGAAAGAAAGGCAAAATGTGATGTAGCTCCTTAATAATTAAGGCTTTGCGAATTTAAAACGAAAGTCTTTGTGATATTTGAAATTTAATATATGGGACTTAGTAGCTTTTTAATATTTAAATATAGTTTAAAGCAGGTTTTTGAGGAATGTATGTAAATAGACTCCTTGGGAGCTGTTAATCCAGACAGTTGCAGTCCTGGGTTAGCATTTTGTGACCAGAGGTACAAAATGAAATGAATAATATCCCTTCTTTCCACCTGGTAGAGGGAAATACAGAACACAACACCAAGGGATAAAATGCCTTAGAAAAAGCTGAGTCTGTCTTTACTGCAATGCATGACCAAACAAGAGGTATTTTTCATCTTAATTGACCAAAACTTGAATTTAAAAGCTAAAGTTTGACCACCTGAGCATGTCTGTGGTGCCAGATGCTCCGACTTGGGAGATTGCAGGTGAAAAATCCCTCCTCCCAGCAGAGAAGCAGCTCCTGCAGAGGTGGCCACGCTCTGCTCAGACATTTCAGTTTCTAATCCAGCATTTTCAAGCCGACCTTTCTGTTCTCTTCTTATTCAAAGCTCCTGTGCCTTGTTAAATGTTTGTCACTCCAGACAGGAGGTGGCTGCATCTCAATGATGCTCAAGTGCCCCCTACATAACCTGTTCACTGGCTCATTAAGCTTCCAAAGCCTTTGGGATTTGGGTACACAAACCCTTCCATTCAGGTGGGGTTGTCCATCCCTCCTGTTTCCTGTTTGTGTTTAGCAAGACAAAAAGCAGGTGAGAACTTGCCCCAGAGCTGCTGCACCTGTGCAGGGGTTGTTTTTAGAAATAAAACCTGTGTTCCTGGGGGGATTCTCTCCTTCCCTGTCCACTCCGAGTAGTTTTCCAATTTTCTAGCTGGGTTTTGCCAGTAGGCCTGTTTTGAAGAAACTGATTTCCTGGGTTTTTTGTGAAAATAAGTGATTGCTAGAAAAAAAGGAGATTCCACATGTGTCCTAAAGTAGAGAGAGGAGCTTTGCCATCCTCTCAACCCTTGGGATCAGGAAAACTGTCTGAAGAAAGTCTGCCCTTTTAATACCCTGGCATGGGGAAATCTCAGTGAGTACACACGGCTGTGAGACAGATTCATGGGAAATGGGGCTTTGTCCTGCTGTGTATGAATCTGTATTTAAAAACAAAGGAAAAAAAGCAATTGGAGGGGGGTGGTTCATTCTGTGCACAGAATCACTTAGGTTGGAAAAGACCCCTGAGACCATCGAGTCCAGCCTGTGCCCCATCCCCACCGTGTCACTGAGCCCAGAGCTCTGAGTGCCACATCCAGTTGTTTCCTGAACACCTCCAAGGGTGGGGACACCACCACCTCCCTGGGCAGCCCCTTCTGATGTTCTGATCACCTTTTCCATGAAGAAATTCCTGCTGATGTCCAACCTAAACCTCCCCTGGCGCAACTTGAGGCTGTTCCCCTTTGTTCCCTGGGAGCAGAGCCCGACCCTGCCCTGGATCCATCAGGGACTTGCAGAGCCAGAAGGTCCCCCCTGAGCCTCCTTTTCTCCAGGCTGAGCCCCCCCAGCTCCCTCAGCCCCTTCCCAGCCCCGTTCCCTTCCCTGCACACGCTCCAGCCCCTCAGGGTCTCCTGTCTGAGGGGCCCAGAACTGGACACAGGATTTGAGGTGCAGCATCACCAGTGCCCAGCACAGAGGGGAAGGTCATGCTGGGAAAGGTCATGAGTAACTCATTCCCATTCTTTTTCAGTACTGCCTGTCAGGACATCCAACCTTGCCATGCAACGTGCTCAAGTTCAAATCCACCACCATCATGTTGGACTGTGGGCTGGATATGACGTCCACCCTCAATTTCCTCCCGTTGCCTCTGGTCCAGAGGTAAGTTCTGTGGCCTGTCACAACTTAAGTCTGTGTCTTCTTGGGTTGCAGTTGGAGTGCTCTGCTTGAAATGGTGTATTGGAAGGAGGGAGGGGATGGGTACAAATGAACAGCATCATCTGATATCATAAATAGACTTTGTTCACTTAAAAATTCTCTTTATCAAAATAACGTCCTTTGGCTCAGTAGACGGAAGACATTTTATGGATTTATTGATTGGTTTTTCTAGATAATTTATTCTAAGCTTCAGTAAAGTATTGCTGCAACTGCTCAGCACAAGTGAGGTCACATATCTGTCATCTTTCTGGCTTCTTCATGCAAGATGAGATAAATGGGTAACAGAGATGGAGTGCATGGAGCCCAGCAAGTACTGCTTAACCACCATCTTCTCAGGCTCTTCTTCAGAGCACAGACTAATGCAAAGAAAAATAGCACTTAACAGTCCTCCAGTTGGTTGCCTGCTTGGCATAATTGTTCCCTTTTAAAAATTAAATAAATAAAAGGGCAGTGCAGCTGGGCACAGGATTGGAACAGCAGGGAAAAGAACTCTAGAAGACAATCCTGAGATCAAGACTCCACCTGTGCCCTACTGCAAAGTTGTGTTTCCCCAGGTTTTTGGATTAATTTGAATATTCAGTTAGGATGACCTGTGTCTTGAGAGTAAATGGGATAAATGACAAAAATTAACAGCTGAAAAGGTGGGAATGAGTAACTCTTAGTGATGGGAAGCAGTAGGAGTTTTCTCAAAAGCCATTCAGTGACTTTGATCCATGAGGAAACAAGTGAGGAACGTTCTGAGTTCAGAGGAGACTTTATGGAGAGGGGGGGAAATATGGCTGGGAAAGGGAGTTTCCAAAGTGACCTAATGAGGTTAAAGCAGTTTGTCCAGCACTTCCTATGATTTGTTATTTTTTGGAGAGGGGAGGAAAAGAATAGACAATGTTTGCATTGTTCTGCAAGAACGTGGAGTTCAGGGTCTGCTGCAGAGAGGCAACAGATAATTTAAGAGGGGTCAGTGTGACAGCTGATTTTTGTGCTGTTTCATAATGCAGTTGTTGGCTGCAACATCTACTCCTGGGGCAGAAGTAGGTTTTGATGGGATCCAGAAAATTTGGGAGATCCAGGTACAGGCAGAATTGCCTTGCATTCACTTTCTCCCACCCCCCACCCTCAAAGCAAAAGGAAATGGAGAGAGGAACAAGTAGCAAAATGAGGTGATTGAACAAAGGCTTAAGAGGTTTTTTAGAACAGCAGGAATCAGCACTCCCCGGGGATATGCCAGCTTTGTCTGCTGATAGCAGACCCTGGGAATGAACAGCCAAATTGCAGGTCACAACCTGGAATTCCCCAAGTACCTCCAGAATGTCGGCACTAAAATGACTCAAACTCAATAAGAAAGGATGTCGGATTTGACCCCTGATGGCCCAGTGGAATCGGAGCAAACAGTCGGATTTAAATCCAATCAATCTTGTCGCTGAGGTGATTGAACACCCCTTGCAGCAGGGATTGTCCTGAGCACATGGACTTGGGCGAGTAATTGATCTCCTCAGTGCTCCACAGACCAGGTGTCCTGCAGAGAGTGGTGGAAATGAGTTAGAAACCTGAGGAGGAATGTGGCTGCCCCTGGAAAGCCCTTATCTCTCTGTAGTGCTCGTAGCTGTACCTTCAGAGATCAGGTGTCCATTACCATGATGTCCAAATACCTCTGAAATTCAAATGTGCATTATCAGCATAACATGGCCAGGTGACAGGGAGCTGACATTGTCATCAGTTGCCAGGTGAGAGGTGACAGGAAGGGCTGGCTGCCTGAGGAATCTGAACACATCTGAGCTGTCTGTCCTCTCAGAACCAAGTATGCTGATCTGAGATGGACTCGTGAAGTCTTTCATGGGAGAGGAGCCACACTTCTTTCTGCTGCCTCTAATCCAGAGATTCCCAAAGGATGACCCACGAACTGCTTGGACTCTGCAAGTCTCAGTATCCACTCTACCCTAATTTTTACCTCAGTGGAGCACAAAGGTGTAATATTACAGAGGATCTTTGCTATGCAGCTCAGTCCTGTGTCGTACCTGGCATGGGACCCTCCCTGAGCAAACATTTTGAGAGCCTGTGCTTTAATCTCTAAGAGAGGAAAGTGCTGCAGTGTTTGTGGCATTAAAGGGACTGGGCATTTTTTAGAGTTATTTGCTCTTCAAAAAAAAGCCCAGCCAAAGGTATTTAGGTTCCCCCTTGCCCTGGAAGTGGCAGTCCTTGTTCTCTCCAGCCCATGGAGCATGAGCAGGGCACCTGCAGTTGCCAAACACTTTATGCCCTCTCGTGTACTCCAAAGGAGGTTTGTCAACCGGAATTTTCTCCCCTGCTCCAAAGTCAAATGCAAAACGGTAAAAGGAACATGTGGGAAGCTCTTAACCTTTCCTGTCTAGCCATGACACGCTTGCTCACATTATTTATGGGACAGTTCCAGCTATTTTGGATTAATCAATCACTCTATTACAATGTCAAAACGGCGTCGGCAGGAGCGGTGTTTCTTCTTGGCTTCAAGGTAAAGAGTCCTTTCTGTCCTGTGTTGCTTATTCCACTTGCAGCCACACACCAGACCCCTCTGCTGATTTTGCCTCCCCTGAGAGGACTGTACCCTCCTCAGTGGATGCCAGCTCAGTGCAAGTCCAAAGTGATCTTTCATCATGAATAAAGCAAAACTCAGATGAGGCTAAATTATGGGGAATAAGGGAACGTGTGTCAGGGAAAGTTTATTCTGCTCTGCCTCGTGCTGGTGAAACACAGATGGATGCAGGGATTTGGACAAAGCCAGCCTGACCTGATCTAGTGCTGACACTGAGACACTGGACTGCAAGATGAACCTTCCAGCCAAGGTTTCTGTCCTCTCCTCCTGCATCTGTCAAAGCTGTTGCATGTCAGAGTGGTTTGTTCCTGCTTTTTCCGTAGCTCTTTTAGTCTCACTGCAGCAATTATACTCAGCCCCCTCAGTCTCCAAATTACTACTCCTAAATTGTGCTTTTGACTGTGTTGGTGGGGAGTGCATTCAGCCACTTCATCTTTTCTGTCATCAGACTTACTCTTTACCCTCAAAAGGGGATACACTTGTCTGGCACAGCTTCTCCATGACATATCCTTCTGCTCTCACCTCTTACCTTCCATCCTTGAGTCTTGGATTTCCCCTTTTTCCTTCCTTGGGGCTTTCTTGGGTGTCAGTTAGAATTTGTTCTTTTATACCCACCTTAGTCTGAACACAGCATTCCTCTGAGCCCTCGAATCACTTCCTATTTTCCAGATGTTTAATTTGAAAGCCCTGGTAGGATATAAGTATGTTTGTAGAGCTTAGAGCACAACACTTCCAGGTTTCATTGCAAGCAGGTTCTGTGTCCAGATCTGAGGTTGTTGCAGGGCTTCTTTCCAGGTGGGTTCAATTCTCTTGTTTCCTCTACTTTTTTTGGATTTCCACAGATGTACTTGAGTCTGGGCACACAGTGGTTTTAGAGCTAAGTTGGAGGCTCCCACAAAAATCAAATGTTATGGTGAGGTATGAGAAAGTCTCTCAGTTAAGAGAGCAAGAAGTGCTGCAGGAAACACTGCTGTAAACTCAGGATTGCAGTGTCCACCTTTATAGTTCTTCTTTAGCATTTGAAACAATTAAAAAAGGGGTTCTCCTGTTGCTTAGAACATGCACTTCACAGCAAAGCCTCCTTGTTCTTTGTCACTCCAGCACAGGTACATGCTCTGTATAGCTCTTGGTGTGGGTCTTCAGGGTGAGAACTAAACATGAAACCATGTTTTGTGTGATCTAAAATCCCAACCTGTGTCCATAAATGATTTCATTCAAAGCATCAGTCTTTCCCTGCCACTGCTAGTGGGAATATTTGTCTGTTGTCCTCTGTCCCAGAGCATTTTATGGTGCTTTTGTGTTGGTTTGGGCACACAGTTTGCTGCTGCCCTAACTCCTGTTTATTCATCCAGTTTCAACACAGGGCAACTAAGCAGCACTGAGCCTTTTTGACATTTTCACCATAAATGACTAAAAACTCCCTGCATGCCACGTCCTATTATTCTTTTCACTTATAAGTGTCATAATCATGATTTGTAAAAGTCATTTTGGTGAACACTTAACCACAGTGAAACTGTCTGCCTGTTTTATTGGGACTGTTACTTCCCTGAGCCAGAAATGGTGTTCTCTGCCTGTATGACACCAAACAGAAGGTCTGTGCTTGCCCACTGATCACGATCCAGTTAATATTGCAATAATTCCTCTGCTTTCTCTCCACAGCCCCAGGCTGTCCAAACTTCCTGGCTGGGTTTTGAAAGATGGAAGCACATTTCTAGACAAGGTACTGTACTGATGGTTGGAGTCTTTCTTGCCATGCAATAAGCTCCCTGACAGGTTAGGCTCCTTGTGCTGCAGGAACAGTATTCCACACTGACTCATCCCAAAGGTTTCTGTGTGTACCTTTCCCAGCCAGGATGTCCTTGCAGAGCAGAAGGTTTTGAAACAAAATGCTAATAGCAACTCCAGGCTCTCAGTCTTCAGAGGTAGCCTAGATTGTAAAAAACCCTCTTAAAATGCAGAAGTCATCAGTATGAATATTTTTGTATTTCATGGAGCTCCATAAATAATAGTGCTTTGCCTGCTTAGAGTGCCTTTTATTCCCCAGTCTCAGTTTTCTGACACTGGAGCTTCAGAGCATGCTTATAAATGAGGTTGGTACTGTACCCTTTTTTAGGCAGGAGAACTCTGAGAGAGTGAATGGTTTGCCTCTGGGAGGTCCCTTAGAGAGGAAAAGCCTGTCTTTGGCCTCTGAAGTTGACATGTATTCTGCTGCTGGACATAGCAGGGAGGATTTCATCTCCAGCCTCCCAATTCTAAGACACAGAACTTCCTCAGCTACACGAGAGGCACAGAATTTCTCTTTTTTCCCTTCTTTTCATTACATCAGTTCTGTAGGCAGAATTTATTTGGGACTTCAACCAAAACTTGGCACTGCAGCATCCAGCTTGATCTGCCACGGGGGAACAATGAATACAAAAATATGTCAGATGTTAGTAAAATAGGCAGATACATTTCAAATGTGGGCAGCAAGAGGTACCAGTGGAGAAAATACTGGTTTAATAGACTGTTCTCTGACTATGTGAACATTAAAGGAAGCAGTGATAATAATTGGTTTTGTAGGGGACTTTGAGGTGGACAAAATGGATTGGTCTGATTTTTACAGGCAAGAGAGCTGAAGATCACAGATTAAAGACCTGTTTTTTCTTCTCATTGGAGACAAAAGAAACTGTACAGGCAGCATTTCTGTGGGTAAAATAGTAACAGCTCTATTCAGAGCACTTGTTCTCTGGCAGGGCTGCAGAGGCTCGGGGACAGGAATGGAGTAGCTCAGTTGGAATTCCCTGGAATTCGTTTCTCCTGAGCCCCAGCCTTGGCCTCAGAGCTCCCAAAGAAAAGACAGACTGTCAGTATAGTTTTATATGGGCTGTATTTACATTTCTGGGGTGCTGCTGCTGCAGACTGTGCTCAGGAGAAACCTCCAAACTCACACAGTGCCAATGGAAATCACACGTTAAAAATTCAAAGGCAGCATTTCTTACCTTCACCTTGGCCACTGTAACTGCCTGGAATGGTAAATTCTTTGACCCGTGCTGGAAAAAGGCAAGGGAAGGAGTCAGAGGGGGGTGTTTTATCATGTGGGCTGGACATTCCTGTTCCAGCACTCTCCAGGTGACAGTTATACAAGTCCTGCAGCGGCGCTGGAATGTGCTGCGATCTCCTTTTAATCATTTGGAGCTCCCTGGAGATGAGGTTGGGAGACTTCTGCCACCAGGTGTAATTGCTCATTCCTTACGAGCTGGCAGGTGCACTGTAATTATGAAGAACTGGATTCAACCTTTAATTCTGTCAGTCTGACACTGGCTGAGACCACTCGCTGTGGGACGAGAGAAACATCCACGAGAGAAGGCAGGGTGGGTGGTGGATACCCTGTGAGGTGTGTTAGGAGTGGAGCTGGGAATATTTTTGTTCCACACATAACCCTGAGGAATGTGGCTTTGTGTGTGACAAAGATTTTTGATGTCTTGAATAAAAAGGGAGAAAGTAGAGAACTCAAGATCTGGTGGAGATAAATGAAACAGAAATCGCCACATAGAGCTTAGATCACCAAAAGTTGTTTCATCAAATGCTCTGAAAAAGGGGCTTAAAGTTGTTCTAATAAGACAGAAAAGGTTGGATGTTGTTTGGAACCAAAACTAAATTCCAAACTGATTACCAGGGCTCTTTCCTGACCTACCAAAGTGCCCTGTCTGTTCCTCCCAACGAGGATCTGATCCCTTCAGATACCAAGCAGCCTTATCTGGCATGAAAGCAATTTCAGCAGATCTGCCTACACCAAATTGTGTCTGGAAGGGGGATAAACATAATGGAGTAATAGGCTGGAAATTACCTGTGAGAAAGAAAATGTTTGCAAAGTGCAAAATGTGCTGCCTTGGAGTAACATTGGGTTGTGCTTTTGTGTCATCTCTGTTGGTGTGTTTTTTTACAGGAGCTAAAGGAGTGCTCTGGCCATGTGTTTGTGGACTCAGTGCCTGAGTTCTGCTTGCCAGAGGTGAGTTGCTTTTACTGCAAATCTGGCTCTGTTCAATCACGTGGGAGAAACTTGCTTGATCATTATTATTATTATTAGATTATTGCTAATTAATTAATGCTCAGTAAATAATATTGCTAAAACCTCTGTGTTATTAAGGTGCCTCAAGTATCTGTGACACTGGGAAAAGGATGGAAACAGTGGTTTGGGGAGATGTGAAAGATCTCCTTGAGCAGATCAATCTCTCACACAAGAGTTAAGACTTAACTGTCCCTTTTTATGGGTCTTCCAAAGACAATCTGACTGAGCTGGGCTGGAATATGACAGGATACAAGTGGTGATCCAGATAAGGGCAGGGCATGAAGACAAGGAAAGCTGCTTGTCTCCGACCAGGGATGCAGGACCTGCCCACTGGAGCTCCCTGGGGAGGTGACTGTGTGCTTAAGCCAGGGTTGGATTCTGCTGGGCTGCACTTCTGCCAGCAGCACATTCAGGTTAAAAAGTTTTGCTGCCTTCTTTGCTGTCCAGCACTGCCTCTCTGAGGGAGGAACTGTGCCCTCATATCCACTGACGTGGCTGCAAGAGGCTGCTTCTCCAGCTGGTTTGTACAAGAATTCCAGGACTAAAAAAACCAAAACAGCAAGACTGTGAAGATGTTTCAATTTCCTGGGGTTACCTGACTGATGAGGTTAATGCTGTGTGTAGGAGTAAAAAGCTGAGCAGAGGAAGATGGGGGTTAATAATGGGGAGCAGTCTGGGAATAGTATCCTCTTTCCTCAGTCTTTTCACACTGTGACAACATCAGTTCTTTCATTTCATGTTGAGATGTTTTCTCTGTCTTTCAAAGGTAGACAATTGCTTTTGGGCAGCAATTCTTTTTTTCCTTTCTGCCTGACCTTGTTGACAGGAAGTCCAAAACACTCCTGGAAGGTTGTTGTCAGCTTCCTGGGGTTCTGGCAATGGTGTTTCTGTCTGTGCATCCCTTGAAACTCACCTGGGGCAGCTCCTGGCTCTTGTCACATTGATTCTTTGAAGCAAGTTGGCAGCTCTGGTACTGGTTTTGCCAAGTGATTCCAAGGGATTCTAACCATTCCATCCCAACTGGAATGGTTAAAATCCAATCACACCAAAAAAAACAACCCAAACCCCCTAATAATTCAGGGTTCTTGGGAGCTGTCTGGTCACTGTGCTATGGATGTGGGAAGCATCTGTATGTATAGAAAGTGTCATTATAGCTCAGATCTTGGGAAGGATAGAGTTTATGTGCTGGATTCCCTTTGGAACTGAGACCATGGTGGTAATCTGCTGGGGTTTAGGGTGCTTCAGCCAGGCTTTCTGGTTCCTTTCTTGGGCTGGGAAACACCCACTCCTGGAGCTCTAAATGAGACTGACAAGGAGTCGCTGCTTCGTTTCACCCATGTTATCAGTGCATGGAGCTGCTTCCCAGCAGTCCATGATACACCAACCAGCTGCACATGTCACCATTGCAGGGACTCTAAAAATGGCTTTTCAAATGTTTCCCAAAGTTCCCAAGAGATGCCAAGTCTCTGAGCACTGGTGATACCCAGCTCACCCCTCCAGCCCACCTGCCAGGAGGGGGCTCAGGTGTCATGGCCAGCTGAAAGCATCAGCACAGTGGAAATGCTGCTGGTGTTTGGCAGCACAGCATGAGGAGGAGCTCCTGTGAAAGAGGCTTTGTCTTTTCCTTTGTCTCCTTCCACGCCACTTCTTTTGAAGAAACTTGTCTGCAAAAGCAGTTAGTGGGAGAGTGACGGTATCGCTTCCAGGAACACCATTGCCAAAGCAAGGCAGGATTTGGGGCTGATCCAGCAGCCACAGGGTGAGAGAGGCTGTCTCAGCAGCAGAGCACACTCACACATGTCAGAGGGCAGGGTGCAGCCCTCTCTTTGCTTGGCAGCCTTTGCTCCCTCCCTTCACATTTCAAGAAGCATTTGGAAACCTCTTAAGTTCAAAGGCACTTCAGTGAGATCACCGCAAGTCCCAGGGAAGATTTTACTTTGTTTTGGTTTTGACACCCTTCTCATCCTATTAGTAAATGCTTCTGGGATGCTGGGACATGTGGGATGCTTAAGGTTGGAAAGTGGTAGTGTGTATCCTGCTGATGGCTCGTCTGGGCTGGGATTCAGCTCAGGGCTGGAGGCCCTCTGCCCAGGAGACAGGCTGGGAGAGCTGGAGGGGCTCAGCCTGCACAAGAGAAGGCTCCAAGGAGACCTTGGGAGCCCCTTGCAGAGCCTAAAGGGGCTCCANAGGGGCTGGGATGGAATTCCCAGAGAATCTGTGGCTGCCCCTGGATCCAGCCCTGGCAGTGTCCAAGGGCACGTTGGATTCCCTTGGAGCAACCTGGGAGAGTGGAAGGTGTCCCTGTGAAGTGAAGGGGAATGGAATGAGATGAGCATTGAGGTCCCTTCCCACCCAAACCACTCTCGAGTTTGATTCTGGGCAATCTGGACAAGCTGAAAACCAACCCAGGAAGGAACCAAGCCTTGGCAGGAGGAGGTGTCAGCGGCTCCTTTGATACCACCCAGTGAGAGTGGCTGCCTGGAAGCTCAGCAAGATAAAAGGTGCCCTGTCACGGATCCCAGGGTGGTGTTCCCTCCTCCTGGATGGCTCCAGCATCAGCTGTGATCATGGACTGAACCCCTGAGTGCTTAGAGAGGAGTTAAGCAGCTTGTCACCAGAGCACTGTGTCAGCCCTCTGAAAAGCAGAGTGACCTACTTTCTTGCCTTTTTTATTCAAATTGCTGGACGAAGCCTTGTAATCAGATAATATGTGCTTGATGAGTGTTGAATTCCATTAGCTGCTCTATAATAACTGAGTTAGAGGTCATACATCTTGTAAATTCCTGACTTGACACCGTTTGTGTTATAGCATTACCAGTAAATATTTCTAATTAAAATTCTTTTAACAATGTGTGAAATCTTCTTTCGCTCTCAGAACTCTTGTCTAAACTGTCACATCAAAACAAATTGGACCCACCCGGCTGTTTTGTTGTGTCCTGTGAATGAGCTTCATCTCCTGCTGTAGAGAATGTGAATGATAAAGATGCCAAGCATTTACTGGGGGAAAATAGGGGAATTATTTTAAGCATCCGAATAAATACAATCTTCATTCATCTCTCTCACTCTCCTGGGGTACAGTAGGATGTGCTGCAAAAAAAAATATGAGCCACCCTGCTAAATCAGTCCTGCAGAAGTTTTGGTGTCTGTTCCTCTCTAAGGAAGTGCACATATCAGTTCTTTGATAAAAGTGTAATAATCACCATGGATCTCATAACAGCAGCCATTTCCTTGCATGAAACACAGACAAACCCAGGACGTGATTTCCATTTCGGGGGCTTTTTAAATAAATCTGGTTAATTTAAAGGAAATAGTAATCTTTGACACAGCTGAGGCATGGCATGAGACAGACTTTTTTTTTAAATAAACTGGTTATATTCTTGCACTGTAAGTTATAAAAACCCAACAGAATAAGAAGTTTTTCTGCCACTGCTTGAAGTGCATGAAAGGGTTACATGTTGCTTATCTCTGCTCTGTTTTCAGACTGAACTGCTTGACCTCTCCACAGTGGATGTGATCTTGATCTCCAACTATCACTGCATGATGGCACTGCCCTATATCACAGAGTACACGGGGTTCACTGGAACAGTCTATGCCACCGAGCCCACTGTTCAAATTGGCAGGTAAAAAGCCCCTTCCTATTCTCTGCTCCTCCCATCACTGCTCAGGAGAAGGTGTAAAGGACAATATGGGAAGAGGAGTGGTGTCTAATGTTCCAAAGAGGCTCTTAGGCAGGAGCTGAACACCAGCCAAGTCCTTAGTGCTGCAAATGTGTTAACTCAATGTTTCCCAACCTGTGGAACCGTGTGTGCTCAACATTTACAGCAGGTGCTTTGTGTGGAATGCAGGCAGGAGATCTTGAGTGGGCTGAGACACCTCGAGCAGCAATGGCCATACAGCCAACTTCAAAACCCATGAATAAGAGACTTCTCCTGCTCCTCTCTGCTCCCCTTAAACAAAGGGAGTCTTTTCAATAAGAAAACTGGAATTATTGCCCTGAGAAACTGTGGCTGCCCCATCCCTGGAAGTGTCCAAGGCCAGGTTGGACTGGGAGATGAGAATGGGAGATGTCCCTGTCCATGGCAGGGGCATGGAATGAGATGAGCTTTAAGGTCCCTTCCAAGCCAATCCAGTCTAGGACTCTGTGATTCCATATAACCACCCTTTCCTCCACTCCTTGGAAAGGAATTGAAGCTGACTTCACCTCAAATGGCAATTGAGATACATAAGCTCTGAGCTCCAGAGAGGAGTGCTGAGAAAAGCAGCAGAAGCTGAAGAGTGAAATAGAAAATCTAAGATCTGACAACGCAGTCAAACCATAATAGCCATCAAATTTGGCAGTCTGTTCTTACAAAATTGCCTTGTTGATTGAATAAGACAACACCAAATGCTGTAGGTTTGTGCCTTGATGAGGCCTGACTGGCCTTGTGCTCTGTGCCCTCCTCATGCAGAGCAGCTGCCACGTTCAGTAATTACAACCAGGATTAGACCGTGGCATCTGCACAACTCTCTGAGAACTTTGGGGCAGGGATCCTTGTCTGTTAAAGGTCCTGTGCAGACTTTCCATGCCAGAGGAATTCCCCTCACTGTGTAAAAACAGATAGAAACTGAAGGCCTGTGCAGGTGAAAGGAATTGTATGAATATGAACTAGTAGCAGACATCTGGGGCTTATTGGTCCAGAGCTGAAGATAACAATGTGGGAGACATACTGGTGTGGTTCTGCCCATTCACATGCCATTCTGCAGGTAAATCTGTGACTTCCTATCTTCAGAGGAATTTAAAATGCTGTTTCGTTTTAGGCAGTGAAATCTGCAGTGAGAATTTTTAATGCCTGACATATTTTTCTGTCTCAAATGTGCACGGGTAGAAGATGAGAGTTCCCTCTGACAATGTGCTCGGCTTCTCTAAAGTGATAAACAGGCACCAGCTAATGAGTTTTCTTTGTATGTTTTGTCTCATTTCATATGACTGGTTATGTCAGTAATGAAGAAATTATCTGGCTCTTTCCAAATAACCCATAGCCCACTGGGCTGGATCCTGTGCTGTCACACCCAGGCAGATGGAGCTGGTGGGGAAACAGGGGTGCTGTTGGTGATTGCTGCGATGCCTCTGGGGGAAGAGCCCCTCTTTAAAACTGCCTGGTGGTGTTAACAGTTTGTGTGGTGTTTTGGAAAGATTTGGGGCAAAGCTCTCTCCCGTGTGAGAGGCTGCAGTGCTAATTCAGTCATGATTATCTTCTCAGGCTCCTCATGGAAGAGCTGGTGAATTCCATTGAACGCGTGCCAAAGGCTCAGTCTGCCTCCATGTGGAAGAACAAGGAGGTGCAGAGGTAAGGAACGAGTCACCGGGACAGGGGGCTGTCCTAAAACACTCACCAGAGTTTAGGATTCACTGTCACGATGGGTCAGCTCCCACCATTTGAGATTTCCAAGGAAGAAAAGGATCACAGCTGTGACTCCTTGGGTCGGTTCTTTCTGCAGTCATTTGCACGTTGTTGGTCCTCCAGCCTCATGAGCTTGATTTAGTTTAGCTCCATGATGGTAGATACACCCAGCACATTTCTGTATTAACATCATAAAAAGTTGTTGAAATTAGCAGGCTATTTAAATTTAATTATATTATATCGGAATAATTTGAATTTAAAGTGATATTTGCATTCATGTTTGCTGAAATACTAAGAAAGTGAAGCCACAGCTGTTGGAGGGAGCTGGTGGTCGACCACAGAGCAGTGTTACCTCTCCTCTCATCTCCTTTTACACTTGAACACCAGAAGTGAGATTTTTGGCTCTCCAAAGCTTAAAACCTGAATGCAAAAGGTTATTTGGAAACACCATGTCCATTATTCCAGCTATACATCAAAACAAGGTGCTTAAAATTGAGGGCTTCTAACATTTTGAAAGCCTATGGAAGTTAAAAATTATTCATACAGTTTATTAATTACAGATAATGCTTTCCTTGGAAATAAAAACAATTTTAGGTGCACAACTTGTTCCTTGGAGGAGACAGTTTCCTTTTTAGCACATTTTAAAGATAGGGTTGGTTGATTAGAAAGTTATTTTTAAAGGCTGCTTTGTGCATTTTTAATTGGTCTCCCGTTTTCTACCACTAATTCTTAAGGTGGCTTGATTTAAGAGTTTCCTAAAATTGAATTATTTCATACATTACAAAAGTAGTCTTGATATTTTCCACTATCACAAAGCAAAGAAATTAAAAATCCAAATTGCCATGGTTTTAGCTGTATATTGTGTTCCCCTGCTGAGCTCAGGAGCAGCATTTGCACTGGAACTCTCCCTCTTCTGAGAAGGTGGGTAAAACTCCAGTATAAAGCAGAACTAAAGACCATCAAGTTCCTCAGGATTTTCAGGGTAGTGCTTTTTGTAACTGTTGGAGTTTGCTGGCCTGCCCAGACCCCCTCCTGCAGCTCCCAGTGTGGGAGGAGAGAGCCCTGGAGCTGTTATTCCCGGCACACCACGGCGTGTGTTTTGTATGCACGGTTCAAAGGAGGGCCATATATCTTGGAGCTCATATAATGTCACTTTCCTGGTGGTCATATTTTAGGAAAAGTGCTGCCTGGCACTTTGCATGCTGCTGACTGTTCCAGAGGTGAGCACAGAGAGGGAATCTTTGTTCTCAGTCAGCTGCCAGGGAAGGCTGCAGTCTTTTTTTGTTGGAGGGGTATTTAAAATACATTTCCCTCCCTCATACTGCCGGGGAAGTACCCCAGAATTGATAGTTCCTCCTGGGTACCATCATGTAGCTCTTCTAAAGGGGCACCAGGGTGGTACTAACCAGCTATTTAGTAACATAAATGTGTGTGTCAGAAACTCTGCCACGAGGCCACGAACCAGTGTTGTCTGTGAGCCAGAACAAAGGGGCCGATCTGAATTCCCTTTCCACTCCTGCTCTTGAGTTTCCCCCTTCACCTCCCTGTGCTCCTGTGGAACGGAGCTCCCACCCACCCTGGAGGGCAGATGGGGACTTAATTAATGTTTGCCAAGTGTTTGGAGGCTCCTGGTGACAAGTGTCACGCAGGAGTGAATGGAACTGATTATTAGAGCATGTGAGCAAACATCACTGCTCCCCAAATCAGCACCTGGCTAATGGCACAGGCAGGGCTGGGCTGACATCCGTTAGTTAAGAAAATGGGATCCTGGAGGAATTGGGGTTTTTTTAATCCCTGGCTGTTGCTGGAACAGAATACTTATTACTTCTGAGTGTAACTTCAATTTTTCAGGCTGATCAATCCCCATTACTGCTTTACAGTTCAGCTAGTTCTACTCTGAACAGTTAGTATAAAACACAAAGTATTATCATCTCCATTAGATAAAGCGTTGGAGCATTTTAAATGCAAACACTGTATAAAATATAATAAGTTCATTAGAGTGGTTTACATTTTTCCATTACCAGAGCCAGTCTGAACTATTATAGCTTAGCCAGTTTTATTGCCAGTGGGGTTTATTGGAGATGAGCTGTCTCATGGAAGCTCTGCAGGTGTCAGCCAGGATCTCTTCCACACAGGGTGGGATTCAGAGGGTGAAGAGGAAATTTGCCTTATGAAAGGCACTTGGTTGACTTCTTGTTTGGTGGTTTCTTGTGTCTTGCAAAGTGTCTGAAAGAGGCTGTTTCCTGAGGCTGAGTAGGGGAGCAGGTCTGGTCTGGGTTTGGTGCTGCATCCTTCTCTCCCTTCAAACCATTCTATGGGGTTTTGTCACATATAAAATGCCACCCTCTGCACTGACCAGGATTGATTGTCTCTCTGCAGATGCCCAGTTAAAAAAACAAAGCTCTGGAGTTTCTTAAGCCTAAATGTTGTGCCCTTAATGTTGCTGCTTTGTGGCACCTTTGTGTTTGTGGCTGTCCCAACATCTGCCCACACACCTCTGGTTGCTGTGAGGGGATCCATAACAGGGTGTTGCCAAAGTAGATTGATTTACTTCCAGACTCTAAAATACCCTGTGGCACCTCTCAGTACAGGTTTTAAAACACTGAATGCCAGCAGGAGCACAATGAGGGACCAGCACCTCGTTGTCTCTGTGCCACTCACCCAAATGAAGCCACTGGAGACTGGTGCCACTGGTCCCTATCAGGGGTTAGAGTATTTTCACAGAGCCAGGGCTAACAGAAACTTCCTTCAATCACCAAGGACAATTCCCCACTTTCTCCATTACCTGGAGAAATATTCTCCTCTTCCCAGAAGAGGAGCTCCTGAAAGCATCCAACACTAAATGCCTCTTATGGTGGGTTAAAGGCTTTTACAGGCAATTTGCTTCGATGCGGTGGGGGACAACTATCCACATTGTTTGGCCTTTTGTTGCTTGACTTCCCAAAAAAGACCTTGCAGGCTTTGTTTGTTTCCTGAAGCACAATGTGCTCTCAGCCAGCGAGTGCTGGAATTACAGTTATCACTCCAGACCTGTGCAGTGGTCTTGGCAAGAGCTGGCCTTAATCCTTTCTTCAGTATCTTAAATTATGAAGGAGTTCACTGACCTAGTAGATATAACAATAAATTAAGTTCCTTTAAACAAATTGATCAAAGAAACTTGACCAATTTCCATAAATCTTTGGAAATTGGTTTGAATTAGCCTTTGATTTAGCATTGGTTTAATATACAAAAAAAAATATCTATTCTTCTTATGCATTTGGCAGCTGTGCTGCTTCCTGCCTCAGTCCATGTTCCTGAGGAAGATTTATTTCCCAGGAGTTAGCCATCCCTCTTAGAGCCTGTGACATTATAGTTCACTTCTTCCCTTGACAATGCCATCCAGCTCACTTGCAATGTCTGTGAGGGGCAGAATGGATGGATTTTACTTTGGTGTAAAACATCTTAAAGACTTCCGTGTGGGGAATTTCAGAGAGCTCTGCAGTGTCAGCTCGTGTCTCCTTGCCAGTGCACTGGAGCTGAAGGCAGGTGAGCTGAGCTGCAGGGACACGTGCTCTTGGAAGGGCCCAGGGACACAAACCAGAGCAGAGCCCTGCTCATGGGCTGGGACCTGTATTTCCATCACAAGAGTGTGTCACATTATTGGTATATTAGATTATTCAGGTGTTTTCAGATTCTTAGGACGTGCAAAACAGACACCGATCCAAGGTCCCAGTCATCTCTACCATGTTGACATCTCAGATCAGGCAGCATCTTTCATCAGGGATGAAAACACCACGTGAGTTGTGATAACACCTCAGTCACAGCTCCTTCTTTGATGCAAGGGCTGGGTAGAACAGCAGCGAGGAGCTGGAGGGGAGCAGTCCTTGGGATGAGCAGGAATGGGCTGTGCCTCAACAGGAGCTCCTGCCTTTGAAGCACCAGGCGTCCTGAAGATACCAAGAGTGAAATCTGAGACCTGGAGAACACACAGGGGTGTAGAATGTGCATTGGGACATTCTGAAGGTGCTGGTGTTTGCAGGTTGCTGCCGGCCCCGCTGAAGGACGCCGTGGAGGTGTCCATGTGGAGGAAGTGCTACAGCATGCCCGAAGTGAACGCCGCCCTCAGTAAGATCCAGCTCGTGGGCTACTCCCAGAAAATCGTGAGTACCTCTAAAGCTCTGCCCTCAGCTCAACACCAACAACCTGTTTCTCAGATTCTCTCTGGAAATGCCCTTCTTTTTCTCCTTCCCCTCTAGATCCCATGTAAGACCTGGTTACCTTAGCTTGGGAAAACAAGACAGGGCTATACAGCATGTCCCTCATTCTGCCTCCCAGGGAGGGTTCTTGTTTGCTGAAATCAGGGAATATCCATTTGTTTCTCCTCTTCCTTGGGGAGCCCAATTTTAAGGCGGTGCACCTTCAAATTTGGAGCTGATGGGCGGCCCACTGAGAGCTGGGAGGATGTAGGGAATGGATGTATCCTGTCTGTCTGCAAAGCCACATCCCCTTCTGAGTTGCCGTATCTCACTTCTGGGAATCTTTTGAGTGCTTCAGCCTCCACTTTCTTTCCTACTGTAAATTAGGGATTGTAAACAAAACCTAATGGTTCGATGTGAACTTCAGAAACTCCTTTCCCAGAGCCCCCAGATAACAGTTATTGTCTGTAATGCTGCTGACCAGAATCCAGTGTAGCTTCCAGAACAAGCTGAACCTGCAATTCCACAGCCTGCAGACCCCTGATGGTTTGCAGGCAGCGTGTGGGCCGTGATCCCTGCTCTTGTCTGGGCCATGGTACCTGTTTTTGTTGCTCAGGGGCCATAAGAAATAAAATTTGGGTTAAAGAAAGTTGTGACTCCTCAGTATCCACAGGTTGCTACTTTTCATTTTCAGGCATCTTCACAGTGTGGATGCATCTTGCCTAATTTTAGCTCTGTGCTTCTGAGCCAGTCATTCTTCTATAGTTACTGGGAAAAAACTCATGTTTTATCTCGTCCCAAAGCTAACTTTTAAAATAACCAGACTTTTGAGCCTTGTTTTACACACTCTGAGGGCTGGAGGCCCTGCCTTGCTTTGCAAGGCATCCAAATCTGCATTGAGATAGTAGAAAAATCATTAGTATTGCAGGAATCAGGTGCTTGTTCTATTATTCAGTAACCAGAAAATAGATCACATTAGGGAGGGTTATTTTCCCCTCTCCAAAGAAGTGTAGCACATTCCTGTGTTCAGATTTCTAATGACACCTGGGAAGGAAAGAATTGTCACGTTGCTTATGCTGAAGGTGAAATGTGGATTGAGCTTGCAGGGTGTTGTTTCTAAATCACCAGTAGACAGCTTTTAAAAAGAAATAAAGTTGGAAAGCAAGTGAGGTTAAGTTTGTTTTCCACAGTAAAATTTGCAACTCAAACAGAGTTTTCTGTCAGTGGAGAAGTGCTTGTCCTTCCTTGTCTCCTGCTGGCCAATATGAATGTAATTTGACTAAAAGAGAATAGAGTTTTCAAGGATTTAAGTCTTCTACAAACTTTTTTAATACAGCAAAGGCAGGCAGAGAACCAACATCCTGGATGATTCCTTCATTTTGGGGTATCATTTAGTATGTACTCAGATGTCACAGAATTCACATGGAAGAGACTTTATCAAGGCTCTGCTTCAGGAAAGGTTTTTCTCAGAGCATGTGTCCTGTTAATAAATGAATAAATAAATGAATAAGCCATCAGACATAAAGCCAGGATATCATAAAACCTTCATAAAGGCCTTGAGTAGCAGCGGTGCTTATAAAATTCATATTCCTGATGATGAAATGACCTGTTCTGATCTCTTTTGTTGCTCACTCCTTTTCATGTGTCTTGCTGTGTGTTCCAGGAGCTGTTTGGTGCTGTGCAGGTCACCCCTCTGAGCTCAGGCTACGCCCTTGGAAGCTCCAATTGGATTATCCAGTCACACTATGAAAAGGTTTCCTATGTCTCAGGATCTTCTCTGCTTACAACACACCCCCAGGTACAGCCCCTGACCTCTGTTAGTCTCCTTTAGGAGGAATTGTCTTTGCTCAAAAACAAAGGAGTGTCATATTCCAGCTGGGATCAGATTTAGGATAAAAGCCATGCCAAGGTAACTGTTATCAATGACTGGACTTAGTGGGCATTGATAAGACATACCCTGATAAATGACAGGTATCAATAGTTACGAGGGAAACAACTAAAATTCTATGTCATTGATGATTTGATGTTAATTTATAACTGAACTTCTCTTTAAATAGGAGATTTTCAACAGATTTAAACAAAAGAGCATTAGTGAATTTTTTTTAAATCCATATTTCACCGAAGAGTCTTCACAGACAGTTCACAGACTGCTTCTATATCACTTCTGAAACATCCTTCCTTGGGAGAAGTGATAGCTAACTGCCTGCCAACTCTTCCACCCTGCTCTGCTAAGGGCAAAGTCTTTATAGTGCTGTAGATGTAATTTCCAGTAAATTAATTCTCTCTAGATCCATAAATCCTTAGTGCAAAGAATGGCTTGAAGTTTGCAGTGCTGGGTGCTTCAGAAGTTGTCAAAATAGTTAAAAGCATTATTGGGAGGAGGTATTTAAAAATAATTTAGAAAATGTGGCAGGTTCACGATCAGTAAGTAATTTCCCCCAAGGTGGGTATCTGCTGGAGAGCTTTGCTTCTGAGCATCCTCCACTTAAAAGCCTGTTCTCAGGAGCTGAGCAACTGCAGTGAAGGATCCTTAATAGTCTGGCCATCCTTAGCTGCACAAAATGGATCAGAGCCTCTAAATCCCTTTTCCTCATCAGCCTCACTCCAGTCTGGCTTGTGCTCTCTCATCCCCTCCTACTGAAGGAGCAGTAACATTTGACAGTGTAGGAATTGTGAGAAGAAACTTCTGTCAGAAGCAATTTGGTACCTGAGAATGTTTCCCCTCCATTGACATGAAGTGGTGACTCAGTTTATCAGGTCAGACTGGCCATGGGTCATCCTTTCCCAAAGGTGAACATTTCTCTGGGAACTCCTGGTAAAATCCCTGTTCCTGAGGAAATCCCAAAGGTGAACATTTCTCTGGGAACTCCTGGTAAAATCCCTGTTCCTGAGGAAATCCACTCCATGTGGCAGGCAGTGGGGTGTGAGTGGACTGCCTGGGAGCTGTGAGCTGCACTCAGCAGAGGTGGGAGCATCAGACAGGGCAGCTGGAGCTTTGGTAGTGCAGGAGAAGGTGCTGGGAGCTTCCCTGAAACCAGAGGGACCTGCTCCATTTGCCAGCAAGAGATGGAACCTGGATTAGTCACTGCTGACAGTGCTTCTTATCCCATGTGCTTTCCAGAGCCTCATTTTTTAGCATCCAGTGCCTTGCATTTTGCATCATTGTACACTAACACATAGTTTGAAGGAAAAGCTTACCAGATAGTGAAAATCACATTCAGTTTGCACTTCTCTTGTTATTTACCACATCAGAGATGTTACCAGACGTCATCATTGTCTTGTATTTGCTTCCAGATGCTTTTTGAACACAGTGGGTAGTTTTTCTCCTGTGAACACCAGCACAGGCTGCTACAAAATGGGGATTCTGTAATAACTGGTGGGTTTTGTGAGCTGCCAACCAGCTCTTCATCTCTGTGATGTTTGACAGACAACATGTAATGATAACAATATCCTGAGTGGCAGAGAGGCAGAGTTGTGTTCAACAAATCAAAGTTGTTTGTCTGACCTGTTCCTCCATGGAATCATGGTGAGCAGTTCATCATGAAATTCCCATTTTTTAGCAGTGTGTGAAAACTGTCACTGCATTTTGTTTTAAAATGGATACCCTTCAAGCATACCCAGAGCTTTTTGAACAGTAGTAAAAGCTGAGCACTTTTCCAGGGAGTTGGGAGTTAGGCCTGGCACCTTCCATTGTTCCCTTTTCTGTCTTCTGGGAGGTGGTTCCTGTTGAAATTTTGCCTCCCCCTCTCCTGAGGCAGGAATTGACACCGTTGCCACTGAAGTGGAGAACAGGAGTTGACAGCACAGGTTCAGACATGTCACTAAAAGCCTTTTAAGACATATTCTTTACATTAACCCACAAAAATCAATGCAAGCCCTCTCACTGCGATGGCATCTGAAATTATGTGGATCTAATGTGGCATAATCATTATGTACATTATCACAGGCAGATTCCATATTATTTTTTATTGCATTATTGGCATTTCATTTTCATGGACACACTACAGGGAGTCAGAGATTGTGATAAATCCCACGTGTCAGGTCTCATCCTACAAGGGGGTGCACAGTGTAAACTTCTGTCAAAGCTGACATGAAATTCCCCTGCTTGTTTAACAGAGCAAAGTCCTTCTCAGCTGCTTGAGAATGGCTCTGGGAACTGTGAGCAGGGGAATTAACCTTACAGTGGTCTTCAAGGTTCAGTAGAGGAAATCCCTTCATCAGTCTCTTCTGGTAGAAATCTTTCCTGGTTGGTGAGACTGCAGCAATAGCTACTCTGTGCTTGCTAATGGAGAGAAATGGGTTTGCATTTTCATTCTGGTTTAGTAAAATACTGATATAAAACATGTTAATTAATAGATCTCAGTGAAAAAAGGGACTTGAAGGATCCAGTCAATGATTCCAACTCAGGATATTCTATGATGCCATGATCTATGATTTAGATTCACACCCAAAACTGAGAGCTTCAAGCCCAAAGGCCCTTGCTGATCTCCCCTCTTCCAAACTGAGTCCACTGAGAGGTTGGGGAAAATCATACTGCCCCTGTAGAGCCCTGGGAATCAAAGCTGACACCTGGATTTGCAAAGGGAAGCAAGTTGGAAACTGCTGCAGCCAGAGCTGGGAATGCATGTGTCAAACCTTGCTGACTCCCTGCCACATCGCCAGCAAACCATGGCCTTTCCAGGGCTCAGCTCCTGGGGCCATGCACTGATCAGACTCCAGGGAATACTGGAGATGGATCCAGCTGCAGTTCTGTTGTTTGTTCTGGGCTGTGGGTAACTGCAGGTAAACAGTTGGATGTGTTTTATTAACTCCACTCAGGTCTCCACAGATGGAGGAACATTAAGTTTAAACTGTTCCCTGGGTTTTCCTCCTTGGTCACTGTATCTGTGATTCCCTGCCCAGAGAAATCTGTGTTACAACTTCCCATTCCTCATGTTATTTCCCTGTGCTCTGTTCCAGCCCATGGACCAGGCTTCTCTTAAGAACAGTGATGTTCTCATCCTGACAGGGCTGACCCAAATCCCCACTGCCAACCCCGATGGAATGGTGGGAGAGTTCTGCAGCAACTTGGGTAGGTCATGGGGAGAATTCCTCTGCCTCTTTTATCATCTTATTCATGGCTTTGGGTGGGAAGTAATTCTGAGATTCCTGGAACTGAGTAAGTTGTCCAGCTATAGCTGCTGGCATAAAACTAGCTGTTTAGATTTTACGACGTGCTCCTGATGTCATTAATGCAGTAAGTGCTTGCAGAGACACAGGTTGTACCTAAAATGTTTTGGAATGGAACAGGTATAATGAGATTTAATCATCTGCTGCTCCTGGTTTGCTAAGTATGTTGCTTGGCTGCCAACAGACTACGTGTGGCCTGGGCTTTGGATATTGTTCCCAGCTGAAATATTACTATTTCCTTCCTGTATCTCAGCCAGTGTAAAATCTTTACATGCTTTTTTATGACTTTCAGTTTTGAAAACAAGCACATCTGCTTCCCTTCTTACACCTGATTTTTTAAATATATCAAAAGCAAACAGCACAATCTCTGTTTAAAATAAAATGGAGATATATTTATAGACCCCCCAGAAATATAGAACCTAATCAGACGCTTTCACAGCTGGAAAAGCTGATAATTGCAAAGCTGTGATATCAATGTGAATGACAGCATTTCCCAGCCTGCTTGGAATGTCACATCCAGTGCTGATCTCTCCTTTTCTCCCCTTCCCCCACCTCAGCTGCCCTGTGCTCTCAGCCTTCTTCCATCAAACCACTTTCTCCTCTCTGCCCTGCTGCATGTTGCCTGTTCTTTTGTCAGAGATCTTTCCCTTTATTTTAAATTCACCACTTTTTGCACAGAAAACTAAAAAGCCGGTGATAGGAGGATCCTTACAAAGGTTACCAGAAGACATCACAAGACTAAATCAGGCTAAATTCCTGGTCTAGTGGGAGGAGATGGAACTGGGTGATCTTTAGGGTCTCTTCCCACCCAAACCATTCAATGATTCTGTTAACAGAGCAGATATTGGTATTTTATAAGACTGATAATCAGTGGTTTTACCAAACATCCTCTTTGCCAACATCCTGGCTCCAACAGGGACCAGGAGCAGGTACCTGGAAAAGGGTAGAACAGGGTGAGATTATAGAATACTTTCCTAATCTTCATTTTTATTTCAGGAATTTCCTGAATCAAACATGATTGTGTAGTTAGTGATGTTGAGTGGATTTGTTCAACCTCCCCTCAAAGCTGTGTTAACTCTTAACACCTGGGACTTCCTCTCCTAAATGATGTGTGTTTTACATGTGTGTATTTCATCTGTGTTTTCATTGTTCTTAAGCATTGTTCATTTTATGACCCTGTGATGAGCTTTGGTGGCCTTGTTGTGCTGGATCCAGTTGTGCTGCCCCTCTCTGTCCCCCTGACAGATGGTGGCATGATCACCTCCTATCATGCTAGTAAACAACTTGATTTTAATGAACCATTGTTCATTAAAGTGCTTTTAAAAATTAAAGTCTTAGAGGTGTGGTCGGGCCAAAGCAAAATTGGGAAGTTGAATGTGTATAAATAAATGTCTTACATATGTTGGTACAGGGGAGTGTCTGTCTGTACAGAAACATTCTGAACTATTTTGAGGAGTTTGCAGAAGCTCTTCAAGCTTTGCAGACAAAAGAAGCTCCATGCTTAAAACAATGCCATTTTAAGAATCTGGAATTTGAGTGGCATTTGCCAAAAACCAGCAATCAGAAGAAATTAAATAATTCCATATTAATGCAGTGCTAGGGCCATCTTCTACATGACACCAGTAGTTAAGACATCTACCCAACCTCAGGAGAAGAAAACAGGGAATCAGTTTTCTTTCAAATATGTAAAAAGTCCAAAAAGCAGTGGGTTACTGGGAATAATCAAGAGCAGGCAAGCTGAGCACAGCAGTTTTCATCTCTTTCATCACTTCCAGGATTTTTGCCCCAAACCCCCTTTTTTCCATGCCCAGCACCAACATTCTGCAGCTCAGGAAGAGCAGTTGCACTTTCTCATTGCCTTGGGCATCATCACTGGGATGTTCTGTGTGAGCGTGTGGCCGTGTCTCTGCGAGGGGGTGTTTATATAAAGCAGAAAAAAGCACAGTTTGCTTTTTAGGTGCCAACTTGACCTTGTGGTGGCAGCTGTTGGCAAAGCAAGGATCTCTTTGTGAGTGTAAATTGAACGACTTGTGATAGAGCTACTGAAGGAGACTAAATTTGAAATGCCAAGATTATTATACAACTTTTATCAAGAGAGTGCATCCAGCATTCACAGAGATAAATTGGGCTTTAAACAGCTTTCAAATAGACATGTCTTGTTACTGACAACTCTAGAAAGTTGTTGTGGTGATGCAGAGAGCCAGATTGGACCTGCTGCTTGCTTGGAAAGATTTTCATCCCTTGGAAGAGACAGTATTCACCAGGCCAGTGTCAAGGGTGCATCCTGTGCCATCAGGAATGGGATTTGAGGGGACAGCAACCCTGGGTCCCTGGCCTGGTGGGCAGCTGCCTGGAAGAGTGCTCCACTCCCTGGGCTGGGGGTTTATAGTCCTTGTGTTATTTCCTCTGTGGCCTCAGGAATCCTGAGCTTCTCTTGTTTTCAGGAGAAAAGCCTGGAGGTCCCCACAGTGAACCAGTGGCTGTGGGGAAGGGACAGCTGTGAATCCAAGCTGTGTTGGGTTTGCATGGCCAGGTTGTGGTAGAAATGGGGCTGCAGGGGTGGCTTCTGTGAGGAGGTGCCAGAAGCTTCCCCATGTCCAGTGGAGCCAATTCCAGCTCCAGGATGGACCTGCTGCTGGCCAAGGCTGAGCCCATCAGTGACAGAGGCAGCACCTCTGGGACAGCAGAGTCAGGAAGGGCAAAGGATTTGCTGTGCAGGAACAATTGCAGCCAGGAGAGAGAGGAGTGAGGATAAGGGAGAGGGGCAGCCCCAAGGGCAGAGCAGCAGGAGGGGCAGGAGCTGCTCCAGGTGCCAGGGCCGAGGTGCCCCTGCAGCTCATGGGGGACCACAGGGAGCAGAAATGCCCCTACAGTCCCTGGAGACCCCACATTGGGGCAGGGGATACCCAAAGGGGGCTCTGACCTGTGGGAAGCCCCACACTGGGGCAGCAGGGACCTGGCAGGACCTGTGTCCCCATGGAGAGAGGAGCCCACACTGCAACAGGGACCTGGCAGGACCTGTGTCCCCATGGAGAGAGGAGTCCACACTGGATCAGCCTGTTCCTGAAGGACTGACCCCATGGAAAGGGACCCAAGTTAAATCAGCCTGTTCCTGAAGGACTGACCCCATGGAAGGGACCCATATTAAATCAGCCTGTTCCTGAAGGACAGACCCCATGGAAAGGGACTAATGTTAAATCAGCCTGTTCCTGAAGGGCTGCACTCCATGGGAAGGACCCACACTGGTGCAGTTCAGGACAAACTGCAGCCCAGTTGTGAGAAGAACCCACATTGCAGCAGCTCCTGGAGGACTGAGTGGCTCCTGTGGGAAGGACCCCACACTGGAGCAGGGAACGAGTGTGAGAGGCCCTCCCCTGAGCAGGAAGGAGCAGCAGAGACAGCGTGTGATGAACTGAGCATGGCCCCACTCCCCTGCACCACTGGGGGGGAGGAGATAGAGAAACCAGGAGGAAGGGAGGGGTGGGGAGAAGGTGTTTTTTGAGATTTGATTTGATTTCTCACAATCCTAGTCTGATTTGGTTGGTAATAATTTGCCCAAGTCAGAAGGGAGGGGTGGGGAGAAGGTGTTTTTTGAGATTTGATTTGATTTCTCACAATCCTAGTCTGATTTGGTTGGTAATTATTTGCCCAAGTCAAGGAGGGCAGTGACAGAGTGGCTTTGGTGAGCACCCAACATCCAGCCAGGGTCAAACCACCACAAAGGAACATTCTTTAACCTGCTGTCTGCATCCCATCTGGCCTGTGCAGCATTCCTGCTGCTCTGGGTGTAGGTGCTTTTTCTTGCTCTCTGCAGAGTTTTTGGGTGTGTAATGACTCAAGGCAAGTTCTGGTCCTGGAGCCAGAGCTGTAACTCCCACCCTCAGATGGCTTTGAAAATGTTATTCTTAATCTCCTCATTCCTCTCTTCACATCCTTTTTGCAGCTGGGATGGTTGAGATTTACCCATGTAAGAGGGCTAATGTAACACATTGCTGGGATGTTTGGTGACATCTCCAATTCTAGACAAAAGTAAAGTATTGCTATTCTTATTCACAAATATTTGGATGGTATAGTTTGTTTGTGGCCCGGAGAAACAAATCCACTGCACTGCAGTTGTGTTAGAACTGATATAAAAGCTGTCTTTGACCACCAGTTGTAAAGAGCTTCTACAAAGGGTGAATCACCTAAATGCCTGTGAAAAACCCTACACTCCATAAAACTTTCAAACATCCAGCCATAAAAATCTTCCCTGAGCACGGAGGTGGAGCAGAAAGACCCTTGATGTGCTAAACCCATAGGCCAAATCTTGTCAGGAGGTTGGAATCAGGGAAGTGACTGTGCTGGGATGTAACATTTGTGTTTCCAGGCTCTTCCACAGCTTTTTGTGGCATGCTTGGTGCATTATGTTACAGTTAGCAGCAGTGCATGGTTTTACCCCACATCCACAGGTGAAATCCTAGTGAGGCAGGAATTGCTCACACAAAGTATTTCCCCTTTCCCAGAAGGTGCAGCGTTTTTGTGTTTCATTCTGCCAGAGGAACACGGTCTTTGCTCAATGCCTGCTTTTGCTGTCATGCTCACCTCTGTCTCAATTACAGAGTAAACCTATTTCTCTTTCCCTCATTTTTTTCCAGTCCCATGCTGTCTGCAAGTTTCAAATTGTTCTTGTTAGGTGGAAAGGATGGAAGTATTTAGTTCTTTAAAAAGGAGAAACACCCCATCACCCATTGCTGTTTGAAATAATCACATCTTCAGCCTTTCATCTGAAAACCAAGCACAGAACAGTTCCCCGTGTGTTGTGCTTTTGGCTGAGACCTGTGAGCTGCTGTCCTTCCCCTCTGGAGGACAGCAGATGGCTGGAGCAGGGTTTATTTGGGTGGTGAGGTGGTTTGTGGCCCTCATTTATCCTCCTGTGCCAGTGCAAGGCCGCCCTCTCCTGTCGGGAGCTTTCCATGTGCTCCGGCTGTCATGTGCCCCCACTAAGGGAGTTCTAATCCTGGAGAAGGCAGTAAATAAATGCATTTAATGATCAGAAGTGTTCCTCTCAATTCATATGCATCATGTGCTCTGCTAATTCACGCAATAGCTTCTTTTTCTGTAATACTTGGATTAAAGGAATGCATGAGAAAGTTTAAATATGAGCCCTGTTAATTGATTTTTGCCCTTCTCTCTCCCGCAGCGATGACTGTCCGGAATGGAGGGAATGTGCTGGTTCCCTGTTACCCCTCTGGAGTGATCTACGACCTGCTGGAGTGTCTGTACCAGTACATTGACTCTGCAGGGCTCTCCAACATCCCTTTTTATTTCATCTCACCTGTTGCCAACAGCTCCCTGGAGTTCTCCCAGATCTTTGCCGAGTGGTAGGTGTTCAGGGGCTGCTCCTCCAGCCCTGCTCAGTGGATGCAGGTTGTCTCTGCCTCACATGCTCCAATATCCACTGGGTTAGAATTGTGGAGGTGTTTTTTGAGTCACCAGGGGGTGTGTGTGTATAAGTGGATGTTCTATAATCAGGGAAGGATCATTTCCTATACAACGTACAAACTCAAAAAACCTCTGCTTTTTGATGATTAAATGATGTTCCTGACTTGGGGGAATTTTAGCTGTGCCTGTTTGAATGTCTTATCCCCCCCAAAATTCTATCATGGTGTTTCTGTCCAAGCAAAATAGGTTTTCCAGGATCCATTTTGCTGAGCCATCAATGTAGTTTCATGGCAAAAGAACTCCAGGAGTATCCTGAGCTGCAGGAGGCAGAGCACTGCAGTCAGGAAAGAGGATCCTGCTCTGCTCAGCTCTGCTGAGGCCACATGGAGAGTGTTCTGTCCAGTCCTGGCCTCCCCAGTACAGGAAGGGTATGGGATTACTGGAGCAAGGCCAAGACAGGGCCACAGGGATGAGGAGAGGCTGAGGGAGCTGGGACTCTGCCCAGCCTGGAGAGCAGAAGGCCCAGGGGGGTCTTACCAATGTATAGAAACACCTGATGGGAAGAAATAAGGGTGAGGGATCAGAGTCTGCTCTGAGGCACGAAGTAAAACAGGTGGAATTGCAACAGGGTCATGGCTTAAACTGCCAGAGAGTGGGTTAGATGGGATATTGGGAAGGGATTGTTGGCTGGGAGGGTGGGCAGGCCCTGGCACAGGTTGGGCAGAGAAGGTGTGGATGCCCCTGGATCTCTGGGAGTGTCCAAGGGCAGGTTGGACAGGGCTTGGAGCAACCTGGGCTAGTGGGAGATGTCCCTGCCCATGGCAGGTTGTGGAACAGGATGACTTTCAGGTCCCTTCCACCCCAAACCATTCCATGATTTTATGATTCTCTGAAACACTGCAGCAGGTTGTGCAGGGGGGTCATGGAGGCTTTTCCATGGAGACCCCAAAACCCAACTGGACACACCTCTGGATGACCTGCTCTAGCTGAGAATGCTTGAGCAGGGGATTGGGCTTGATCTCAAGAGATCCCTTCCAACTTCAACCATTCTGTGATTCTGAGACTTGGAAAGGAGAACCCAACCCCTTGTCACTCTTTCCAAATTCTTTCAAATGGAGACATACTCTAGATTATTAGTTAGGTAGTTTTTCCTTCCTTTCTTCCTCTCCAGATGTTTTAAGTCTGGAGGCTCTGGAAATCTTACGTGATTTGGTTCCTCAGAATTGTAAAGAGATTGAAATCTGGTGAATTTACCTGGAAGTGGAGGTAGAGATTGAACATCTGTACAACAGAGGTTTGGGGTCAGAAGGGGGGTTGATATTCAGGGATTCCAGCCTTAAATTCTACTCTCTAGTCATCTGAACAAAATGTCCTGCTCTTAGTATCTCTTAGACTTTATCAAAATTAGTTTGACCCAGGCTTATTGCTTTTTAATAAAGTGAAAGTATGAGGCAGGCAGTGTTTCCCAGAAAAAGCCACCAGGACAGTGTCACTGCAGGTAATTGTAATGTCACATAGCCCTCTGACAAACAGCTTTTTTTACCTCCTGTAATAGGATGAATCAGGAGTCTGGATAGAGCTCATCCACAGCCCTCAATATCTGTGTTTTAAAAAGAAATGATTGATGTAAAACAGCAGGTCCCAGTGAGCTTTGGGCCACGCTGAGAGGCAGGTTTACCAACACTGCAGCTGCACTAATGAAATGCACAGGGCAATTAGCTTACAATGAACCAAAGTCCCTGCCGAGAAGTGGGATGAGGCAAGTGCAATTTCTCTGCTGACAGATGATTTGGCTTTGCAGGAGCTGCTGAGGTCTGGGCTAGGACACACACTGTGGATGTCAAGCTGCAGGTTTATCTGCAGCAGCAAAGGCTCTGTGTCACAGTGTGTACAGAATTACCTTCAGCTGTCTGGCACCTTCTCTGCAGGATTTCCCTGTGATTGAGTTGTTGTTTCCTGTGGGTGTTGAGCCTCTAACCAGAAAGACTGGAAGCAACAGAACAAATCAGTGACTTTGCACCTGATGCCACCAATCCAGCGTGGGTTTCTCCAAAAAAAGTGGATCAGTAGATGGCAGCAGATGCTGCAGGATGTTCTCACCTCTAACCCAGCTGATTTCCTTTGCTTTACAGGTTGTGTCATAACAAACAAACAAAGGTGTATCTTCCAGAGCCTCCCTTTCCCCACGCTGAGGTCAGTAAACCATGGTCTTGTTTAGTTTCTGCATCACAGTCCTCTCTGGACTGTGGACCCTTCCACAGCTGTTTAAGTTTTGTGTCATTATTCACACAAGTGGTTTGGATTTCTTTTTCCTTTGCTTTCTGTGATGAGTTTGGGAGTGTTGGGGGGGAGGAACGATGGTGTTCCCTCAACTCCAAAATTCCCTTATTTCAGTAGACCACTTGAATGTTGTTCACTCCTTCCCCCCCAGAAGGTGATCCATGTACACATGGTTGGATGTTTGCTCTTATCCCACTGCATTTCAGTCTAAAACTAAGAGCTTGTCATCAGAGACAGCTTAGCCATCCCATCTCTGCCTCCCTGGAACAGCCACCACTTTTTCTGCAGGAGAAATGCTGTCTTGAAAGAGCTTTTATATAAAAAGTTAAAGCTTGCAGCACTGAGTGCTGTCATGGGCAATTCTGAGTGGAATTACTTGAGCATCGTAGTGGAGCAAAGAGAAATAAAGTTCCTGTCTTTGGAGGATCTTCCCTCCAAGAAAATAATAATCTGAGGGGAAGTTTTAGCCAACCAAACATGAAATAAATGTGGTGTAACTCATACCTTCAGAGTTACTTCATGTATCAGGAAAGGAAATTCTCCACTGGGAATGGGTAGTTTTTCCCTCTGAAATGAATGAGAGGCAGGCTGGGAAAAGAAGAAACAGGACTGAGAAATAATTTTAGCTAAATGCTACTCTTTTTGAGACAGTGAGCCATTTGGGACCTGCAGAAAACTGTCTCTGTTGGTTCCTCTGGTCCAGACTGTTTGATGAGCTGTGCAGAGTGGTCATTGCAGGTTTAAGAGCCCAGAAATTAAATGCTTTTACAGACATGTTGTTTTGGGGTTTTTTCCATCTGAAATGTGTCACCCAGGGACTTGTTCTGGAAATTGCCATTACCCATCATATCTATCATCTGTAGGTGCTTCAAAGGCATTGTTGGAAGTAGGATCTGAGCAGGAGCCCTCACTCTTTCCAGATGCCTGAATGTGTTTCAAGCAGGATGTGCAGTGAATTATGTATAATCTGTTACCAAGAATAATGTGGACGGCAGGGCACGCCACCTGTTCACCACTTATTTTATAACCAAAAGAATTCATTCCCACTGATAAATCAATTCCAAAGCCTGAGCCCTGAGCACAAGAGTGTTTTCCCCTCCATCTCTGCTTTCTGGGGTGTCCTTGTTGTACCACAGTGTCACTGCTTTCACTGACAGCCCATATTCTAGTTCACAATATGCTCTGGAACTGGCAGATTGAAGTGAAAACCCATCCAAAAAACAAGAATCCAAACATGCAGCTGTCACAGACTGGATTAATTAACCCATCTTATATGATGGGCCTTTGTGTTTATAGAGTGATAACTGTGTCCTCTCATTCTTAGGATGTTTTATATTCCCCAGAGGCCTGTTGATAATGAGATTTCACCAAATTACTCTTTAGCTGTTGAAACAGCTTTGCAAAAACTGCTCTGTGCTTCATGTGTAGATGAAGATGATTATCTGGGAGAGGCCTCCCAGCAGTGGATCACAGATCAGCCCCAGTGCACAGAGGGAGGAACGTGCCCATTCCAGGTGCCATCCACAAGATGCCCATGTCAGGCACCCAGTGCTCAGCACATGCCTTGGATTCCTTGCTAAACCTGCAGAGTCTTACAGCTGACACTCTGTCTGTAACTCCCACCACGTAAAACATCTAAATAACCTCTCTTCCTGTGGCTCCACCACCTCCCAGTCAGGAGCTTTGCTTACTGGCACTTCAGGGGGGTTTTAATGAGCATCAGAAGCAGACAGTGAATGATGCTTTCTACTGGACAGGTTGTTAGTGGAGAATTGCTTTACTTTCCTCCAAATAATGGTGGGTTGTGCAGTGTAACCTGCACAGAAATTGCCCATCATGAAGAGATGTGTTTAACTGCTCAGTTGTTGGAGGAAAATAGGGAATTACTCACACATGTCTCCTGGTTCTCAGGAAGCATTAATAACATGCCTGCCATGATACATCAGAGGGGACAGGCCAGGAAATCAGTTTCTAATTATCTCCAGAACAAGCCCAGCCCAGCACGCTGCTGGTCCTGAAATTTGATGTTCCTCTTAGTTGTATAAACAGCAAGATTTAAAAGCAAACAAGGCAAAAATCCCCCCAAATCCTTGATGTGGTCTCTTGCAGCAATGAGTTCCAGCATAGTATAACAGAATAATTACTTCCTTTAATCAGTTGTGATTGTATTTGGCATTTCACTTAACTATCCCTTTATTATTGTCACAGGGGGATAAATAAAACCATCTTCATTGTCTCTCCAATTACTATTTTTATTTCTCCTTACTCTCTATGCTGAGCTGAAGCTTTTTCCTTCTCTTTGCATGGAAATTTTCCAGGTTTATGGTTTATGTGGCGTGTTTTGAACTCATTCCTCGTTCTGCTGTGCTGAATAAAACCAGACACATGTTCAGCTCTGCAGAAAACCTGAATCCCCTCTCTCTCCTTGTTAGTCCCACTTTAATGTAGTGGTAGGTGCTCATCCATCTCCTCCTACACAGTCACTGGGACAGGTTTTGTGGTGGCAGTTTGTCTCCCAGCACCCAGGGAAAACACTTTCCCTCTGTTAGGAGCAAGGAATGTGGGCTGAAGTGCTTCAGGTTTGTAAGGATGGGTTTGGATGCCAATTCCTGCTGAAATTAATATGTGTGGAGTTGTCCAGGTTCTTGCAGTCTCACCTGCAGCCTTTTAGCAGAGCACAAACCAAAAAAGCTTCTTTTAAAAGGCTTTTCTGAGTGTTGGAGGGAGTTAGGGTATGGGTCAGGACTCCTATGCATTCCAGCCAGGCATTTCCCAGGAGGAAAACCAGGAAAGTAGAGAGACAGGGAAGGGAAGGCTCTCCCCTCTGACTGGACAAAGGTGCAAATTCAGTGTTTTACCAGCAGTTTCTGTGATGGGGAAGGGAAGAGAAGGAGCTCCATGTTGGAAGCTGCTGCAAAGGTCAAAACTGGAGGTGCCAAATGTTTGTGGACACAGCAGGCTGGGAGGGCAGGAGGGCTTTCACTTCCAAGCCCTGTGTCAGGTAAATCCCAGGATCAGCTCTAAACAGGCTCAGATTGAAGCTCCACAATTAGGACCTGTAAAGCATCAACCAGTAACTTGTTTTGTTTAGGAATGTTATTCTGGTATTCCAGGACCAACATGTGGTGTCCCACCAAATCCCACATGGGAATGTGCCATCCTATCACAGGCACAGCTGAGGAACCATGGAGTGTACACTCTGCACCATCCCCTTCGTGGAGACTTTCTAAATTAATTAATAAATTTATAAATTAATGGCTGGATTGTTCTAGTAAGGCAAAATGAGGAGCTTCCACTCCTTTTCCTCCCTGCTCAGTCTTTACACAGACAATTTCAGGCTCTGAGATAAGTGAATCCAGACTTCTGTAAATGTCTGCAACAATAAAATTTGAGAGGTAATTTATATTGATCAGCATTTGCCAGTGAAGGAAGAATTTGAGTTTACTGTGCTCTTATTAAGGATTCTGTGAGCAACATCTAAGAGAAATGGCTACGAAAAGCCTTTATTTCTGACTCAGAAAAAGAGCCAGAGTGGGAGTAATATTGATTCTGTGGTCTTAAATACCAGCATTTTTCTTCTTCCTCTTTGATTCCCTCCTCCATGTACCAGTTCCTGCATAACACATTGTAATAAATACCTGGAATCAGGTGAGTGTATAGAATTGTGGTTTGGTTGATAGTATTGTATAGAATTGTAGGATAAATAATTATTATACAGCAGTTGTACCCAATGATCCTTGTGGGTCCCTTCCCACTCTGGGTATCCTGTGATGGAATTAGGCCCCTGTTAGTGCTGATTTTATGAAGGGAGTGAGGGAGGTGAAATAATAAATGTTTCATGCACTGATAGGGAGCACATCTGTTCCAGATTCTGGACCCAGAGCACACACACACACACAGAGTAAACAGCAGTGTGTTTTGGCTCACTTCAGCAAAGGGTACACAGAGGCTCTGGAGATTTATCCTGTTTATAGCAGCACTTGCTGACCCTGTAAATCAAGCCTATGGCTTGAAAGGGAAGCAGAACCATTTGGGATTTTCAGAAAAACACAGCTCTCAGTCTTGATTCAGTACTTCAGCAGCCTCTATCTCTTAAGCCCTCAGTCAACAGTGGTTCTTTCTGCAGAGAAAGATGCTCTGAGTGTTGCTCCTGGTTTCCAGCTTGTGGGAGGCACTGGTTTTGGCCCAGCTTGGAGATCTGAACGTGGCTGTTGTGCTTACACACATAGAAAAACCTGTGCAAGCCATTTCCAATTCAGCCCCCCTTAATGATTTGTGAAATTCTGTTGGACCTGTCCTGCATATTCAGCTCCATCTATTTCTGATGGGATAATTAGAGCAGGCTTGGCTGTAGACACTAAAATCCACCAGCTGCTTTATCACTGGGGTGAGCAGAACTTCTCCAAACTTGTTTTTGCAGCCTTTCCCCCCTGCCCTGTCCACCTGTGAGAGCCAGAGACTGGGAGCTAAACTATGGAGCTTCACTAGACTTACCAGGAAAGATCTTTCAAGATAAGAAGAAAAGATGAGGAAAAAAAGAAATCATCACCAGTGGGGTCCTGGAAACTGGATTAGAGACCCTGTGTGTCTTTTACAAAGTAATAGGAGGGGATTTGAAGCTTCCATAATGCTTTGAAGAGAATCCAGCTTTTATGTTGCTAAGCAGGGAACATTTGTGTAGGTACAGCAGGGAAATGGGCTGTTCAATTCTTTTGTGCATGGAGTGCTGCTCTCACATCCTCACAAAGATTTGAATGCTGCACACAAATATATATCATTTGAAGGAGCCCGTGAAAAGGGAAGAACAGTTTGTGATTTTCAGGAGTGTGTTACATAAATACTGGCTATAGAAATGCCTTTCAATTACCTGTCTGCCTGTCCTTGGCCAAGTTTTGCCCTGGAATGTCACATATCCTATTTAATATTTGAAATAGAAATGGTCCCTTTCTTCCAGTTTACCCAAATTAAACCCCTTTTGCAACTTCAGTTTTAAAGCTTTTATCTTCCCTTAAAAAAAAAAACCCACCAAATCATGGTAAAGCTTCTTGGGGCCATTTCCTACAAGTTCTTTTAAATGTCAGGAATTTGTGGATTCAAATTTAGTTTGCCCATTGTGTGCTGAACTGCAGTTTGTGTTACTGGGGCTAAGTTTAGATTCCAAACCCTGCCTGCCAGATGTGTTAATCAGAAATCTTTACCAGTCTTAATTGCAGGAATGTTTTTGAGATTCTGTGCATACCAACTGCCAGAGCAGTTGCTGGATGGTGGAGGGTTTTTTCCAATCTCTCTCTTGAAGATTAAATAGGAATTAAATATTACTTTTAAACTGCAGAAAGTGTAGTCCCCTTTCTACTTCTCAATCCAAAGGTCCACATGGAAATCACAGGATGAGTCCACCTACAGAGAAGTGTAATAACCTTAAGTTCTGGAGTGCTTTGTGGTGCATAAGTTGGGAAGAGATTTACAGAAGCATCAGAATTCTGAGTTTCTCTTCATTTCCAAGATCCTGAGTTAGATCTGCCATGGTGAAAAGCAACACAGGCCAAGGGGGAATGGCCTTAAGCTGAAGGAGGGAACATTGGAACATTGAGGTGGGATATTGGGGAGAAGTTCTTTACTAAAACTGTGGGCAGGCCCTGGCACAGGTTGGGCAGAGAATTTGTGGCTGCCCCAGCCCTGGAAGTGTCCAAGGCCAGGTTGGTGCAACCTGGGCTAGTGGGAGGTGGCCCTGCCCATGGCAGGGGGTGACACTGGATGACATTTAAGGTCCCTTCCAACCCAACCCATCCCAGGATTTGATGAAAATTCCACCCAGCTCCCAGAGGAAGCACCACTCCCCTCATTCCCACTCTTTATCAGTGTGTGATTTCATGTGTTAAATTACAGACTTTTAAAAAGAACTGTATTTACACTTATTTTCAGGCTGGAGATGGAAGCGTAAACCTGCCAGGAAACAATTCCAAATATTGCATGAAAGTGCTTCCCAGCCTGGTTTAGTAAATTGCTTTTAAGTTACACCTTGCTTTGCACATTAGAAAACAGTGGCAGGAGAAATAAAGCAAAACTCTGAAAAGTGCCTTGATAAATAATCTTCCTCCTCTTAGCAAAGAAATCTGTTCCACCTGCAGAGCTGATTGCACTGTTTGCAGGGCATCTTCTTGCTCTCAGTTCATTTTTATCACCAGTTTCAGAGGCAGTTAAGGAAAGGCAAGTCTGTCTGTTCTTTTTCAGCATATTTGACTTTGTGTGAACCCTTTAGCCCAAAGAAGCCCATGGCAACATTCTGCTGAAGGCACAAGTGCCTGGTGCTGCTGTGATGGGAGGAAAGCAGGTTAAACATGTGCCTGGAGCTCTTTGCAGACATGGCAAAGAGGGAAAAGGAGCTTCTTTTGAATTTGGCAGCTGAACTCTCTGTTCTCTCCAGGAAACTCCAAGCAGGGAGTGTTTGCAGAGTTTCCTCAGTCACCAACTGCTGGTACCAAAGAAATGAGGGCAAGGACTCAGAGGCACCTGGCCCCATGCTCTGACTTCCTTTTCATAACACTTAGGACAGTCATGGCTCAATTTATTGGAAAATCTAAGGGATATGCAGGAAGGGACTCTGTGATGAGTTAGGAATAAACTGTAGGATATTTATAATCTCCTGTAAATAAACACACTGAAGCAGAGAGGCCTGAAAAGTTGGTAATGTCTGGATCTTTGTTTTGATTTCAGCTCATTCAGACAAATAAATTGAAGCACTACCCCAGCATCCATGGAGACTTCAGCAATGACTTCAAGCAGCCCTGTGTTGTGTTCACTGGGCATCCCTCCCTGAGGTTTGGGGATGTGGTGCACTTCATGGAGCTCTGGGGGAAATCCAGCTTGAACACTGTTATCTTCACAGGTAAGTAAAGTGCTGATCTCATTATCAAATTAACAGGAGGTTGTGCTCTCTAGCTGAGCGTGGCCACATCCCTGGGGCTTTCCTCATTTATTCTGGGGCAGAAGTTCCTGACTTGAGCAGCAGCTTATTTAAATTAAGACCCCAGGACTGACTGTAGGGCCAAATGTAATTATTGTGCCATTTAATTCTCTGTAGCCCTGCAGAGCCAACCTTTGCCGTGCAGAGCCCCTTCCTGCCACGTCTGAGCAAAAGCTTTCTTATGCTCAGCAGTAAAATGCCTACAGGAAATGAAGTTTGGAATTAAAAGCAGCTGGCTGCAAGTGAAACCCAGGCAAGCCCTAATTGATGCTGGTCAGAAAGGAGAGACACTCCTTTTCCGCGTTTCACTGGGGCCACCAGCCTTTCCTCATCCCTTTTCCTGCCCTTTCATCGAGACCTCAGGCAACCAGAGAGTGTTTCATTTCTGCTGTTTCAGAAGTGTGCCCCCCACACAGACCTGGCAGTGGGATCTGGGCTGGTCCTGCCTTTTGGCTGAGCCTTCTTTCAGATATTTTCTGGCTGACAGACACATTTGTAGCTGAAGCTGGAAGAGCAGCTCTGGCTGATACCCTGGGCAGCTGTTTTTGCCCAATCTCCCAAGCTCCCAGGAGCACAGCAGGTCTTTTTAAATTCCTCCACTTCCCTCAGGCTGCTTCCAGTGCTGAGAAAAACACTTCAAGGCCTTCCCTCAAACCAGTGTTCTGTCCAGGTGTATTTCCACCTGAGGTGGCATCCAAACAGGTCCTACAGTGGGAATCCTTCAGATCTGAGAAGGCAAATAAAAATCCTTTAGGCCACTGCTACTGATTCTGTGTCTGAGCAGCTCTGGTGTAATAGGAGGTGTGTTACAGGTAACTTATCCAGGTAAAAAAGGTGTGGGTTTTGGACTTTTAGAATTGGGGAGGAGAGTCCTGAGTAATGGATCAGACCTACTCCCACAGCAAGGGTGGGATGGAGTCCCACTGTTAAGCTTATTTTCCTCTTCTTTTTAGTGAATAGGAAAACTGCTGGAAAGCACAAAATGCCCTGAAGCAAAAGGGGTTGGAAAAAGGGTTATTTCCTTCCTTCTTGCTTTTGTTAACTGTAGAGTCGAGGCAAGTGATGATGAGCAAGTCCCTTTGACTCTTTCCCAATATTGACACCAAAAAGTGTCACAGTATCCTGATCCTGCTAAGCCAATTTAGGGACATTAAAAGTGTGTAATTAGCCCTGTTTAAGGGGAGGGGAGATAGGAGGGGGTTCCTGCTGGGCTGTGTTTGTGCTGAAATGGGCATGGACCCACAGCTGCTGCAGTGCCATCCCTCCTGACCTTGCAGGCAGACCAGCAGACAAGCCCTAATTGCTGTAATTGGTCAAATTGCAAAACAGATCTGCATTGTGGTGGAAATAGTGAATTCTGCTCTGGCTGGAACTTCCACTGAGAGTGTGCAGAGCCTTTGCTGGGGTGTCTATTCCATAGTTCCCTGGGGAATCAGTGGCATTAATCATGCTCTGAGTGTGCTGCCCAGGGTGTCAGAAACTGCCCTTTAATGGCAGGAACTCTTATTCTGTGTCTTCTTGAAGGGAGAGGCACTTGACCTTTCTGTATTAAATCCTAATCCCCTGTGAATCGAGGCAGTCGAGCACTTCTGTCAGAGCGTGGCCCTGGCAGGTTGTTAAGGCATCTGAGTGTCACTCCTAACAACCTGTGGGTGCATCAGGTCATGGTCCTGGAGTCTTTTTCCCAGTTTATACTTCAAATAAAACACCAGCTGAGAGCTGCTTTGATTGGATGACCTTGGAGGGCACAGTGTGGTTTGTTCCCTAAATTCATCTACCCGTGGCTTTTGTCTCTGTCTGGAGGCACATCCAGTGGGCAGGGTGTTCCTGCTTCCTTCTGACTGTTAGTCCTAGTCCTAGTCCTAGTCCTAGTCCTGGTCCTGGTCCTGGTCCTGGTCCTGGTCCTAGTCCTAGGTCCTGGTCCTAGTCCTAATCCTGCTTCCTTCTATCCTAGTCCTATTACTTATGACTGTCTGAGCTGGAACAAAACCACATGGGTTAGTGGTGGGTTTGGCAATTGGGACTCAGCAACCTTAGAGGTTTTCTCCAACCTAAATTATTCTATGATTTATGTCGATAGAAATCCCCAGCAGATCAAATTCTTCTGTTCTTGGTTACTCCAGTGAAAGTCCAAAGCGTTGATACCCAATAAAATTACATCAATAAATTTGCAGTATTTTATTATTTTTCTGTTTCAAGCTAAACTCTGTGGTTATGGAAGAACCACTGAAGCAGATGTGAAAGCAGATGATAGTTTAGCTTTTCCTGTGAGAGACTCCTGGTTTCTAATAATTAAGAGCTTTAAACTACGGGGCTGTCCAGCATTGTTAGTGATGGCACTGCTTGTTCAGTCCACAGGAGCCAGGTACTCTCCACCTTTCCAATCTGTGAGGTAAAAAACAACTCCAAGGATATGGATTAAACCAGCAGGAGCAGGAGCCCAGCTGTGAGAGAGCTGTGATGCTGCTCTGCTGGCTCCTGTCATCTGCAAATGTTCCTGCAGGAGCAATATTGACTCCATTATTGATTAAAATATTGAACACCACTGAGCCACAAAGAAATTCTAGAAGAAGACACGGTGTAAAGAAGCTGCTTCTTGCTTTCACTCCAATGCTTTAAAAACCAACTCCCTGGGACATCTTAAAGCAGCTCATGCCACATCAGTGCTGTTCAGGGGAGGGTTTTATAACTCAGTGTCACACAGCAGTGAATCAGGAGTCTTGGGGGGAAAGCTAAAGGCCTGTAATTCTGTCAGAGAAGTCCCTGTGTGTCCCTGACAAGCACTGTCTGCCATCAGACAGGTGATTTCTGGGTTTCTGGTGGTTCCAAAACAGCAGTTCCTGTGGGTCACCTGAGCTGAGAGCAGCTCAAAGTTATGTTTTTCACATGTGACAATTTTCCAAGTCCTGTGTTAGAATTCCTTCATTAGAATTTCTCACTTTTCCAAGGCTCCTGTGTCCTTATTAGTTCAAAGACACCATAGACTGGAGGACATTTGGGATTCCTGGATCAAAAATCCATGTCTGTGCCTTATCTGAGCCTCTGATTCAGAAATTCTCTGCATAGGAGCTGCCTCAAATCTCTGTGTCCTCCACAACACCAGATGGGATGGAAAAACTCACTTTGATAACTTTTTAAACTTACTCTTTGTACATCTCTAGCAGAGGACTGACTTATTTTTTCCTCAATGACTTTTAAAATGTCTTCTGATTTAACCCTAATTGATGGCTGATCATTCTTCAATAAACTGCCTTCCCAGTATTCCTATTTTTAAACTTCACTGCTATTAAACTTAACTGACACTAAATGCCATTTTTACTTGGGTATTTTTAGGCTTTGTTTCATTGCCACTACCACATCTGCTTTTAACTAACATGGCTTTTTGCCCAGTGCAATTTTTATTTCATGTTTGTGGATTCATGGCTTTTGGGGCATCTCATAAGATGTTAATATTGCTCACTTTAATGTTCCCAGGCACTTACTCTGACAATTGCTTTAAATTTGGGAAAATGATCCCTTTGACAGTTCCAAGCCTCTGTATCCTTGGCTGGTGCCACATTCTGTTCTCACAGGGTAAATATCCCCCCATCACTCACTGGTGCTCAGCCAGCAGCAGATTTTTGGGGGAGCAATTAAGTTGTCTTTATGCTGGATGTCCTGCTGAGTGCTGAGCTTCCTGTGGAAGGAGATGTTTGCTTGCTGTCTCCAGGAGGAATCCAGCCCATGCTCTGCTCAGGGTGCTGGAAGAACATCATAGATGGCTGGTTAAATCCAGACTGGAGTCTCTGAGTTTCAGTTTCCTTTAAGTTTGTCCTTTCACAGCCTGAACAGGTACCAGGGAAATGCCTTGTGGTGTTTTCCAGCAAGGCTTGACCTGCACTTTACTCTGCAGGGTGTCCTTTGGTTCACATAATCCAGCAGATAAGGCTTTCCTGCATCCCTTTCTCTTTTCCCCATTCTCTATATATCAAGCTAATTCCAGCTTTTCTTTTTCCAGCATTCCCTTTGTGCCATCTCTCCCCCAGTTATGAGATAGATGGTGATGGCATAAGCATTTCCACATCATTAGTTGGTGACCCCCAGCATCAGGAGGTTATATGTACCCCATACTGTGTCACCTGAGGTCTATATTTGTCATTCACCAAAAAAACCCCCATCTTTTTCTGTAGCTTTGTCAATGTTTTATTACTCTGTATGAGTAAAAACCCATTCAGTGCATGACTTTCCCCTGGCAAAGCTCTAGCTGAATTTTAAAAGTCAGCAATGGTTCTCTAGCAGTCCAAACCTGGCACTTAGATTGAAAAGAATAAATATGTATAAAGAGATGATCTTTATGCTGCATTTTTATCAGAGGGAAAACCAAGCTGCCATGTGGGTTACCTAATGAGACCCAAAATGATACATCTTGCCCTCTCTTACAGGATCTGATTAAACATAAGACGGTGGGTTTGTCATGATTAACATTGCTCTAAAAATCATGCAATAATGTGTTCAAATGAAACAGTATTGCTCTGTTGCTTGATTAAGGTGAGACTAATTGTGGGCGTCATTTTCATCACATTAATTGAAAATAATGGGTGGGGAGAGGAGGAAGGGAAGAGGAATCTGTAACAGAGTTAACACTGCTGAATAACAGCTCCTTTAATGAGAGTGTGGAACCAGACAAGGATTGGGCCTTGTTGTTAATAAACACTCAGTGTCCTCAACATTTCTCTCTCCAGAACCTGATTTCTCCTACCTGGATGCCCTGGCTCCGTACCAACCCTTGGCAATGAAGTGTGTTTACTGCCCCATTGACACAAGACTCAATTTTATTCAGGTGTCCAAATTGCTCAAAGAAGTCCAGGTAAGGAATTTGCTGTTGCCTTTTCCTGAGTTTCTTCACACACCTGAAATAAACAGATCAATTGTGAACAACTGATATATTAAACAGAAATCACCTTTTTTTTTTCCATGGGAGAGCACAGGGCATTGAGCTCTCCTTTAGGAGAGGTCTGGGGAAAAGGACAGAGGGGTTTTGTAGTCTCTACATTCATCATTTCACTCTTCTGGGCTTCAGTGGCCTCTCCTTGTCCATCCCATTTGTTTCCTTTCCTTGTCCATCCCATTTGTTTCTACTGGTTTGTTTTCTGACTCATAACATAATTAAAGCAATACCCAGACTTTTTTCTGGCTGAGTTTTTCCCTGTGTTTTATCTTCAAGTTGTTGAACTCAGAAATACATCCCCTTCCAAACCTCCTGCATCATTTTATCTCATGGTTCTGGCTTGTCACTGCACAACTGAGATAGAACTGCCACTGCCTGATTTTGAATAAGCACCTTCTCCTGTGTTTTTCCTGATGTATTTGCTGTCTCCAAAACACTTTGCAGAACCACTGTTTTCTCCTTTGTCTTCCTTAAATCCAGCACAGAGATCCTTGTGGCCACCAGCCTGGTTGTGCTTTCTCAAGATATTGCTGACAGGTCATGAAAACTCAGAGAATTGCTTCTTGTGCTGCTGTTTCTCACAGGATCCCAGAATGTGCTGAGTTGGAAGGGATCCACATGGATCACCCAGTCCAACCCTCAGCCCTGCACAGCCCCATCTCCAAGAGTCACCCCCTGTGCCCCAGAGCATCATCCAAACCCTCCTGGAGCTCTGGCAGCTTTGGGGCTGTGCCCACTGCCCTGGGGAGCCTGCTCAGTGCCCACCACCCTCTGGGGGAAGAGCCTTTTCCTGATATCCCACCTAACCCTGCCCTGACACAGCCCCAGCCCTTCCCTGGGTGCTGTCCCTGGTCCCCACAGAGCAGAGCTCAGTGCCAGCCCCTCCCGAGGAAGGTGTCACTGCAATGAGGACTCCACCACACGCCAAGTGCCCTCCCTTGCACACTGATACATCATGACAATTTGGGACGGTCTCCACGCCGTTATTTCCCAAATCAGACGACAGCGATTTGGAATTACCCCCAATTTAACCCTCCCCTCTCCCCCTTGGTGTGTCGCAGCCCCTGCACGTGGTGTGCCCGGAGCAGTACACGCAGCCGCCTCCCACCCAGTCGCACCGCACCGACCTGATGGTGGACTGCCAGCCCCCGCCCATGTCCTACCGGCGCGCCGAGGTGCTCACCCTGCCCTACAAGCGGCGCTACGAGAAGATCGAGATCATGCCAGACGTGAGTCACGGCGCAGGGAGGGGTGAGGGCAGCGCATCCCCCTTCAGAGCCACGGCATCGTTAGGGTTTGAAAAGACTTGTGGGATTGTCAAGTCTGTCGGTCAGCTGGCACTAAAAAGTGTCCTCAAGTGCCACTTGCAGGGGTGGGGACTCCACGCTGCCCTGAGCAGCCTCTTCCAGAGCCTGTCCACCCGTTCAAGCAAGAAATTCCTCCTTATATGTAACCTGTCCCTCCCCTGGCACAGCCTGAAGCCATTCCCTCTCCTCCTGTCCCTGTTCCCTGGGAGCAGAGCCCGACCCTGCCCTGGATCCATCAGGGACTGGCAGAGCCAGAAGGTCCCCCCTGAGCCTCCTTTTCTCCAGGCTGAGCCCCCCCAGCTCCCTCAGCCCCTTCCCAGCCCCGTTCCCTTCCCTGCACACTCTCCAGCCCCTCAGGGTCTCCTGTCTGAGGGGCCCAGAAGTGCCCCCAGGATTGAAGGTCCAGCCTCAGAACTAAAGATATTTGTTCTGAAGATATTTGCAGCCTTTGACTAAAAGTATCTTGTGACTGAAGATTTACCCTTGGCTATGATGATGTAAAGCACATTCTCTCAAATGAAGGGCAAAGAAAGGAGCATTTTTGAGAGAGAATTTCACTGACTAAACTAACAGGAACTGAAAAACCAGCAGCTGGCTGAGAGACTTGGGTTGTTCAGCCTGGAGAGGA
>WBMV01001672.1:21247-56131 GCA_013396655.1 Campylorhamphus procurvoides | reverse complement strand
GGGAGGGGCTGGGCTGGAATTCCCAGAGAAGCTGTGGCTGCCCCTGGATCCAGCCCTGGCAGTGTCCAAGGCCAGGTTGGATTCCCTGGGATGGTGGGAGGTGTCCCTACCCATGGCAGGGGTGGAACTGGATGAACTTTAAGGTTCTTCCAACTCTTCTGTGATTGTGGACAAGCAAAAAAGAAGTCCAGGTGAATTGTCCTTTGTAAGGATGTTCCATCTCACAGTTCAAAGGGCAATCTCTGCCAGCCACAGGAGAGGCAACCAGTAATCTCCAGTTTAAATATGGACATGAATTAGGTTGAATTAGTGCCCCAGAGCCATGGAAAGGATCCAAAGAATGTGGGAGTTGGTAGCCAGGAGTTGCCTTTTTCCTTCCCCAGCTGCACCTGCCATTAGAAATACCCTTTCCTGTGAGGAGCAGGATTCAATCATTCGTTAAAGAAGCAGTGACAAAACTTATTTGTTTTCCAACCATTTCAATAAATGGTTAATTCCTACAGGCTGCAGAAGTCCAGCAGGTTAATGGATTGCTTGTATCCATCTCAAATGTGGATTACTTATTCCCACAACATCTATTAATGATTTAACCCCACAAATCAAACCCAAATGTACCCATCTTACGAAGGGTGACCCACATTCTGACAGACACGAGCTTAAAATGTTTTTTTGACAATCCAATCAGCACAAATGTGTCCTTGGATCAAAGGTGCCAGTGGCTCTTTGCAAGCAGGTTTGGGAACTTGAATAGTGAGTCAACCTTCCATCAGAGAGCAGAGGGAGGAGGGACCCTCAATATGAAGGATAAACTGGGACTCAAGTAACAAATCCCTCATCCCCCATTCCCACCAGTTCTGTTGGGAGCCTGCCCAGCCCTCTGCTTGGAGACAAGGAAGGGGGTTTAATTAGAAAATATGCTTGGATGCTGCTCCATCATGGCATGGATATTTAATTGTTTGGGAAATTTGCATCTTTATTGGATCCTGGTAGACCTAAGACTAGTCAATTCTGCCTTCCATTCACCAGCATGACCAAAACAAATCCTAATTTCAGCGTGCAGGAGCCAGCCCATGGTTCACCTCTTATTTAGATTCCACTGAAGCTTTGGGTTTCCCCCTAAGCTGTGAGGGTGTAAGTGAGCTTTTGTGAGCTTGTCCCTTGTGCCAGCCCTCTTTAAGAGGTGGATACCAGCTCTCCCTGCACTTCCCAAAACTGCTGGGAGGGAGGATGCACTGTAGGGAATGTGGTGCTCACCAGCCTGGGATAAGAAGCACAGAGACAATGAGAGCTGCTGTCTGTTCCTTTCAGCTTGGAGAGTTGGAGCAGAAACCTGCACAGGCAGGAATGGGGACAGAAATGGCCTTTTTTGCCCCCCTAACAACATCAAATTAGAAGCCCCAATTTCAAAGAAGTCTCTGCAAAGGGAGGAGAAACATCTCTCGTGATTTTCCACGTCCTGGGAAGGAATTGTTGGGTGTGAGGGTGGGGAGGGCTGGGCTGGAATTCCCAGAGAAGCTGTGGCTGCCCCTGGATCCAGCCCTGGCAGTGCCCAAGGTTTGGATTCCCTGGGACAGTGGGAGGTGTCCCTGCCCATGGCAAGGGGTTGTAATTAAATGATCCTTTGGGTCCCTTCCAACCCAAACCATTCCATGATTTTCCCTGGTTCCAAAGCTGCACTGAACAGCTTGGTGTGTAATGATGCTCCCACAAAGATGCTCCTGTGCCTCAGGGCTGGTCATGGGGTGCCACTGCCCAGCACCAGGGGATGCAAATCATCCCCAAAAAGGGGTTCTTGTGGTTCTTTTGAAGGGAACTACGTGGTTATGGCAAACACTGGGTGGGACCTGCCTTTCTCCTGAGTGGGTTGTGCCAGACAGGATTGCAGATATGACATGAGGCTCCCTGGTGGGGAGTGTTTGCTGCTAAATGCCCCCTTTTCAGCAGTTTATCCAGGAAGACTCTTTAGGGTTCCTGAATATATAGCAATTTCTCTACTACAAGGAAAGGGTGTTTGTTTCATTCAGGCTGCCACCAGCCCTGGGGCTCTGTGAAGGCTCAAGTGGCAGTAGAAAAGAGTATTTTATAGCTCCTAGCAAACCTTGCAGTGGCTTGTTATTTGTCAAAACCACGTTAGCCCAACATGGGATGATGAAATCCACCCTGGAAAAACAAGTAATTGCTAGATCTGCTCCAGGGCAAGGATTTATGTGGAAAGTACACTCATAAAAGAATGGCTGTGGCAATGAAGTCCTGATCAGGGCCCTCTCCTGACATCCACAGCCCCTTCCCAAAGTGCACGAGCTCAAACTTCTGTCTGGATTCTCCCAGCTTTTGTTGGCTCAGAGTGGCTTCAGTCAGTGCAGACTGAGGGGTTTGGTGGTGTGAAATTCCCCCTCCAAAACTGTTGCAGTGATTCAGATTCTGGCCTGTCAGACTAATGTAAATTTACTTTTACTGCTGCAGCTTGTCGACATTTCAATCACTTCACCGAGGAGCAGAGGCAGGTCAAGCAGGGCCGTTGTATGATAATGAGATTTACACTCACAGCAGCCTTTGTTTAGAGAGAGGTTTGAGCAGTCCCGAGGCGTCAGGCTGGAATGGCTCTCCGAGGGACTGGGGAAACCTTTACACTTGAACTAATTTGTTCTTCTCAGCATCTGCCTTTCCCTTTAAAAAATAATAATAATAATAAAAAAAGGCTGCTTCCTGGAAATTGCTTAGGCATTGTCTAGTCACAGCACAACGATGGGGAAATGGAAAACACCTTCTGGAGCAAACAGATAAAATGAAACAGTAGTGTTGGAGCAAATAATGTGCCTGCAGTTTAATTACAGCTGAACAGTGGAGCGCATCGCTTGCTTTCCGTGGCAGACACTTCACTGAGGCCTCTGTGTTTTTAAAACACTCTATTTGCAAGTTCTTCAGGACACAGCCCAGTATGGGAGAGTGGGAATGTGCCTGACATGGAGTGGAATTGCAAAGAGAATTAGGAAAACAGCCACTGGGCTCTATTATAATTATGGGGCTTTCACATCCACCCTCTCTTTCTCTTGCCTTGACTTTTCTTTTTGTGCTTTTATCTTACCTCTCCAGCTTCCTTCATGTTTCAGAGGCTAAGGACTTTTAATTTCTGACTTTCTTCTAACCCTCAGCTTACTTTGGTGACCCCACAATATCCCTTCTCCCAACCTCTCTGTTCCTTCCCCTTGTGTCCCTGTGTCAGAGTCTCACCTACACAAAGTAAATGAAATTAAAACAAATTCAGCAACCTGTTTGCTCCTGCTGCTCATCCCTCCCTCCAGCTCCAACCTCACTGAATCCACTGGCTGTCAGATTGCCTGGAGTCCCTCCCTTTTCCCCAGCAGTTTGAGATTGCACCACAACTGCTTCGTTTTCTTGGACACCAAGACCTGGTGCAGTCTCCTGCCTTCCTCAGTGTTCAGTGCAGTCAGCCCTTGTTTTCTTCCTAAAATTGTCTCCCACCTCATTCTCATGTCTCTTCTCTCCTGGCCATTCAGCCTCAGGGAATTCTCGTCCCTCCTCCCCTCTTATGTGGGCTTGGAATGTGTTATCCTTCATTTCCTTTGCCTTTTTTTTTCTGCTGTGCCTTTTCTCTGGTTGGTCTCATGCACAGATTGTCCTATTTAGTTAAATGAAACTGAGCTCTGCTTTTCTGCTCCCAGCCTGCCTTGGCCTGCCTACATTAATGTCTAGGTTTGTTCTTCCTTTCATTTTTGATGATTGGCTGTAAAATAACACTATTTTCCAGCCAGGCACTCACCTCTCTCTTCCCAATCAGCTTCAACAACAACATCACATCCTGGCTTGACATTCTGACCCATAAACTGGTTACTTTATTCTCAGTATTTTGATTTATGCCATTTTTATATCTTTCAAATGACTCATCTTTTGCATCTGCAAGCTGCTTGCCTTTACTTTGAAGATATTTCATGTCCTTGCTTCCCCTACCTGTCATTTTTCATTCCAGTCTGAGGCTCTTTTCTGCTTCTGCTGGTTCTGTTTTCCACTACCCTCTTGTAAGTTCTTCAAACAACTCTTTCCTGCCTGCTCCCAAACTACTGGGGAAGAGCTTCATTAAAGAGCCATAAATCTGCCCCATTACACTCCTTCAATACCTCCTTAAAGTGTCCTTTGGCACAGCCCTGGCAAACAGCCAGTGGTTAATGTTAGTTCTGAGCCTACTGCTTGGAATCCCAGCTGGGGTTATTCCCTGGGGCTTGGTCAGGTTGGGTATTTCTGGTTTGGTTTCCAGGCTTTGGGGACGAGGTTCCTCCTGCTGGTCCAGAGCCCTGGTCCATTAGTTGCTCCTGGACCATGTGCATGGAAGAGGAGAGGTTTGTTTCCTTGCTCAGAACTGTGAATTCCCCCTTCTACATCTTTTATTTCTCCAGGGGGTGTTGGCTCTGGACAAGCCCAAAGTTCAGATTTAGGCATTTGCAAGCAATAATAGCAAAAACTTCAGCTATTTATGGCATGATTCTTCATTCACTGAAGTTTAATGAGGCTTCCAAATCTGCTCCAGAGAGAGTTGTGGGAGAGCCACAATGACTGACAGACCCATTAAGTTGGGGTTGGTTTAGCAACTGAATCATCCCATTAAAAACCCTCGGATTGTGTGAAATGTGAGGCTGAAACCCCCTCAAGACATGACTCAGATCACCCCCTAATGATGAGACAGATGCCCTCAGTTCTAGGATGTTCTTCTCTGCTGGAAATGCCTTTGCTCCTTTAAGTCTCGTTAGCAAGATTCCTTAATTTCCATCCTGCCTGCAGCATGTTCCTTATGCCTGCTGGTCAGGAATCCACGGGAATATTTAAATCTCCAGACCTTTCCCCTTTGCTCCGTGTGTTTGACCACACAGATTTGTTCCCTCTGCAGGATCTGGTACTTGCAGACTTCCTGCTCTCAGGCCTGGATTAGCAGGGGGTTTGAAGCCAAGGCTGGGTCTCTTGGATTCACTGAAGTCTCTTGTGCATTTCTGTGTCTGGTTACAAGGGACTGGCCAACAGAGCTCCTGGGACTTCAGAAATGAAGGGATAAGAGAAGGCAGGGAGGGTGGACATAAACTGTCTTCCTCTCCCAGTGTCACTGGCCAAATTTAAGTGACAGGATGAAAACCATGAGTTTTCTTCTGTTTGCAAAACTGGCTTTACAGTGGAAAGGGCTACTACACAGCATTTAAGCAGGTGGGATATTTGGGATTTTTTTTCCTATTAAAGATGCTCTGGGAAGGTGCTTTTCTGCATCCAGAAGCTGGATTTGGTGTGTGTGAGGAGCAAGGGGAGGGAGATGAGGCAGGATTTTCTCCTTTTAGGTTTTGTTGAGCACTGGTTATTGTAAAACCTGTGTGAAGCTGTGATCTCCAGGGCTTGGTGTGCTCCCTCTGAAGTCAGGCAGATCTTAAAATCCTTGGGCTTCCCTAGGAATTGGCAGGGGATATTTTTCTGTCGCTTACGAATTTCATCCTGTTTCAGGGCTGGGATCTGGGTAAGAATCTCTTCATACATGGCAAGCCCTGGGGCTGTGAGGCACCATTCCCACCTAGAAGTGGCAGTGCCCTCATGGATAACCTGGCCAGAACCCAGCTGCAGTTACTAAAAGTCTTTTTAATCAACGATGCCTCAAAAAATGTAAGGCTCCAGCTTCAAATTGCAGAGGCTTTTGCCCCTGCTGCTCCCACTCAATACTGTTCAAGCCCCCACTGTCCCTGATGGCCAGAAACCTCCTGATTTCCAGCCTACACACACTCACTGCTGGTCTGCACACATTTATTCTCAACATCATGTTTTAGCAGAAATACATTTTCCCTTTTGTTGCCATTTTCCCCGTGGTGTTTATGCAGAATAATCAGATTCTCCCTTTGGCTTTCTTTCTGCCAAGATATTTAGTTTCCTCTTACCAGGCAGCTTCTCTACCCTTCAGAATATCTTCCTTGAACTGAAATTACCCACAATTTACAAGGAGTTCAGATGGGATCTTGTTGGGCTCAGTTATAATGCTGATGGCTCATCTCTCCAAGAATTATCTGATATTTTCTGGGCTTGCATTTGGCTTTTCCGTGGCCATATCACATTTATGCCTCTCAGTTCTCATGGGATGGACTAATAAACCTGGACCCTTCACCTCTGTCCTTTCCAGCAGCTGGAATTCTCTGTCTCAGCCCAGTCTCTGGCCTTGCCTTTCATGGTATTGAATTTCAGCTTGTTTTTCTCACTCCAGTTCTCAAGTTCATCCTCTCTGTTACCCTGGTCTTTCCTTCTGTTAAAGGTGCCCCTACAAACCCCAGTGGGACCTTCTGAACACTCTCCTTGGTCTGTACTGGGGCCATTAATGAAAACTGGGAGTAGACTCAAGACTGGGCACTGCACAGGCTGAACAAACCCCTGCCCAAGGATTGCATTCCAACTTCATTTGTTCTTTATTTTCCCCTAAGGATTTGCAATGTGTTGAGTCCATACTGGGTCTGTCCTGCTGTTTCATGTCTTTGGTTCCTCTGGTTTGATCTCTAATGCAGACATTACACATTTGTGCAGTTTGCACACCTGCCAAACACACAGCAGTGATTTCAGATCCTGAAATTTAAGGGGAGTTTAATCACTGGTCCTGTAATTAATCACTTTCTGTGCTGCTGCTTGTTCCTCCTCGCTCTGGTCCTGGAGGGTGAAGATCCAGCTCACTCCACTCAGCTCAAACTTCACCTCTCCCTGCCAGGTCAGCCTTCCTGCAGCCTCCCTGGTGTAAGCCAGGGGTGGAGAGGGAAAAGGGAGGAGTTTGGGGAGCTTTCCCAAAAATCTGGGAAGAAATCACTGCAACTTGCATGTCAAAATACTGGCTGCTTACATCCCTGCTTGTCTGTCCATGGGAAAATCCCTCGCAGGACCAAGACCACGTGTTAAAATTCTGATCCTCCCTGATTTTATTCACTCATTGCTCACCCTCAGCAAGAGGATTTTTGGCTGGTGACTGGAGACAACTTACCAACTTAAACCTGTCCCTGCTGAAGGCTTCGGTAGAGACTCAGGAGTGGCCTAACCCCTGTTCTTCCTTAGGAGTTTGGCCAGCAGTGGATTTTTGAGCTCACGTGGTGTGTGTCAAATCCCATTTTCTTGTGGGAAACCCAATCCTGACAGGAAAAACTCAACGGCAAAAACACCTTTACTCTCGTTTAGCTTGGGTGGATGAGCTGAAAAATGGAAAACACACAATGCACACACACATAAGCCTGTCTTAAGGCAGTGCAAGTGCTCCTCCAGAGGCAGGGGACTGATTAATGAGGAGGTAGCTCTCAGTGTCCCTGCTTTTGTGCCTTTCCTGGTGCCAGCGTGTGACACCGGGCTCGTGATAATGACTGCAAGGAAGAAGACTTGGTTATTCTTTCCCTGCTGGGGGGCTTTTCAATCTCACACACAAAGGCAGAACGAGACCCAACAGCTGCAAGCTGGACAAATCCAGCCCTGCAAAGGGAATTCAAGTTGGAAATAGCTTGTGAGGGGCAGTGGTGGAGCTGCTGTAGCTCGGAGTACAGACAAGACGTGCTGTCCCTGTGAAAAGGGGCCCTTTAATGCAGCATTTTGGAAGAGCTCTGTGATTTGTGTGTGCAGGAGGTCAGCTGGAAGGAGGGTAGAAAGGAGTGCAGCAGAGCTGTCTGGCCTTGGTGGCTGAATTACTGGAGGTGATTAAATGACCCTTTTGGTTTGGGTCGCTGCCTTTCTCTGATGAAAGCACTGGCTGCCACACGGGGAGGGCTGTGAGCTGCAGCAGTGGCTTGGAGGAATGAAAAGGAACCTCTGGCTCACTGTCCCTGGGACTCTTCATCATCCAAGTGTTGCTGGTGAGCAGCTGTGTGGTTAAAACCTGTGTAAGTGTTCATACCCAGGCATCCCAGTGGCAGCAGGCTTTGATTCTCAGCAGCTCCCTGGTTTTTAAGGATCTTTCTCTTTACAGTGTTTGTCGTTTTGCTCTTCATTAGAGCCCATTTGGTATCGATCCCCCCGTGGAGGGTGGTGGGAATGGAAAGTGCTTTAGACCACAGTGAAGTGCAGAACACACTCTGCTGCTGCAAGTGCTGCTATTTTTAGGCCCCAGGAGGAATCTGAAGTGATGATCATCGTTACATTTTCATTCTCTTGGTCTTCAACAACAAACTGTCCTCAAATTGACGGCTTTCAATGCCTTGAACTGAGTCCCAGAGTGACAGTGATCTGAACTGCTCCCTGAAATTTGGGTTTCTGAGATTCACCAGGTGTGAATCTAGGCTGAATTTAGGGATTTTTTTTATGCAGCCCGTGTTTTTCCAACACAACAACTGTTTATTCCAAGGGGCTGCCCTCAAAACGTTCCTGCAGCTTTAATAGTGATGAGGAAGATTTTCAGAAGTCATTAAAAGTAGCTGAGCTTTGGCACCATCCAAGCCAACAGCAAAACCTTCTCAGTGCTTCAGTGGCAGAAAGATTAGGGCAGAAATGAGAGGGGTTTAAGTCAGGTTCAGTTGGTTCTGTGTCCACAAGGATTGGAGGTTTCAGGGACTGAGTGATTGTCAGAATTTGCAGCAGACCAGGGAACTTTTGGCACCTGAAGAACCAGGTTGGGATGTTGCCATTGAACCCAAAGTTGAAGGCAAGACTGTATTTTATATCTTTCAGGGAAGAGTTGTATAAAAGGCAGTGGAAGGGGTTTTGTGCAGCGTTGTAAGGAATAATTTCAAACTAATCAACAGAGCCATTGGGCTTTTAAGGGCAAATCCTTTTCTTCCAGCTATTCTGCAGTTAAGAACTGAAAGGAAACCCACTTTGATTTTTCATTGTCCATCGACAGAACAAGCATAACAAATAATGCTGAGTGAGATCCTTAGTTCTGCTAACTAAAATTAGTAATGAAGTAATTGCCTTTCTGAACAAGGATTCTCTTAAATTATTATGTTTTCTGAGACCAGCCCTGGCTAGTGAATACTTCTGATCCCAGTCAAATCCATAGTTTTAGGAGCTGGAAGGAGGGCTGGGCAGGTGAGAGGAGCCCTCTGTCACTGTATCAGTGGGTTTGTGTTTACACTTCCTTAGTCCATGTTTAAAAACACCAGTTTACATCACAGCTGGGCTCATCCACATTTTGGGCTTGTCACTTGCTGACTAAACTCTCCTTTTGCTCCAGCTTGCAGATTCCCTCGTGCCCTTGGAGATCAAGCCTGGCATTTCCTTGGCAACAGTCTCTGCTGTGCTGCACACCAAGGACAACAAGCACGTGCTGCAGGTACAGGAGAATGGGAAAGGGGGAAAAATACCTTTCCATGGCTCTGCTGCCATCTGAGCCCCAGCTGTCCTCATGAGATGCTCCTTCCCCACCAGGGCAGGTCCTTGTCTGAGGCCGTTCCCTGGCATGTGCCAGGGAGGAATTACTCTTGGAGCAGGGAGGGGGACGCAAAGAAATCTCTCTGCCCTCTTTGCCTTGGCCATGTGCCTGGCTGAGATAAAAAGGGAAGTGAGATTATTCCTGAGGCCAGGCTGCAGATCATCCTGCAGTCTCCCATGGCCAGGAACAGCATCACTCAGCTTCCCATGGACTCAGAGCTGAGGCCCAGAGGAGAGGGGTGACCTGAAACATCAATCAGACCTGTGAAGGGACTGTGTCCCCACCTGCCCTGTCCCCCAGGGGGCAGGTTGTGCATCCTTGTACAGAAGTGTGACATCCCTTCCTGCCACCTCCTTCAGGCTGGCACTGGAATTCCTGGGATACAAGAGCCTGCAGGCACTCAGGGAAGAGCCCTTCTCCTGCCAGGCCCAGCACACTTGGGAAGAGGGCCCAGTATGGAAAGGACTTGAATGCAGGGACATAAAGAGTGCTCAAGGATTTGTGTCAGTGCACAGCAGACAGGCTGTCTTCCTCTTTCCAAGTCTGTTCCCTGGAAACACCAAGCAAAGCTGGAAGAATTGAAGTGCTCCAATGGATTTGGTCTGAGGCTGCTTCCCCCTTTGTGCTGTCCATTTACTCAGTTCCCTACCCAGATTCCTGCTGCCAAATAAACTCAGGCCTGGCCTTGAAATGCCAAAGCCCTCCTAACTGGCTGGAGCTGAGCCAGCCCAGGGGTACCTGTCAGGACCTCTGGGGTTACAGAAACCCTGGGAATGAGCCCCCAGAACTCAACCTGTGAACACAGAATCATCTGAGTGATTCCCAAATAACACAATCCATGCAGGCAGTCCCACCAACCAGCAGGGAAATTACTCCAGTCACTGCAGCAGCTCCCACCCTCCCTGTCTCCTCAACTTCTTCCTAAAGACTCACTTTTCCAAGGCCAGTGTTCCCATAACACCCCTTTTCTCTCCTTCCCTGAGTACTTGCCCTGAATTTGCCCATTTCTCAACCTGCTGCATCCTCAGAGTGTGATTTTTTTCCCCTGTGCACCTTCTCACCCATCAGCTGCCTCCCAAAACTCCCCAGCCTCCTGCCAGCAAGAAGAGGAAGCGAGTGAGTGATGATGTGCCCGAGTGTAAATCCTTGAAGCCTCTGCTGAGTGGCTCCATTCCTGTGGACCAGTTTGTGCAGACTCTGGAGAAGGTGGGGACTCTTTGGTGGCAAAGGGGGTTCCGGCAGGTTTCTGCTCCTCTCTGGTCTCAGGGGTGCTGCTTTGGTAGCAGAGAGAGGGGGAATAACACCAGTGTAGATTGAAATGGGGAAGGGCTGAGCTTGCCAAGTATTCCATGGAATGTGTGTCCCTGCACTGAGAATGGAGGGAAGAGTCCCCTGTGGAGCCATGTCCTGACACAGGGGATTCATCAGTCACTTCCTCCTGTTTTCCCAAACAGGAGCAGAGCTTTGGGGTCACTCTGGGTGGGGGAATTTCCCCACATAACTTTTGGATTCAGCAGCTGATCTCAAATAAATTTCAGCACTGAGAAGGAATTCTCAAAAGCATTTTCTAGTTTCTGTGAGAACGAAGTGAGGAAGTGAAGAAAGGATCCTGGGAATGTCCCTTTCTGGGGAGCTGCAGGATGGGGGGTTTGGTGGCTCAGCTTGTAGGCTCTGTGGAGCCTTGTCCTTGCCTGAGTGACTTCTGGGAGAAAATTATCAGGAAAAAAGNTAAGATCCCTTCCCACCCAACCCACTTCACAATTCCATGAAATTCCTCCTTGTCCCTGTGCCCTGGTGATTCACCTCTCCCTGTTTCCCGAGCTGTGATAACATCCCTGTCTCTTCCCTGCTCCCAGCACGGTTTCAGTGACGTGAAGGTGGAGGACACAGCCAAGGGCCACATTGTGCTGCTTCAGGAGGCAGAGACCCTCATCCAGCTCGAGGAGGACTCCACACACATCATCTGTGACAATGATGAACCTCTGAGGATCAAACTGAGGGACCTGGTTCTCAAATTCCTGCAGAAGTTTTAGCTCCTGGACATCCCAGTGCCCTGCAAGGAGAGAGCCCAGAGCACCAGGACTCAGAGCTCTGCTGGGAGAGAGAGAACTTTGTGATTCAGAGACACCAGAAACCACCTTCCCCTTCGTGGAGAAGCAAGGAAGTATTTTTAATATCTATTTTTTAAATCTTATTTTTAAGCTGTTTTGGAATACTTTGGGGGAGATTCCTGTTGTGTAAAATTGGGAGTTGGAATGTTACAGGAGGTGGGAACCACAGAGTGTGTATTTGCCACATCAGGGTCAACTTCTGTTCCTCTCTGTGACCCTCAGCATGGTGGAAACCACAGCCTTGGGTGTTGAGGGATTTATTTCTCCTCCCACTGTTTCTTCCCAGTCACCAGATCCAGTTTCCTGCCTGTCCCCACCTGCATTGGACACGTGTGTGTCACTGGCACCAGGAGGATCAGGAAGCTGCTGAGGCAACAATTACAGAAATAAAAATAGAACAAGGGGGTCTGATGGACGCGTGGAATAGTGGGAAGGGCCTGGCCATTCCCTGCACAGGCAGAGGGATTTTGGGAAAGCTTCATCTTTGAGGAGTTCCAGGTGTTTGTTGATGCTGCACCTCACCTGTTAGAGCTGTCCAGGGAGCTCCAGGCTCTTCATGGAGCTGGTTCCTCTGGGGTTCCTCCATCATCCCTGGAGGAGATACCTCAGGAAGGTACTTGGGGAAGTCCATAAAGTAGTTAAATTCCCAACCCTCCTAAGAAACCTTTGAGATTGAAGTGCCTCTTGTTCCTCCTCCCTTCCAAAACCCTGTCCTTCAGAACCCACCCCCCCAAACCCTGGATGAAACACTGACCCATTCACACAAAGCCACCTGTGCTGCAGCCCTGGGGAGAGCCTTCCCTTCCCAAATCATTTATTTGGGGCCTAAACTTAGTTAATAGTTTTGCTTTGGAAAACGATGGATTTCTGGGATTTACTGCTGATTTTTGGTTTGTATCTATTTGGTGTTAAAGAACAAAAAGCACAGTGAGGCTGCCAAGGAGGAAGCACATCCCTGGCTTATAAAAGCTCCTCCATGCCCATTCCACATCCACATTTGTGAAGCACAACTGCTCCTTCAGTTGGTGGCTTTGGGGAGGCTGAGGCAGGGCAAGAACAGCTCTGTGATAAAATCCACTTGCCACTTCATCTTCCACACCTCAGTAAGGATTTCTGTTGGATTGGGTGTACAAATCCAGGCATCCACACCCTCACTCTGTGTGAGAAACAGGATCATTAATGGGATAAAACCCTTGTTGCAGTAACAGGAATCCTCAGAAGGGTTTTGCAGCATTTGCAGCAGCCCAGCTTCTTTATTGCCACTTGAAAAGAGAATAAAAGAATTGGGCATATTTCCCCTTGTTAAATATGGTTAAATCTCCAGAGGGATTATTCCCAACATGCAGAGGCCATGGGATAAACCCATCTTTCTGCTTGTTCCCTCCAGTGTTGGTCCCTCTGCTGCAGAGCCTTTGTTTCCATGGACTCATGGAATGGTTTGGGTGGGAAGGGACCTCAAAGCTCATCCCATCCCACCCCCTGCCATGGACAGGGACACCTCCCATCAGCCCAAGTTGCTCTAAGGGAATCCAACCTGGCCTTGGACACTCCCAGGGATGGGGCAACCAGAAATTCCCTGGGAATTCCTTCCCTGTCCTTGCTGCTGTTACACATTCCAGCCACCCTTTTCCACAGGAGTGCCTGGTGCTAATGGGACCAGATAAACCCCAGTGCTCTGGGAAGCCACTGATGTGGTTGTGCTGCCACCCCAAAATCCGTGTTTGACTCCTCCCAGTGACAGCCATACTGGTGTCATACCAGGCCCTCTGGAAGCTCAGGGCTTTCCCAAGGCATTCCCTCACTCCTAAGAGGGGAAGAAGTAAAAATTAAAAGATTTTTACATTTTCCCTCTTGTCATTTGGAGCAGGAAAACTTCTGGCTGTTCTCTCAATCCAGAATCTGAAAGTGGAGTGTGTTGTTCCAAACAGAAGGGTTGTGCCTGCTGGAAAAACAAACATACTGGGGAGGTGGGGGGGATTCCTTAATGAAAAATCATAATTAAACCAGCAGAAAGAAGGGCTTGTTCCTTCTGCACAGAGAAAGACAAATAAACAGCATTTCTTCATGCTGGGTCAGCCCTGCAGAGTAACCATGGCAGCCCAGGGAGCTGCCAGAGGAGGGGGAGGAATGGGGAGGGTTTTATCCAGAGATGCTCCATTTATTGGGAACAGGACAGCCAAGGTTCTTGGTTTCACTCAAAGGAAGAAAAGAATCCCCTTTGGCCACTTTGTGGTTCATTGTTCCATGGCCATCCCCCCTCCCTGTGGCCACGTGGGATGTGAGGATCCCACATCCCCCTGAGCTGCTCCCCTGATGGAACACAGACTCACAATTCCCAGTGGGATCCCAGCCCTGTGGCACAGCCAGGCCAGGGAAGAGCACTGAGGGAAGGTTAAAGTCAGCTTTCTGCACTTGGATGGCTTTTATGGAACTGATACTCCTGTTTTCTCTCCATTAATGTGAGACCCCCAAAAAAACAACTGGAGCAAGTCATGTAATTTCAGGCTCATGCCCAGACACAGTCACTGGGATCTGCCACCTGGGGATCACCCTCGGGGATCCATGAACTGTGACCTCATCCCTTGGGGATCCATGAACTGTGACCCCAATCCCTCGGGGATCCATGAACTGTGACCCCAATCCCTCGGGGATCCATGAACTGTGACCCCAATCCCTCGGGGATCCATGAACTGTGACCCCAATCCCTCGGGGATCCATGAACTGTGACCCCAATCCCTCGGGGATCCATGAACTGTGACCCCAATCCCTCGGGGATCCATGAACTGTGACCCCAATCCCTCGGGGATCCATGAACTGTGACCCCAATCCCTCGGGGATCCATGAACTGTGATCCCAATCCCTTGGGGATCCATGAACTGTGACCCAAATCCCTTGAGGATCCGTGAACTGTGACCCAAATCCCTTGGGGATCCATGAACTGTGACCCCAATCCCTTAAGGATCCATGAACTGTGACCTCATCCCTTGGGGATCCATGAACTGTGACCCCAATCCCTTAAGGACCTGTCACCTGGGATTTATGAACTCCTCCCTTGAGGATCCTGTCCCATCTCCCTTCCCCTTCCCTTCCCTTTCTCCTTTCCTACTTTCCTACCCATGGAAACATGGGAATGACCCAACATGACCAGGGACATGGGAATNAATCCCTTGGGGATCCATGAACTGTGACCCCAATCCCTTAAGGATCCATGAACTGTGACCTCATCCCTTGGGGATCCATGAACTGTGACCCCAATCCCTTAAGGACCTGTCACCTGGGATTTATGAACTCCTCCCTTGAGGATCCCATCATATCTCCCTTCCCTTCCCATTCTCCTTTCCCAGTTTCCTACCCATGGCAACATGGGAATGTCCCAGCATGACCAGGGACATGGGAATGACCCAACATGACCAGGGCTGGTGCTGCTGCCACAGGACTGTTTTCCTGCATTTCCAACTGGGAAAAAAAACCCAAATCCAGTAATTTCCCTCTTCCTGCCCATCTCAGCTGGGAAGGGGCGAGCTGATCCTTTCCTGGGCTCTGGCAGGAGCTGGTGGATTTTATGGCTTTGATGGGCAGAATGGGACAATTCCAGTGAAATTGCTTTTTATCCAGGAATGTTTCCTCCAAAAGGGAAAAAGGAGGGCACTTTGGAGTGCAGAGGAGTGTCAAGCACTTCCCCCTGCCCTCCCTCCTGGAGCAGGGAATGAATTATTAATAGGATTTATCATTTCCTGCTCTCTCCAGTGTCTGTTTCCTCATCCCAAGGTACAATCCCTCATCCAGGGAAATGGGAAAGGAAACAGGAGACCTTTATCTGCTGTTTTCAATGGGAGTCACATCCTAAACCAGGATCTCTGTGCCCTTCACTGACCCCAGGGATTTGGGAGACAGGCCCTGGGCTGAGCATCCCCCTCCTCTCCTCCTGGACCAAAGTGACTCGGTGTTTCCCTGAAACCTCTGCTGGGAATAAACCCAGGCACGAACAAACCCTGACCCCAGGGCAGCAGCAGGGGAAAGGAAGGGCACCTTTCCCAGGGGAAACAGGGACAGGGACATGGAGGTAACAAATGCCTATGGAGGAATTGACTGCTTGGAAGGGAAAGCAAAGGAAAAAGCAGCAGGAAGGAAGGGAGAGGGAATCCAGGCAGGAGCAGGAGGGAAATCTGCTTACAAATCACATGGATCACAAGGATCCTGCACAGGAGAGGGACTGGGAGCATCCCCTGAGCCAGCCATGCTGTAGGAATGGCCCCTACAGGATGTGTCGGGACCCCTGGGCAGGGATGGGCAGGTCTGCAATCCCACCCCTGGCTTGGCTGTTTTTGGGATGCTCCAGGACCAGGAGCAGCCCCATCCCGGTGCCAGCCCCTCTCCCAGCCCCACAAACAGGCACCGAGGCGCTCCCAAGTTAAACTCTCCATTTATTGGATCCTTTTACAAAAAACTCAACATTGTGCTCGTGTCGAAGGAGTGTCTCTTGTCCCTCAGTTGGATTTTTCAATCCTGGTGCTCACGGCGCCGTCGGCAGGACCGTGGCACGAGCAGGGGCTGTGGGGCAGGGCAGGGCCGGGGCCAGGTCACCGCAGACAATCCTATTTACAGCGGGAAAGACCTCGCTCCACGCCCGGGGCAAGCAGCAGAAACTCGGGAAAGGGGGAAAGGCCCCTCCCCTGGGAAAGGTGCAGCCACCGGGAGCCCTTCCCGCCTCCTCGGGGCTGGGGTGGATCCTACAGCCAGACCCGAGCCTTGCAGGGACCCCCAGGAAATCCCGGGAGGACGGTGGGTGCTGGCACGGGAGAGGTTTGGGATGGTGGCACGGGAGAGGTTTGGGATGGTGGCACGGGCTGGGTCGCTCCAGGAAAGCCCCTCTCTGCTCTGATGGTGGAGGGAAGCCCGAGGACAGCTCTGTTTGGGGGCTGTGAGTCACAGGGCTGTGCTCCGGTGGTTATTTGGGATAGTTTGGGAAAGGGCCACAGCAGCAGGACAGGAGGGACAGCACCAGCAGATGTTCTTGCTGCCATTTAGTCTCCCCACGGAATTCCATCCCTGCCCATGCTGCTGCTGCTGCCTGGAGTGTCCCCCCAGCAGCCACTTCAGCCCCAAACCCTTCCCTTGGGGGGCTCAGCATGGAGGGATCCATCCCATGGGATCCACAGCGATCCCATGGCACATCCCCACCCTGTTCATCCCAATCCTTCCAGCAAACCAACCCCTGGGCAAGAGGCCTGGGAGGGAGAACAGCTGGATTTGCTCCCTGATCCCGACTGGCCCCGAGGGAAGGCAGAATTCCCACCCTGGGGCTCCAACAGCTCCGGCAGAGCCCGCACAAGGAATGACAACAATTCCCATCCTTGCCCAGGCTCCTGCAGCACCAGAATAACCACATTTCCCTTCAGATCCTGGAAAAGGAGCTGCTGAGCGGTGTCTGTGTCCGTATAAAGTGCAATCCATGCCCAGCACCTCCGAAGGAGGGTGGAATTAACACCCAGGCCCCNGGACCCCTGGGCAGGGATGGGCAGGTCTGCAATCCCACCCCTGGCTTGGCTGTTTTTGGGATGCTCCAGGACCAGGAGCAGCCCCATCCCGGTGCCAGCCCCTCTCCCAGCCCCACAAACAGGCACCGAGGCGCTCCCAAGTTAAACTCTCCATTTATTGGATCCTTTTACAAAAAACTCAACATTGTGCTCGTGTCGAAGGAGTGTCTCTTGTCCCTCAGTTGGATTTTTCAATCCTGGTGCTCACGGCGCCGTCGGCAGGACCGTGGCACGGGCAGGGGCTGTGGGGCAGGGCAGGGCCGGGGCCAGGTCACCGCAGACAATCCTATTTACAGCGGGAAAGACCTCGCTCCACGCCCGGGGCAAGCAGCAGAAACTCGGGAAAGGGGGAAAGGCCCCTCCCCTGGGAAAGGTGCAGCCACCGGGAGCCCTTCCCGCCTCCTCGGGGCTGGGGTGGATCCTACAGCCAGACCCGAGCCTTGCAGGGACCCCCAGGAAATCCCGGGAGGACGGTGGGTGCTGGCACGGGAGAGGTTTGGGATGGTGGCACGGGAGAGGTTTGGGATGGTGGCACGGGCTGGGTCGCTCCAGGAAAGCCCCTCTCTGCTCTGATGGTGGAGGGAAGCCCGAGGACAGCTCTGTTTGGGGGCTGTGAGTCACAGGGCTGTGCTCCGGTGGTTATTTGGGATAGTTTGGGAAAGGGCCACAGCAGCAGGACAGGAGGGACAGCACCAGCAGATGTTCTTGCTGCCATTTAGTCTCCCCACGGAATTCCATCCCTGCCCATGCTGCTGCTGCTGCCTGGAGTGTCCCCCCAGCAGCCACTTCAGCCCCAAACCCTTCCCTTGGGGGGCTCAGCATGGAGGGATCCATCCCATGGGATCCACAGCGATCCCATGGCACATCCCCACCCTGTTCATCCCAATCCTTCCAGCAAACCAACCCCTGGGCAAGAGGCCTGGGAGGGAGAACAGCTGGATTTGCTCCCTGATCCCGACTGGCCCCGAGGGAAGGCGGAATTCCCATCCTTGCCCAGGCTCCTGCAGCACCAGAATAACCACATTTCCCTTCAGATCCTGGAAAAGGAGCTGCTGAGCGGTGTCTGTGTCCGTATAAAGTGCAATCCATGCCCAGCACCTCCGAAGGAGGGTGGAATTAACACCCAGGCCCCTCGGGAGGCGGGAGCTGGAGCAGCTCCTGACGAAGTGCCAGGGATGGAGAAAATCCTTCCAGGCATTTCCAGGGAGAGTGTGACCCTTCCCATGCTCCCTTTGGAGCATCTGATGTCAAAACAAAAAGGGAATGGAAAGGACAAAAAGAAAACAGAGAGGAAAAGATTCCTTGATCCGAATCTCGCAGCGCTCGGTGGTGCTGGTGAAGGCAGGAACAGGCTGCTCCTTCTGCTCCTTCCCTTCCCAAGGAGGACATGTGGGTGACCCCATCCCACAGGGCTGGCAGGAAAACCGGCTGGAAGGTGGCTGGAGAGGCCCCGAGTGTGGTGGAGGTGGCAGGAGGAGCGAGCCCGGGAGCTGCTGCTGGGCCAGGGACACCAGGGACACCGAGGTGAGCCACGCTGGTGTCACCTCGTCCTACCCTGCAGGAGCTTCGCCAGGCTGCTCCTCAACACTGGGATGTGCTGAGGGAGATCATCGCACAGGGGAAGGACCTGGGATGGGGCAGGGAGGTGGGACTGGGGGTCGGGACATCACAGGTGGCACAGTGTTTTGCTCTGTGGGGAGAGGAACCAGCTCCAAAACCACTCCGTGGCCGCAATTCCAGCGGCATCTCCCAGTTCCCAGGACAGGGAGCTCCTGGAAGGGTGGGTTACCTAACCCGGGGACACAGCCCAGGGCCAGGCCGTGAGGGTGGGGTGGGGTTAAGGCAGTGATGGTGAGGGCCACAGCACACCCAGTGTGGCATGGAGTGCTGCTGGGCAGGGCAGAGCCACGGGCTCATCCCCAGGAGCAGCCACGGGGCAAGAGGAGCCGGGGTGGGGGGACTGGGAAGGACTGGGAAGGGCCATCCCATGGGAGGAGGGATGGGGACAACAGTGGTGACCTTGATGCTGCTCAAACACCTCCAACCTGGCCTTGCCATGACCCATTGACTGGGACGAGGGGTCCTGATGGGAAAAGAAACCAAAAAAAGCGCCTCACGCGGCAAATCTAAAACACTTTCATTTTAAATAACAATAATTATAATTAAAAAGAAGGGGCGCCTTGGGCTGGGCCAGTGGCCAAGGGGCCACCCCTCAGTGTACGATCCAGGCAGTGTCCAAACAGGAGCCACGAGATCCTGTTCCCTGGGCAGGGCGGGAGAGCAGCGGGGAACGAGCCCATCCCAAGCCGGGCCGTGCCCTCCTCCCAGCGGGAAGGAAGGAAGGAAGGAAGGAATGGGGGGCTCTGCTCTCCAGCCCCAGCACTCAGCCCCCCTCTGCCCCCAGGGCCGGGAGCAGCCGCTGCTGCCCCTCAGATGAACTTGAAGCATTTTGTCTTGTCGTGGGGCAGGCGGGTCTTGAAGAGCACGGAGTCGACGCGGAACTGCGTGTAGAGCAGGGGCATGTACCCGTACACCTTCACGAAGAAGTTGATGCACTTGTGCCGCTCGTGGAAGTGCGAGTCGTCGTGGGAAAGGGCCTGGGGGCACCCGGGGCAGCGGAACGTCCAGCGGGAGGTCACCTGTGGGGAGGGGACACGGGGGGTCAGTGCCCAGAGCACCCTGCCTGGGGGCTTGGATACAGATGGAATCATGGATGGCATGGAAGGGACCTTANCCCCCCACTACACCCTCTGGTCACAGAAGAATTAGCAATTTGGGGCCCTTCTTGTGTTGTGCACCTGGAGTGAGGTCTTTGGAAAGGTCTCCAGTTTTCAGGAGGTGCTGAGGGGCCACCCTTTGACTAAAGGGCCTCCTTGTCTGTCCTGAACCAAATACTGGGTTTGGTCTGATTCTCCACAATTTCCACTTCCCAGCAGCTCCAGCTGGGAGCACCAACCACACAGGGAAACCCCCCCATCACATTTATGGCCAGACCCACCCCCAAGGCACCCCTGACAGTGACCTTTTCAGGGCTGAGAGACAAAGAGCAGGATGATCTACATCCCAAATCCATGGGAGGTTCATTTGCTATCCCAGGGCAGGGGGATTCCAGCTTCATTTGCTCTCCCAGGGCAGGGGGATTCCAGCTTCATTTGCTCTCCCAGGGCAGGGGGATTCCAGCTTCATTTGCTCTCCCAGGGCAGGGGAATTCCAGCTCAGCTGCAGCGTTTGCACCAAACACAGATGAGCCCGAGTGGCTCTGGGAGGCCTCACAAAATCAGCAAGGATTCACTGAGACTTGTGCTGGAAAGAAGGGAATCTGTGGGTTTGGGATCAGCTGCTCAGAAGGGCCTTGGCTGAGTCAGGAACCCTCTGGTCTGAGCTGCACAAGCCAGGGAATTATGGAATCATGGAATGGTTTGGGTTTGAAGGGACCTTAAGGAACCTTCCACCAGACCAGGAATTTGGTTTGATTTGGTCTTGTAACACCAGACCTCACCCCATCTGCTCCCCATGGTGGGGTCTGGCTGCCTCTGTGGGCTGAGCTCCCACACCTGGAGCAGAACAGCCTCTCAGGCATTGTTGGCTTCCCAACCACGGCTCCTCCAGACACACCAACAGCCCCAGGACAGCCCCCCAGAATTCTTTACCTTTATGGGAGGTTTCCTGGTCAGGTGGGACACCAGGAAGTTCATGGCGATGTCCTCGCAATTGATGTACTCGTCCACCATGTCCCGGATGGCCTGGGGCATCACGTAGGAGTACAGGTAGGCGTAGTACTGCATGTGGGGGAGGATCGAGGAGGTGTTGGGATGTGTTTGAGTCATGGACACCAGAGGAGATCCCCATCACGGCTGCAGCACCCACAGCCACCTCCCTCACCACCCCCAGGCTCCCGGGAGCTCAGGGATGGAGCAGTGAGGGTTCCACCCCGCTCAGACCCTGCTGTCCCTGCTGCTGCAGGGGGTGAACCCCCCCAGAGCCCTGGGATGGCTCAGGAACAGCTGGGAGGGAAGGGGGAAGGAGCAGGGAGCTCCAAAACTGTCCCCAGAGGAGGTGGGGAGGGGGAAGGGGCAGCTGTGGGAGGCCTCACCTTGTGGAAGAAGGCAGCACCAGTGAGCACCATGGAGAGCTCGCAGGAGTAGTTGGAGTTGTAGAGCCAGGACTGGTGGGGGATGTCCCAGGCGTGGTAGCGCCCCGGGAAGCCCACGATGCGGTCCCGGGCCTCTCTCCAGACGCTGCAAACACAACCCTGGGTGAGACACCGAGCTGGGAGCCCACCTGGAGGGGGACACGGCTCCACAGGGACCCACGGCATGGGAATCCAGCGGAGGAGCTGCCAAACTGCTCATCCCAAGGACACCCAAAGCACGTTGTGGTAAACCTTGTTAAAATGTCCCTTTGCAGAGGGAATAAATCAGGGATTTTCTGCCTCACAAGGGCTGTCCTGAAGGGTCAAAGGAAAACCAAGCCCAGAGCAGCCCCCTGGCCTCTTCCCACATCCCTGGGCTTTTCCACCTCCCAGGAGCTCAGCTTCCAGCCTGGGAAAACCCAGATAAATTCAATCAATTTCCTGTTAGGAAAACTCAACTTTTAGGAAAAATCCATTTTTAGGAAATCAGTTTTTAGGAAAAAACAATTTCCCCTTTAGGAAACCTTCAAGGCAGGTTGGGCAGGGCTTGGATCAGCCTGGGCCAGTGGGAGGTGTCCCTGCTCATGGGATTGGGATGGGATGATCTTTAAGGTCCCTTCCCACCTCCCTACTGGTCAGTGCTGAGTCTCCAAACCCAGTGACTCCAGACTGCACGAAACAACTCCCTGTGGGACACAGAAAGGTTTTCCCTTTTTTTCCAGGCACAAAACAGGGCAGAAAGTGGCATTTTGGGGGTTTTTTATCTTGTGTGGATGTGAATTCCTCCCCCAATCCCAGTTCCTGCAGAGCCACGGGATTGCTGCTGAGGAGACTGAGATTCCCTGAGCTTTCCTTGCACTTCTGGACACGGTGGGAGCAAAGAGATGTTTATTGTCCAATCCCCCACTCAGATGACTGAAACTCCAAGATAAGCTGGGAATGAATCCTGAGTAATTACCATCACCAGCAGATTCCTGGCTCCAGCCTCCCCCAGCCCTTGTTTGCTGCTCTTCTGTCAATCCAGGGGGATTGTTTTGAAAAGCTGGAAGTCAAAACTACTTATTCCCTTTCACTTCTCCCACATCTCACTTTCCTCCCAACGTGACACTTTTCCTTTCCCAGCTCAGCCACAAAAGCCAGGATTTCTCTGGGGAATCGTTCTGGGTGTGCTTGGGGTTCCTCCAAAAGGGAAAAACGAGGCTTTTGGCCCCAGGAAGCAAAGCCTGAAGTGAAGTTTTGACACAACACATTGTGGGTTCACCCCAGCTCTTCCCTGAGTGGGAACAAGGTGTCCATGGGCAGGGATACAGGTGGGAATAACACAAGGCACTCCCAATGCTCATTTGATGCTCTCCAGGGCAGAGCCTTGGCCAGGCAAAGGGAAATTATTCCAAAGAGTGGGGGAAACAGCCCAGTCCAGATAAAGAGCTGGAGTGGGGCAGGGAAGGGGAACTGGGAATTCTGAGGCCTCCTGTGTGTCTCTGATCCCTCCAACCCTCCTTTCTCCTTCCTCCCAGGGAGCTGGGTGGGTTTGCAGCCACTCTGTGCCTTTTAATGCTCCTCCCAAACAGCAGCCAGTGTGTTCTGCTCAGAGCTGGGCCCCCTTTCCCATCCCCGGGGGGGGGGCCAGATTTGGGATCGCAGTCCCCACTCCTGCTGAGCTGAGCCCACGCTCACTCCTTGTGCCATCCCTGCTCCTCATGCCATTCTCGCTCCTCGTGCCATCCCATCTCCTCGTGTCACCCTCTCTCCTCATGCCATCCCATCTCGTGTCACACTCACTTCATGTGCCATCCCTGCTCCTCATGCCATCCCATCTCATGTCACACTCAATCCTTGTGCCATTCCAGCTCCTCATGCCATCCTATCTCCTCGTGTCACACTCACTTCTCGTGCCATCCTTGCTCCTTGTGCCACCCTCACTCCTCGTGACATCCCTGCTCCTGGTGCCATCCCATCTCCTCATGTCACCCTCTCTCCCTGTGCCACCCTCACTTCCCATGCCACCCTCTCTCCCTGTGCCATCCTCTCTCCCTGTGCCACCCCCTTTCCCTGTGCCACACTCTCTCCTCATGCTCCCCCTCTCCCTGTGCCACCCTCACTCCCTGTGCCATCCCCTTTCCTTGTGCCTCCCCCTCTCCCTGTTCCACCCCCTCCCTTTGTGCCATCCTCTCTCCTTGTAGCACCCTCTCTCCCTGTGCCACCCCCTCCTTTTTTGCCACCCCCTCTCCCTGTTCCACCCCCTCTCCCCGCAGTTCCTGGCAGGCAGGTGTGNTTAATGCTCCTCCCAAACAGCAGCCAGTGTGTTCTGCTCAGAGCTGGGCCCCCTTTCCCATCCCCGGGGGGGGGGCCAGATTTGGGATCGCAGTCCCCACTCCTGCTGAGCTGAGCCCACGCTCACTCCTTGTGCCATCCCTGCTCCTCATGCCATTCTCGCTCCTCGTGCCATCCCATCTCCTCGTGTCACCCTCTCTCCTCATGCCATCCCATCTCGTGTCACACTCACTTCATGTGCCATCCCTGCTCCTCATGCCATCCCATCTCATGTCACACTCAATCCTTGTGCCATTCCAGCTCCTCATGCCATCCTATCTCCTCGTGTCACACTCACTTCTCGTGCCATCCTTGCTCCTTGTGCCACCCTCACTCCTCGTGACATCCCTGCTCCTGGTGCCATCCCATCTCCTCATGTCACCCTCTCTCCCTGTGCCACCCTCACTTCCCATGCCACCCTCTCTCCCTGTGCCATCCTCTCTCCCTGTGCCACCCCCTTTCCCTGTGCCACACTCTCTCCTCATGCTCCCCCTCTCCCTGTGCCACCCTCACTCCCTGTGCCATCCCCTTTCCTTGTGCCTCCCCCTCTCCCTGTTCCACCCCNCTCGTGCCACCCTCCCTCCCCGTGCCATCCCCTCTCCTTGTGCCTCCCCCTCTCCCTGTTCCACCCCCTCCCTTTGTGCCATCCTCTCTCCTTGTAGCACCCTCTCTCCCTGTGCCACCCCCTCCTTTTTTGCCACCCCCTCTCCCTGTTCCACCCCCTCTCCCCGCAGTTCCTGGCAGGCAGGTGTGGNCAGGCAGGTGTGGCTGCAGGAGCTGCAGGAGCTGCAGGAGCAGGGGGCACAAACCCCTCCCACGGCAGGAGCCCCAAGCACTGATTCCTCCCTCAGCTCCTCCCTCAGGAGGGTTTTTGGCAGGGAAGAGTCCAGGGGGGACACAGAGGTTGGAGCAGAACAGGGGTGGCAACCCCTGCCTTTGCCCTGCCCTGCAGGAAATCGTGCCCACAGTGCTGCCCCACACCAGGGCCATGGGCAGAGGGGGCAGCACCAGCAGCACGGGGGCATCACACCCCGGAGCAGCTGGGATGGAGAGCAGGGGCCTCTTGGGTGTGTCTTGCAGTGCCCACCCTCCCAATAAAGCCCAGGGCCCCAAAACCACGATGGGCCCGTTGTGAGCACAGAGAAACCCAAAGGGCTGAGCTTGCTGGGAGGATCCCTGCACACACAGCCCACGGAGGAGGGGCTCTGCAGGAAAGGGAGCTGGAAAGCTCTGGGAAGGGCTGTGCTGGTCCTGACTCTGGTCCCAGTTGAGGACAGCCCCGGGAAGGGTGATGCTGGTCCCTGCCCTGGCCCCAGGTTCCAAACCCAGCTAAGGACAGCCCTGGGAAGGGATGTGCTGGTCCAAACCCTGACCCCAGGTTCCAACCCCAGCTGGGGACAGCCTTAGGAAGGGCTGTGCTGGTCCCAGGTCCCAACCCCAGCTGGGGACAGCCCTGGGAAGGGCTGTGCTGGTCCTAACCCTGATCCCAGGTCTCAACCCCAGCTGGTGACAGCCCTGGGAAGGGATGTGCTGGTCCTAGCTCTGGTCCCAGGTCCCAGCCCCAGCTGGGGACAGCCCCGGTAAGGGCTGTGCTGGTCCTAACCCTGATCCCAGGTCTCAACCCCAGCTGGTGACAGCCCCAGGAAGGGCTGTGCAGGTCCCAGGTCCCAGCCCCAGCTGGGGACAGCCCCGGTAAGGGCTGTGCTGGTCCTAACCCTGATCCCAGGTCTCAACCCCAGCTGGTGACAGCCCCAGGAAGGGCTGTGCTGTCCCCAGCCCTGTCCCCAGCCCCAGCCCCCGCCCCAGGCGGGTCTCTCACCGGAAGCCGAACATGATCTCGTCGTGCCGCAGGTGGGCGTCGTCGTCGATGGACAGGATGGCCTCGGTGTCGATCTCGTCCCAGGGCAGGAACCGGTTGTTGAGGCTGTTCTTCTCCGTGCGCACCACCTGCCACGTGGGACACGGCTTAGGGGGGCTGGGTGGGCCCAGGATGGGGTTAGGGCTGGGGTGGCACGTCCCAGGTGTGCCATTCCCACACTCTGGCACCAGTTCCAGAAATTCCCCTCATCCCCACGCTGTGAAATCCCACGGGATTTCTCCCTCCTCTTACAGNGGAGCCTGTTCAGTGCCCACCACCCTCTGGGGGAAGGACCATCCCTGAGATCCATCCCAAACTTCTCCCTGAGATCCATCCCAAACCTTTCCCTGAGATCCATCCCAAACCCTTCCCTGAGATCCATCCCAAACCTCTCCCTGAGATCCATCCCAAACCTCTCCCTGAGATCCATCCCAAACCTCTCCTGCCTTTTCCTGGGAGCAGTGAAGCTTTCAGCAGCTGTAAATCCACAGATCCCAAGGGAAAACCCAGCAAGCTTTAGTGATTTCCTTTCCTTTCCCTCTCCTGACTGCCTTGCTGAACTGCTCTCAGTTGGGAAGTGCAGCAAAGTGCCTGAAAACTCTGGGATTGGGGAGCCCCAGAGCTGGAATTAAACCTTCCCTAAGGACAAGGATGCTCCCAGGAGCTGGAAACCTCCCAGCCTGGATGAGCATTCACTCCAGCCAAGGTCAGAAGCAACTCTGGCACGGGATGCCTTGTTTTCCAAGGAATTATCCCAAATCCCAGCACTCAGGATGCAGCCAATTGTCATCAATTGGTGGCTTCTGTAAAGCCCTAAGTTGCCCAGGGTGAGCCAGCTGGGATGGGAGGGATGAGCCTGGGACCAACCCCTTCCCCCTGGAATAATTCATGTTTGGTGCCCCCCTGGGCAGGGCCAGGTTGGGATCGGGCTGTGGAAACGAGCCCATCGTGTTCCAGGCAGAAAAGAGAACCCTTGAGAAAGAGAAAAGTGAATTTTGGGAAACTTTTCTGCAACTAATCTTGTAAAAGCAGGTTAGAGGCAAGGGAAGAAGATTTGATTCAGGCACTTGAAACGTTGCTCTGTCTTCTCAAAGTTTTTAGATTTCAAGGAGCCTCTAAAAGACCTTCCATCCTATGAAGTGTCCCAGGCCAGGCTGGACAGGGCTTGGAGCAACCTGGGCTGGTGGGAGGTGTCCCTGCCTCTTTCCCTTAAAACCACCCTCAAGGCTCCAAACACCACACAGAGCACCCGTGGTGGGAGCTGCCCAGGACCCCTCCGGACTCAGAACTACCCTGGGCTGGGTCCTCCTTTAGTTATTTGGGGTTTTTATCTTGGGAATAATTCTCCTTAAAACATTTTGCCACCAGCCAAGGCCCCAGAGCTCAAAAACACAAACCTGAGCAGTTCATGAACCTCCTGAGCAGTTCACAAACCTCTGGGACAAACTCAAGGTGACTGAGTCCCACAGTGTGAGGTTTTTGGACTCACAGAACCCCACAAAGCCCATCTGCTCCCAGTTTTTGCTGTTCACAGCCACGAGGGGCAAAAGGATCTGAAAAAAACTTTAGAGAGAACTAAACCAGAGCATAAATCCCGAGTCTGCCCAGCAAGAATGTCCTTAACCAATATTTTATAGGGCGCTTTTATACATAAATACAAAAAAATGCAGTAAAATCAATACCTTCCAGCAAGCTCCTTGCTGGGGAGGCTTCACACTTCAGCTTTAAATTAAATGTCACATCTTATTTGAGGGGGACACACGAGCAGTGTGTGTGCCCTTGGAGAAGTTGTGACAGCTCAGCTCAGTGCTCTGGGTGGATTCCTGGGCCAAGAGCAAACCCTGAACAACACCAGGCACCTCATTGCTCCTGTCAGGGCTCTGGGAGGGAGGGAGGAAAGGCAGAGGGATGCCCTGAGGAGAGCAGGATGATTTGGGGAGCCAAGGGAAAAGGATGTGTCTCCATCATTCCCAAAGATGGGCTGGGGGGAGAGCAGAGTGGGGACAGGGACACCACGATGTGTCCCCTTCGCTGCCACTGTCCCCAAAGCAGAGTGGGGATGGGGACACCACGATGTGTCCCCTTTGCTGCCACTGTCCCCAAATCAGAGCAGAGCTGGGCTCAGCACCCACCTCAGGGGTGGGATCTGCCCGGGGTGTCACCTGGGGCAAAGCTCCCAGTGAGGACCTGGGCAGGGAGGAGCTCAGGGACACCACACCTCCCACACCAGGGGTGACCAGTCTGACCATCCCAAACTGGGTGTCACCACTGTCCCCACACACTGAGGAAGGCAAGACTGGCCTCTCTGGGAGCTGATGAGCTTCATGTCACCCCCACCTTGCCCCAAGCTGAGCAGGCTCTTGCCCATCCACGGGGAGCACGTGGGAAGCCAGGGCTTCTCCAGCTCTCCCCTGTGCACACAATGCTGCTGCCAATGTGGAAAAGAAACCAATTAAAAATCAGCTAATCTGGGCTTAATGGAGGTCAGGGAGGGCTCTGCTGGAGGACTCTGGGAGATGGAAAACTCTAGGAAAAGGGAACAACGAGTTCCCTGCAAACCACCCTTTATTTTCACACACATTTATTTTCAGCTCTTTGTTTGGACAAATTCAGGTGTTTGTGGTGAGGAAGGTGCCCAGATCAGCCCTCCCAGCAGGTCCTTCCCAAGTGCTGGGATTATTTCCCAGACTCCTTGGAAGGAAGGAAGGTGTGAAGGATCAATNGGTGAGGAAGGTGCCCAGATCAGCATTCCTCCTGCTGTGGACTTCCCAGCAGGTCCTTCCCAAATGCTGGGATTATTTCCCAGACTCTTTGGAAGGAGGGGAGGTGTGAAGGATCAATACCCACAGGCAGGATCAATCACATCCCTTATCACCATGGCTTTCTCCATTCCCTGCTCCTCTCCATGTGCAACCAGAGATGAAAATAAAGAGGACACAAAGCCTGGCTGGTCCCACCAAACACCACCCTCTGGGAAGACACTCAATTTTTGGGTGAGAAGCTGTCAAGGGTTGCACTGACCCCGCTGGAAATAAAGCAACGAGTCTGGGATGTCAGACAGGGAGAAAGGACACTGTCCCAGGGAGNGATCAATCACATCCCTTATCACCATGGCTTTCTCCATTCCCTGCTCCTCTCCATGTGCAACCAGAGATGAAAATAAAGAGGACACAAAGCCTGGCTGGTCCCACCAAACACCACCCTCTGGGAAGACACTCAATTTTTGGGTGAGAAGCTGTCAAGGGTTGCACTGACCCCGCTGGAAATAAAGCAACGAGTCTGGGATGTCAGACAGGGAGAAAGGACACTGTCCCAGGGAGATCAGGGGGAATTTCTCCATGGAAAGGGGGGTCAGGCCTTGGAAGGGGCTGCCCAGGGAGGTTTGGAGTGCCCATCCCTGGAGGTGTCCAAGGAAGGACTGGACATGGCACTCAGAGCTCTGGGCTGGGGGACAAGGTGGGCATCGGGTACAGGGTGGGCTGGATGATCCTGGAGGGCTTTTCCAACCCAAATGATCCTCTGATTCTCTAAACATCCCAGGATTTTGGCCCTGGGAGGGGCTCCATAGGGAGACGACACACCTGAGGTTCACTTTCTACAGGTGACTCTGACCCTGATTTCTGTGCCCCTGTTTCAGGAGTCAGAGCTGAAAGGAGGAGAGGCCAATCCCAGAAGAGGCCAATCCCAAGGCATTGGCTGCAGGACAAGAAGCCAAGGAGCTGCCAAGGAGCATCCCAGAACTGCTGCAGCCCTGGAGCCCTTCCCAGTGAGGTGACACTGGTGTGAGTCACGCCAGCCTGACCAACTCCACCACTCCATCTCTCAGTGATTACTGTACCTGCTCCTGGGGAAGCTGAGATGCTCCACAGCACCTGGCAGGTCCACCATGGCCCCCAGCCCAGATCTCAGCCCCACCTGACTGCCTTTTCCAAGGACAATCCCAGTGCTGCCTGCTGAAACCATCAGCTCCCTCCTCCAAGAGCAGCATCTCTCAGGGGTGCTGCTGTCCTGCCCTGCCCACACACAGCTCTCCCCTCCTGCCCATCTCAACTCCCACCACGAGAAAACCCTCAGAGGACACAAATCCAGCAGTTCCTCCTGGCCAGAATCCTGCTGTCCAAAGCCAAAAGCACAGATCCAAGCCTTTGGGCTCAGCCAGCAGTGAGAAACCAAAAGAATCCTCTCTCAATCCAACACGATGCTCTTCCCAGCACATTTCCCGGCTGCTGGAGCTGTGTGGGCAGGCAGAATTTGGGATGCCAGCGTGGCATTTCCACCAGAACCACAGGGTGATGCCTTTCCCCCTCACAGCAATGCTCTCATTCCCAACACAGACCGAAAAACTCGAGGAAATGAGTCCAGCAGCATGTGGGACTCTGGGATGTTCCTGCAGATCCAGGGGGGAATTTGGACATGAAGAGGGTGTCAGAGCTCCTTCCAGAACCCCCACCAGTGCCTGAGCACTTTGGGGACAGGGGGATGTTCTTTGGACTGTGTCTGTGGTAATCCATGTTTGAAAGACTCAGGATGCAAAGGGAAAACCAGAGGTGCACAAAGCAGCAATTTGAGGTGTTGGTAAGACAAGGATGCTGTGACATCACCCTGGGGTGACCACANGACACTCCTGGCTCCTCCATCCACCCTGTCCAGGAGAGGGGGACACAGAACTTCACTGAAACCCATCCCTGCCATTCCCAGAGAGGATTCCTGGCCATTCTCTGCTCCAGCCAGTCTGGATGAGCCCCAGGACACTCCTGGCTCCCCCACCCACCCTGTCCAGGAGAGGGGGACACAGCATTTCACTGAAACCCATCCCACCCTCTCCCACAGGAATCCTCTTGCTCGGTTTGATGGCCCCTGCACCAAACCCAGCCGTTTATCTGAGCATCCCCCCCAAAAGCAGCTCTTCAGGGACACTTTTGGGATGTTTCCTCAGCCATCCATCGCCCCATGAGGCCTCCCTGGATTCGTGTGGTTCCCCCTGGCAATTCTTCACCTTCTTGTTTTCCCTTTAATCTGCCTTGTAAAGACAGGTGGGGAAGTCATTGTTTTCCCCCTTCTCATGCATTAATTATTCTCCTGCTCCTTCCCCCTCACCTTGAAACAGCTCCTTCATGCCCTGACCCTCCTGACTCCCCCCACCTCCAACTTCAAGCATTTCCAACCTCGGAATTAAAAGGATTTATAGACTATTTTAAGGCTCCTCTCCAGAGGTATGAAAAGTGTTTCACTGGAAGGGTATTTAGCTCCAAAGGCAGCGCAGGCTGAATGTAAATTGGCAAAACAGATGCATTTTTAAAACAGGCGTAATTAAATAATGCAACATAAAACCAGGCATAAATTATCCCCCGCTGAGAACAAAACCACACAGGAAGGCACCAGTGGAAAAGCTTATTTTTAAACTGATCCCGTGGCCATGGAAGTGAAATGTGCAAACACTTGGTCCCCCTTTAAACTCCTCAGCTGGGATCGGTGAGCTCCGAGAGGAGAAAACAGCTTGTGATACAAATAAAACTGATTATTTATTCCTTTCCGTCCAGGAGCAGCTGTTGCATCTTTCCAGAGTGACTTGAGGAGGAGAATTCTTATTTTAGCATTGAAGGGAGGCAGATCCTCCCTGATCCTCATCCTCTCTGTGTGCTGATNAAGAGGCCAATCCCAAAAGAAGCCAATCCCAGAAGAGGCCAATCCCAAGGCATTGGCTGCAGGACAAGAAGCCAAGGAGCTGCCAAGGAGCATCCCAAGGAGCATCCCAGAACTGCTGCAGCCCTGGAGCCCTTCCCAGTGAGGTGACACTGGTGTGAGTCACGCCAGCCTGACCAACTCCACCACTCCATCTCTCAGTGATTACTGTACCTGCTCCTGGGGAAGCTGAGATGCTCCACAGCACCTGGCAGGTCCACCATGGCCCCCAGCCCAGATCTCAGCCCCACCTGACTGCCTTTTCCAAGGACAATCCCAGTGCTGCCTGCTGAAACCATCAGCTCCCTCCTCCAAGAGCAGCATCTCTCAGGGGTGCTGCTGTCCTGCCCTGCCCACACACAGCTCTCCCCTCCTGCCCATCTCAACTCCCACCACGAGAAAACCCTCAGAGGACACAAATCCAGCAGTTCCTCCTGGCCAGAATCCTGCTGTCCAAAGCCAAAAGCACAGATCCAAGCCTTTGGGCTCAGCCAGCAGTGAGAAACCAAAAGAATCCTCTCTCAATCCAACACGATGCTCTTCCCAGCACATTTCCCGGCTGCTGGAGCTGTGTGGGCAGGCAGAATTTGGGATGCCAGCGTGGCATTTCCACCAGAACCACAGGGTGATGCCTTTCCCCCTCACAGCAATGCTCTCATTCCCAACACAGACCGAAAAACTCGAGGAAATGAGTCCAGCAGCATGTGGGACTCTGGGATGTTCCTGCAGATCCAGGGGGGAATTTGGACATGAAGAGGGTGTCAGAGCTCCTTCCAGAACCCCCACCAGTGCCTGAGCACTTTGGGGACAGGGGGATGTTCTTTGGACTGTGTCTGTGGTAATCCATGTTTGAAAGACTCAGGATGCAAAGGGAAAACCAGAGGTGCACAAAGCAGCAATCTGAGGTGTTGGTAAGACAAAGATGCTGTGACATCACCCTGGGGTGAACACACTCAGGTCCAGAAGGTTTGATAAGGCCATGGATGTGCCTCCTGAAGGAGCCCTGTCACCACATCCAAAGGCTGGGGGACATCCCTGCTCGGATCCTCCTGCACAGCCCCAAGGGATGTTGCCCCTCTCTCCCCACCATTCCCAGAGAGGATTCCTGGCCATTCTCTGCTCCAGCCAGTCTGGATGAGCCCCAGGACACTCCTGGCTCCCCCACCCACCCTGTCCAGGAGAGGGGGACACAGCATTTCACTGAAACCCATCCCACCCTCTCCCACAGGAATCCTCTTGCTCGGTTTGATGGCCCCTGCACCAAACCCAGCCGTTTATCTGAGCATCCCCCCCAAAAGCAGCTCTTCAGGGACACTTTTGGGATGTTTCCTCAGCCATCCATCGCCCCATGAGGCCTCCCTGGATTCGTGTGGTTCCCCCTGGCAATTCTTCACCTTCTTGTTTTCCCTTTAATCTGCCTTGTAAAGACAGGTGGGGAAGTCATTGTTTTCCCCCTTCTCATGCATTAATTATTCTCCTGCTCCTTCCCCCTCACCTTGAAACAGCTCCTTCATGCCCTGACCCTCCTGACTCCCCCCACCTCCAACTTCAAGCATTTCCAACCTCGGAATTAAAAGGATTTATAGACTATTTTAAGGCTCCTCTCCAGAGGTATGAAAAGTGTTTCACTGGAAGGGTATTTAGCTCCAAAGGCAGCGCAGGCTGAATGTAAATTGGCAAAACAGATGCATTTTTAAAACAGGCATAATTAAATAACGCAACATAAAACCAGGCATAAATTATCCCCCGCTGAGAACAAAACCACACAGGAAGGCACCAGTGGAAAAGCTTATTTTTAAACTGATCCCGTGGCCATGGAAGTGAAATGTGCAAACACTTGGTCCCCCTTTAAACTCCTCAGCTGGGATCGGTGAGCTCCGAGAGGAGAAAACAGCTTGTGATACAAATAAAACTGATTATTTATTCCTTTCCGTCCAGGAGCAGCTGTTGCATCTTTCCAGAGTGACTTGAGGAGGAGAATTCTTATTTTAGCATTGAAGGGAGGCAGATCCTCCCTGATCCTCATCCTCTCTGTGTGCTGATGGTGGTGTGGTTGCCCAATCAGGTTTATTTTACAATTAATTGCAATTAGTTGGCTCCAAAGAAAGTCCCTGGGATAACACACTGTCTGTTCAAATAGTTCATCTCCCCAAAGCTCTGTGCTTTCCACAGGGAAAACTGTGGAGCACCAGGGGATGGCAAAGCTGGAGACCCAACTTCATGGGCACGTCTGGGATCACGGGCCTGAAGGGAAAGTCATTTCAGGAGGAAAGAGCTCGTGCTCGGGGTTTTGAGACTGACAACCTCAATTTGGGGTCTGGTGGGGTGTTCTGGCAATGAAATGGGCAATATCCAAAGGTGTCATCATGGAATCACACAATGGTTTAGGTTGGAGAAGAGTCCAAGCATCCCCCAGCACTGCCAAGGCCACACTGCCCCTGTCCCCAAGTGCCACATCCACAGGGATTTTAAATCCCTCCAGGGATGGGACTCCACACTGCCCTGGGCAGCTGTGCCAGGCATGGACAGCCCTTTCCAGGAAGGAATTCATCCCAATATCCAATATAAACCTCCCCTGGTGCAACTTGAGGCCCTTTCCCCTTGTCCTGTCCCTGTTCCCTGGGAGCAGAGCCCGACCCTGCCCTGCATCCATCAGGGACTTGCAGAGCCAGAAGGTCCCCCCTGAGCCTCCTTTTCTCCAGGCTGAGCCCCCCCAGCTCCCTCAGCCCCTTCCCAGCCCCGTTCCCTTCCCTGCACACGCTCCAGCCCCTCAGGGTCTCCTGGCTGAGGGTCCCAGAGGTGCCCCCAAGGCTGGAGGTGCAGCCTCACCCAAGCCCAGCACGTGCCAAGTGGGATGTTCCAACCCCTTCCCCGGCCCTTCCCGAGTTGCAGTTGGATGGACATCCCAAACCTGCTCTCCCCTGGCCAATCTCCCCTTCCCTCATCTGGCAGGGCAGCTGTTCCACTGAGAGATGTCTGCTGACAACTCCAAGGGCTTAGGATGGGATAATCCTGCTCCAGGATTTTCAGAGCTCGGCAATGGGAATGTTGCCCTTTTGGATTCAAAGCCACCAAAGCTGACAAGTTTCACCCAACACCTGACAGAGCAGCACCAGAGAAGGTGTGACCCTGGAGTGGTGGATGGATTAAAGGGTGAGACTCAGGAGCTCTGGGCTGGAGAAGCCCAGTTGGTATCACTTAATACATGAAACAATAACAGGCTTTTATCAGCTCATCATTCCCACCTCTGATTAATTATATTTGCTCTATAAATTCACTCCAAGGGGAAGCTTTTTCCCACTATCTCAGCATCCCTCTCCAGCTCCGTGTCTCCATCCAACCCTGGTGCTTCAGCTCCCCCCAGACACGACCCAGCAGTGTGTTCTGATGAAATGGGGACACCTGCCCTGCAGTGTCTGCTCTAAACCCACTTTGTTGTGTCAGAGATGCCATTTGTGCCCAGCCCTCGCTGCTGGGAATCAGAACAGGCCAAGAGACAGAAAGAGGCCAGGCAGCAGCTTTGAACTCCACTCAGAAGGTGCAGTGTTACTGCCTGGAGCTCAGGGAGGAGGGACTCAAACCACTTGTGGGTGAGCAGAACTTCCCAGAGCGGTGGGTACCAGCTCAAGTGGAGCACTGAGAGATGTGACAGGAGATGTGTCAGGCCAGGGACAGCCTCAGGATGTTGTTATCCTTGGAAAAGCCACACAAAGAGCCTGGGACAGGCACAGGAGAGGCTGGGATGGGCAGAGGAGAGGCTGGGACAGGCACAGGAGAGACTGGGACAGGCACAGGAGGGGCTGGGACAGGCACAGGAGGGGCTGGGACAGGCACAGGAGGGGCTGGGACGGGCACAGGAGGGGCTGGGACAGGCACAGGAGAGG